>OU343160.1:150146033-150487879 GCA_910595825.1 Philhelius pedissequus
CTATCAGAAACAAGCAAGTCCTCTTTTATCAAGGATGGATTTTAAGGATATTGCCCCAAGTATGGTTATCGACTGTTCACGTCAAAATGAAACAATTAAAACAGGTCCTGTGGATGTAAGAATTGAGCTTAAAACATTAACTTCGATTCCTGCTTTAACGAGCATGTATTGTCTGATACTTCGTGATCGTATAATTGAGTACAATCCAAATCCAGTACAACAAACTTACTTAAATTGGATGTACTTATATGATAATTTGTTAGTAGAAAGAGACAATTTGTATAGAACAGACATCTAAAAAATCAATATACACTTTGTAGACATTCAAGGATTTGGTGATTTAAACAGCAATCGTTTCATTCTGAAGAAAGTAGCTGTATTGCATAATGAGCATCATCATCACTTTATTGTTAGCCCACCATTTAATTTAACACTTGCATCAGATTCACTTAGAAGACAAGTTAATTGGTTGTATCAAAATTATCACGGATTAACCTGGAATGGAGGATTTGCACACCTTACTCAAGTAAAGATATTTCTTCGAGAAAAACTTCAAAGTGGTGTTGTTTACGTTAAGGGTATTGAAAAGAAACAATGGTTGCAAACCTTACTCAATAATGAAAACGTAGAAGTCGTTAACCTCGAAGAAGATACCTATTGCAGATGTCCATATTTAAAAGAACTTAAAAAAATGTATCCAAATATAACTTCCAAATGTGGATATCATGGAAAAATATGTGCACTTCAAAATGTTTCTCTCTTAAGTAAATTTATTAGTGAAGCTAAGAATTATGATTAATAGTTCAATAAAACAATTTTGTATAATACTTGATACTTTTTCTTTTTATTATATTTTTTTTATATTTACTATCATTTTCAAAATCTATTCTATAATGACCCCAAGCTAGTGTATTGATATTATTACTACATATAAATCTTTTGTCGTCCGCACAGCTTAAACTTAATTTGTTGATACATTCAGTATATATAGTATGGTGTCTAGATCTAAAGTTTAACATTTTACTATAAAAGTTACGCTTATGTAGCAAACCATCTCTATAATTTTGCAAAGATAGTTTTTTACAGCTGCTGGTTTAACACCTTTTGCTTTTTTTATCACGGATGTATCTTCAATGTCAATACTATACATTTTAGCTCTTAATCCAATAAATTCCTTCATTATTCTTCCATTATTCTCATCCTTCATATAACCTAATTTTTTCACATTGAGTTGAGCAATATCATAGGGGTTATGTAGGGGGTAATCTGAAGTATCAAACATTTTAATTATATCACTCTTAATATCACTGTAAAAGTCATCAGTTCGTATTTCATAAATAAATGAGTCAGTATCCATATAAGGCAGTTGTAAGTTCTTAGTAAATTTTGGTTTCATATAAGCATAATGAAAGTCATACATTTTATACTTTGAAATCTCTAATACACAAAAACCGAAGTATATAGGCTTATTATAGACACAGTAAATTCGTTTTAACTGAATAGCAGCGATAGTTTCGGAAAATTCTAAAATGCTATGAAAATTAGGTTTAGCGATAAGAGCACGACTACCAAGATGTCTACCTCTGGTTTCTACTGAATCAACAATTCGAACATCTTTTCGTTTGTCTACATTCTCTATAGTTTTTCCAAATACAGCATTATTACAGAGTTTACGTTGATCCTTTTCAAACTTTGTAGTTGCTTTTTTTCTAAGTTCATTGTTTAAATCAATATATTTTTTCAACCATTTAGATTGTTTGAATTGCATCACTCTGTGAATTTTCTTCAGCACTCAACCATTTTCAAGGCACTGGATTAAACTTTTGTAATGTATTATATAATTTAGCTTATTATTTAAATCAGCAATTAATTTTTTATCTGATTTGTTAGGCAATGAAATATTTGAGGGACAGAAAGGAAGATCGTTATGATCATCATGTCTTTCTTTAGGATATTCGAGATCAGCTTCTAAAACATAACCAATGTTTATATTTGAAATTAACCATTCCTTAATCCCATCTAAATTATCATTTAAAGTCTGAATGTTGTAGATAGTCAGACATTGCCCAACCGTAAAGATTATTAGCATCCAAATACATTAAATAATCAGATGGTTTACTTGAATCATAATCAGACATATATTTATTATTTGCTTTAGAATGTCGTAAGCTACATTGTGTCAAACCTCCTCTTATACCTTTAGCGAAAAAGTTATGCATGTTTATGTCAGTTAAAAGTTCAAGTTTTACACCTGTTTCTTTCAACATAGCATCCCACGAAAAACCTGGTAATGTATAATAATGACAGGGGTCTAGACCGTAAATGGTCCTAGAATCAATTCTGAATTTTTCGAAAATGTCTGCTAAAATTATAACATCTGTTTTCAAATAGTGTTCTAAATATTCTCTTAAACTGTTCTTCTTCAATCAAAGAATTTCTAAAAGATTCTATTGGAGGGAGCTCTGTCTCACTTAATTTGTCTATAGAGTCTAAATAGTCATAGCAGAAAACACCCTTACGAGTCATTAGTTGAAAAGATTAATTATCTTTGAAAAATGATGTTAAAATTTTAAAATCTGTTCTTTATCTAATGTTTTTACTATACTATCAATACTCGAAGGTAGAAATCTAAATGAGTGTAAGGATCGTAATTCTAAAAACTCTCCTTGCTTGCTTTTTATTAAGATTTTTGATGAAATTTATATATATTTCTCTTTGTTGAGAGGAATAATATTTATAGAGCCTTTGATATTACCCAGCTCTTTTATGAATAAATGTGAGTCATATCCGGTTAAGTTATGGAAAAAAATAGGAATAAATTAAGGTATCTTATAATTTACATTACATTTGGAATGTGCGGCCGCTCTGAATTTTACAGTTAGATGGTCATGATCCCGAACCTTTAGACTCCCCTACACTGGTTTCTTACAGATATGACATGTTGTTGCTTGTTGAAATTTAATTTCATCCTGAGGTGTCATAGTCATCGGGATTTTCTTCCCCAAATGATTTTTATAAATATTTTGACAGTCTTCGAGTGAGTTCGATATAAAAACTTGTGTACAGTCTTCACCTAGAATAAAAAACAAAAAATAATTATATTATATTACCAGACAATTTATATATTACATATGAAATGAGGTTTTAAGAATAATTTTTACTTACTGGTGTATTTGAAAAGTTTATTCAAAGATGTATTAAATGAACATTTGATAAAATAGGACACAGCAATTGTAACATGTTTTTTAGTATATGTAGTTGATGAATTTGATGGATCAGGTTGACAGCTATCGATATTCACCAGCATACACTCAAAATCTGTTTAGAAGGCAAATGGTACTTCTAGCGATCTATGTTAATGTTTAAACTGTAGTATATTATTTGGAACATCTGGTAGTGTTGTCGTAGTTTTATTACATTCATTTTCATGCTTCTCAAATGCTTCATCTGTGTTGAACTTTTGTAGACATGAATTACATATTCTTACTGATCGTTTGCCATGACTCAGTTGTGCTCCTATTAATCTAGACATATTTTTTATCCAAACATAATGGCTACAATCTCCTTCTTGTATCAGTAATAAATTAATATGTTGTTGTCTTTTGTGTTGAGAGTTGAAATATGGGCCAACAACTCTATAACTTTCTCCAGATCCATTTGTTTCTACTCCGAAAACATTTATACTAATTGTAGGATTGAGTGTCTCAAAGATCGATATGTCTTTAAGTTTCAAAGGGAACTCTAAATTTGTAAAGTCAATTTGAATTCCACTCATTAAACTTATCACATCACCTCGAATGTTTTCAATGTGGTAACTGCTTGGTCTATAAGAATGCTCATCTATGGGGTAAAGAGCTGATATAACTGCCCATTTAAAACAGAATTCATCATTATTTTGGACATTAACACAGGCTTCTTTCAGCTTAATGCTTTTTGGAAGGCTTAAATAGCTCGAACCTCTGAAGGGTTTATACTCGTTAATATTAACTTCAATATGTTTAATATATAAAAGTGCGCATCCTGAATCTCTCTCCTGAAACTCTTCACTTTTAACTCCAATAGTTTTAAACATATTTTCAATTATATCTTTCAAATCATCATTTTGTAAAGCTATTTGCATTGGGCATTTAAACGATTTTATGCTTATTTCACTTTTTTCTGATTCTCCTTGTGTTGATATAAATTTTATGAACTCTGCAAATAGTTCAATGCTGAACTTTATACCCTCTTTGGTTTCAAACGAGTATTCAAGTAATTTAATTATATCAAGTGTACAGCTATTTAAAAATTAGTTAATGTCTATAACCCCTTCATCAGTATTTTCTAAGGAATAGCTTTCCACTTTACCTTCAAAACAATGCCTTATTTTGTTAAAACGAGTATTGTTGACTGGAACTTTGCTCTTTCTCTTATGTTCATTAGTTCTAGTATGAGGACCCCATCTAGATACTAGCACATCTATTTCACAGTTTTCACATCTACGGTTTTTCGATGATGAATGCGGTTGGGGCAAGGAATCATTCATGTCTTTTGGAAGTTTACTCTTGCTGCTAGTTGGTTGATCAATTACTCGCTCTTGAGAGGAGGTGTTAATATGTTCCTTGCGGAAGTGTTCCAACATTGAATCCTTTCGTGTATATGTTTTGTCACACTGAGGACATTTAATTTTATCACCATGGCAGCTCTTATATGTCTATTAAGAGTTCCGAATTGTGTAAATTTAGCACTGCATACGTTACACTCAAAATTCTCCATTTTATTTGTTTCTGGCGTTGTCCCCAAGTCCTTCAAAGGGAGTAGAGGTTTTTCACAAATGTATTTATTAATTTTTTGTAAAAACGAATCCATTTTACAATAGTTGGATACAACAACATAAGTTTAAGTTTGAGTTAAGAGGTATAATACTAGATTAACAAGCAAGACTATAATGAAAATTAAAAGAAAAATACAATCTATTTATACACATTCTGAGGTCTAACTTTGTTAAACTTTTATTATAACGGTTCTCATTATATTTCTTATCTAAGTATATTTTATAGATATATAAATGATTTTTTTGTAAGCTTCTATTTATCGCATACCTATACATAAATATTAATTGTATATCTTATCATTCTTGTAACAATGAAAATGAAATGGATTTCTTAAAGTTTCACATGTCCAACCATAATCTAATTATAGATGACACAGTTAAAGCCAATTGAATGAATTTGTGACCTTTAGTCCAAAATGCGTTTCACCCAGGTACTACAGCTGGGCTCATCAGTTAGATGCTGTAGTACCTTTCTAAGGCGCATTATTTTTTGATCGATGTGTACAGACTTTAATAAAACTTACAGCGATTACTCACTGTAAATTATATTTTTCTAGGGGAATTTGGTTAGATTCATGCACCTAGAATTATGTTTTGCCCGTGGTCTGGCCAGTGAATTAATTGAAGAAAACGCAAACAATATGTTTATATTATTTTTGTTTTTGTGGACTGTGTGGATTTAAACCCAATTGAATGAATTTGTGACCTTTAGTCCAAAATACGTTTCGCCCAGGTACTACAGCTGGGCTCATCAGTTTCAATTCATTCAATTGGCTTTAAATCCACACAGTCCACTAAAACAAAAACAAAAATAATATAAACATATTGTTTGCGTTTTCTTCAATTAGATGACACAGTTATTTTATCTTATCATTCTAGTCCTATAATAAAAAAATTGAATTGAATTTTCTTTATCTACCTATTGTCCGAAAGAATAAAAAACCCTATGAAAAACAATGTACATACTTCCAAACATTTTTAATAAAAAAAGCCTAAAATCAACCAACTGATAAAGTAACACATTCCTAGTCATAAATACTATTTTCCCTAACACATTTTTTAATCTTTATCATTCTTACTTATTATAAAAAAAACAATGGAATAATAACGATCGAAATAAAAGAAACCTAAATTCAACCAACTGATATGATATGGATTTCTTAAAGTATCACATTCCTAACCATAAATATTACTTAGCCCTGACACAATTATAAGTCTTTATCATTCTCACGATTGAAATAAAAAGCCCTTAATTCAACCAACTAATACGTTAGCGCCATTCGTTATCATACAATTTTTTTCTTAATTTACTTCCCAAACTAAATACACCTTCAACCAAAACCGCGGCCCGCGCCATCGCCTCGCATCACACCCGCCCGCACCGTGACCTAATCAGTTCATTGCCCCGACAATGATGTGTGCGTCATCCAAGATATGGAGTATACATTTCTCCAATTTAAAACAAAAAAAATTAATAATCTTAAGCCCTATAGTATATGATTCATACTAAATAAAAACATTATTATCTCTTAGCTCTTTAAATAACATGGCGATTACCCAGTCTGTCAGTCTGTCAGTCTGTCAGTCTGTCAGTCTGTCAGTCTGTCAGTCTGTCAGTCTATCAGTCTGTCAGTCTGTCACTCCGCCGGCCGTTGCCGTGGCCTAGCCCCGACAATGATGTGTGCGTCATCCAAGATATGGATGACGCACACATTTGCAAATACATTTACTAAAAGCCAGTCTATATACCTTTCTTGGACTTATATGGATTTATTCATGCAATTACAAAATAGATTTCTCGACCATCGTGAAATGCTTTCCAAAATTCAAAATATTTTGCCCGAAAAATGTGGCAAACTTGAAGAAGTAGAAATCAAAAATCATGCTGAAGTATTTGCCCAAAAATTGCCAAATGATGTAAAAGTATGCGTGAATTATTTTCTAGTCGCAGTGAAGATGCGGAGCAGATAAAAATGTATTTCTTCGATTTTCTTGATATATGTATGTCATTGTTATATTAACTATGGTTGCAATCATTTTCTGAGTATGCCAAATAAAAAAAACATTTAAAAAATTGTATAGGCTCGTTAAATGTTTGCGATTCGTCATTATATAAGTAGTTAGAATATCGAACTTCAGTAACAATTGAGTGCTCCCCAGGGTAAAATTTTTGTTCCTTACACCAAAATTGCTCCTCGAGGTGAAGAGCAAGTTTGCGGGGGAGCCTGTTGGAGAATGCATTTAGTGTAAAATTGGGTCCTCGTAGTAACAAATTTGCTCCTGGCATAAAGGGTCACTGTCAGTGTAGGAGCCTGATTATTATGCATTGTGCGTGGTGTGCGTGGAAAAAAGGTTAATGAAATGTAAAGGATCTTGTGGCTAGAAATTTGTACCTGATAAATCGATGGCAAATGTAAGGACAATGTGTTATGAGAAAAAACTGTTGTCGCGACTGTAAGATTCCACCTTTGGGTGATGAAATAGAGAGGGAAAAATTGTATGCTTTATAATTACATCAACTATTCAGAGAGTAATATATCGTACTTAAGGAATAGAACACTTTTTGAACACTTAGTGGTTAAAAATTATAATTTTCGGGATGCATCTAGTTTTGTGGCTGTTTTTATGTCTAGCGATGTACATATATATTTATGATGACTTTGAATGCCCAACAACAATTTGAGTGTGCTTGAGGTTTTTTCTGTTTATCAATTGCATTGAAACGACTAGCGCTTTTAATAAACCTGCATTAGGTTGGATCTGATCATATGGGCTCTGTGGCGTGATGCCAAGTGCGTTGGCTACTAAGCGGCTGGTCTTGGTTCAATATACGATGAAGGCACAAGAAGTTTTTCAATTAAAATGAAAAAGTAGACCAGCACCACTAAAGCAAAGGAAGCTGATGATCGACCTTGGAGGTCGTGAAATAGCTATAATTCCAGCCAAAAATAATTGAGAAAAACTTGATGGTAGCACACTCAAGTTGCTGTTTGGCATTCAATGTCATCAAATGATACGAAAAATGGCTTTATAAAGCAAGTATGTAATCATACAAAAACTGAATATAACATAAATATTTATGTTCTTAGGATTGAGGGTTGACGTAGGGGATGTGTACATAGTAGGTATATGCTAGAAAAAAGGAAATCTTCAATGGCAGGTATGTTTAAAGTGGGTATGTTGATATGGTTGTTGAATGGTATAGTGCAGTATGTAGGTTCATTAATTTTGAGATACATTTGTAGGCTGTCGGGCGAAAATGTAGACGAACTTATTTATTAATGGAAAGGAAACCAATATTGTATGTGTGTTTTATAATAATTGAGATTAACTAAACTGTGAATTGTTAGCCTGTGGAAAGCCGAGCCATTTAACATATACATTATCTCCCTTACTTTTAAGTACTTTTTTAACCAGATACATATTAGGGCATTTAGTTTTTTGTAACTCTTTTTCATAAAAACATCCGCTGATAGGTTGACCTTTAAAATCTTCAAGGAGATATGTTGCTGGATTTGTTAGGTTTACTTTTCTTATCTTAAGAATTTCCGTTGTCCAATTATGTGTGTAGACTTTCTCGAAAACTTGTTTGAACTCGCTCATTCTAACATTGTCGTCAATTTTAAATTGAATATATGGAGCGATTTTAATTCTATTATATGCTGTAGACAAGATGTTTTTTAAAGTTTTCCTAATTCACATCGATTGGGCACATTTTTAAGGTTCTATGCATAGAGTGATTGTATTCATCCACCAATCCATCACTAATACATATCCATTCGCAATTACCATTAAGACTCAATTCCTTTTTTTCATTTAAATTTTGCATGATCGTTCATGCTTATCTGAACACGAATGAATGGTGCATGAGCTCGCACTCACACAGCATATTGCCTTTCCCCCTATTGATTTCTGTATTTGTATCTTGTAGCATTTTATAAATCAAATCATTCAAGATATCAGCAAGATGTGATTACCGGAAAGCCATAAATTCTACTTTTCTGTTACACTGTTGGTATTTACCGAGTCACGTCCTTTCTGAAATTCAGTAAAAAGTAAAGTCACGTCCTTGCTTTAAATTCAATATTAAGTATATAAATGTTAGAATTTCGTTAAGTATTAAATTCATGAGTTAGGTTGTTGCATCAAGCTTTCAAGAACATTCCATTATGGGACAGTCATAAAATACTGGGGTTCCGCTTACATTAAAAGTATGGGATTTATTTTGATAAAGATAAGTTTAGAATTTTTGTCCTTTTCAAAATATTCGTATTCTTAAAAAAATTCCTGCCCCAGTGCGCTTGACTTTTCAGTTTTGTTCTAAGTTTCTTAAAACTAAAAAAGACATAAAGTACTTAAAAATGTAATCTGTAACATACATACAATCCAAATTCATATTGTTTGCTAAACAATATAGTGTCTGGGGTAGAAATCCCGTTGGGCAAAGGATTAATCAAAATTGGCAATGGTTACCCAAATAGGATAAATATCCCCGTAGAGATTTTTTCGATCATACAAGCTATAATCGAATTGATCCAAACAACAATGCAGTTATAATGAAAGATTGTAAAAATCTGATGGAACCTACGTCAAATAATAAGCCATCGATAGTTTACAACTGTAAGATTTAGTGATCGTGTCAGTTTCGGTATCCGAGAGGAAGACTTCAACATTACCCTTTGTCCAGTCCACATTATCAGAAGGAGGATATATCCAGCGCTGTTGATGAATGGACACGACTTAACCAACAAAATACGAGAGTCATGTTGCCACAAGGATTTTACCCTGAAACAGATGCTTAGTAAAATAATGAAATGTGAATTCAATAAAATGTTCAAGATTAATAAAGTAGATTAAAAATATAAATTCTTTCGTGTTAAATCCAAATCAAAGACAGGTTCCGAATTTTGAGCAATTAATTGACTGCTAAAATTTATAAATCTGACAATATTTTATATTCGGATAATCTTATAAATAGTGGTTATATCGAGCTGACGGCAAAGCTAAAGCTTTAAAATTTATTATAAATGTTTGTAAATGAAATATTAAGATATCAAGCAATAAATTACTTACTTACTTACTTAGTGGTTATATTCTTACGTTTAGTTAGGCAGTTATATTCTTACGTTTAGTTAGGCAGATACTCACGAATCCATCGGTGAAGAAGTTCCTAAGCTGCACAGCCATCCAATTTTGTTTCAAAAAACTCCTTCATTTCTACACTCTCCTACGGGCTTTGATCCGTTTGACGAACCCAACGAAAAATCATTCGGAGTTATCGCTTCGTGATCGTCGTTGGCAACTCGCCCATTATAGGTATCGATGGTGCAGCGCTTTTGTTGTGACACAGCTGACACTTAATTTTTACTTTCTTTACCATTAGTCGCAATCTAGGAACGTAAAATCGCTGCCGAACCTCGTTTAGTGGTCAAGAATTAAAAAAGTGATATGCTGCTCTTTTGGCAATTTAAGCGATTCTCTTCAATTTGAAAATGTATGAAAATTAATAACCCATTGTTGACGAAGATGTTCAGCTACTTCGTCACATGGAAGGAAAGAATAGAGTTCACACTCGGGCCAGAAATGCTCGTTTAATCAGAGGAAGTCCGGGCCTCTATTCCAATGGTTTTGCGGTGAAAAATCGAAATTCATTCGGGTTTTTGTGGCTTCATCTGCCACATTTAGTTTGGATGGAACCCATTTCCAAGATTCTGCATTAGTTTTCTCCATAATTTCACCAATCCTCGACGAAACAAATTGCTGAAATTTTCGGATTGGTGATTTGATCCAGTAAATGCGAGATTTTTAATATGCTCTGCACAAAAGGGCGAGGACATCGCGCCAAAGGACATGACTTGAAGAATGTAGGTTTCGATTTTGTTGGTTTCAGAATTTCGCAAAAAGAAACGTTGTGCTTCCTGGTCGTCATCTCTTATTCGGATCTGGTGGAACATTTCCTTGACATCCCATCATTCGTTCTCTGAAACGAAACAAAACACCGAGTAAAAGGGAAGTCATATCGGGCCCAGTTAATAAGAGTGAATTGAGTGAAATACCATTAATCTTTACCGCTGCATCCCACACGATACGTATTTTGTTTGGCTTGTTAGGGTTGAACACAGGGAAAATCGGTAAATACCACGTGATTGCATTTCCTACAGGTTTGGAATCAATTATCCTAGCGTAACAGTTATTAACATAATCTTCAATTAAATTGCTTATTAATATTCGAATATGGGGCTGTCTTGCCAGACGTCGATCTAGGCACTGTAGGCGGTTTCGCGCAAAAAATTTCACTTTGAGGCAATTTTAAATTTCATATTGCCAATAACTGAATTGAGAAATATTAATAACGGCAAGTGTTTGCTTATATATCGACCAGTTGAGAAGAATAGTTGGATATAGCATCCTCACCAACTCTTGCAGCAATATTGGGTTGTTTAAATGCGATGATTTTGGCACAGATACTTTTAACATCAAGTCAATTTTACGATTGAATCTAATTTGTCCGCTTTATGATGCGGTTCGCGTTTAAGTTTACTAAGCAGTGTGTTTATTATGATTTCAGGGCGCCCGAACGTACCTATAATTTTGTCCACTTGACCGGGTTGTGGTAATCGGCTGCGAACAGGTTTTAGAGCCTTTCCCTTTAAGCTCACCCGAAGGCTGCCAAGAATTTCTTCTGCCGAAAATCTAGAAATACTGGTGCTGCTCTCAATGCAGCTAATGAATAAAGCCTAATCCTCGGATTCTCCTTTGAATCGTGGTAGGTCTTTTGTTGTCGATTGTCTTGCCGCCAACTTCCGCCGTGTCAACGTGGACGCTTCCTGGCAATCATTTAAGACTTCTTGTTTAATTGGATTTTTGTTGTGTTGTTAGTCGACTGACGAATAAATTGATTTCCTTCAGTTGGGTGCATTAAAGTGTTCTCGTTGTGTTGTACATTCAGTCCTGGCCAGTTGTTATTGACTGTGCAAATTTGTACCGAAAGTACAATTTCTTTCTTTATTTTGCATTGTAACCGAGTTCTCTACGAGTTTTTTTGAGATCGTGGAGAGCTCATCAGCATTACCATCGAGATCTTCGTCAAAATCCTCATCATATTCAGAAATGTCCTCAAGAATTTTTTATTTCTTCGATAAGTACTTTTCTTGCAAAAGGCGTTCTTCTTTCAGACGTTGCAATTGAAGAGATGTGTTTTGCGCGATGAAGCTTTTGATGCTATTGATATCGCGCTAATTCTCTGATTCATCTCGAAGCGGCGGAGGTTGAGCAGCATTTTGGTTTATTGCGAAGTCATCTTGCAAATGCGCAGCTTGTGGAACGACGGGAAGCTCTCATGGCAGGAGGGCTGGTTGAAATGATATTGGTGCAATTTTCTGTTCAATAAGTCGTGTAACTGATGGTGCAACTGGTGGTGGAGCTGAGGTCGCGCGTTCGAGCTCCGCTGAAAATATTGATTGGACTATTTGCGACCACTAAATCGTCAACAGCATATGATTGAGGAGGGGTACGTTGCATTTGTGTAGGTACTGGTCTTATGAAGGCACAGAGAAGGGACAAATCAAAGGCTACTCACCTGGCTTAGCGATTGAGTGGGTTGAAGTTATGCACGTGCTCCGTCGGGCAAGGATTAATCGCAATTCTAAGACCGATAGCGTTTCCAACGTTTTGATATGATCTTCTAATTAATCTTGATAGATGAATATTCGCTAAACGAAATTTTAGATTTGTCAGGTTCCGAATTTTGAGCTATTTTATTGAATGGTAACATTTTCTATATGTGATAATATTTTATATTCGGTTAATAGTCTTACGGTTAGTATGGGGTCTTCGGGATTTATTAATTTAAGCAATTACTTCAAGCTTATTTATTTAAAAGAAAGTTAAAGTTTGCAATTAAATTATTGCTTCTGGCCAAGTGCTTGCGCTAATAATATAGAAAAGGCCGGAAATTTTACACTTTGAATTGCATATAAAAAAGATAAGTTCACAATATCGAACTGTTTCAGTTCAATATAGCTTATATGTACGTCATCTACTTGTTGATAGGGCTGGTGTTGCAGTGATTCCACCTTTCCAATTCTTTTTGTTCACACTGTTGGTATTCAGTAAGTCACTTTTTTTCTTATTCGTGAGAAAATCGTTAATATAAAAATGTATGTGTTAGGTTGACTAATCAAGATGTCAAGAAGATTCTATTGCCGGAAAGTCAAAAATTTTACTTTTCTGTTACACTGTTGGTATTTACTGCGTCACGACCTTTCTGAAAATTCAGTAATAAGTAGAATCACGCCCTTTCTAAAAATTCAATAGTAAGTCCATAATGTTGTCGTTAAATATTAAATTTTTGAGTTAGGTTGGTGCATTAGGGTGTCAAGAAAATTCCATTATCGGAAAGTCATACATTAGTGGGGTTCTGCTTACTTTGAAAGTATGGGAATTTATTTTGATAAAAATGAGCCTAGAGTTGTTGTCCTATTCAAAATATTCTTATTCTCAAAGTATTCTTCGCCTAGTACGCTCGACTATTCAGATGCGCTCTTACTTTTTTTAAAACTAAAAATATCATCATGAAGTCGTTTTTATGTAAAATTTGTGGTAAAATTTTTGCAAACAAATTTAATTTATAAAAGCATTTGACGAATGTTCATGCCATCCTCGTTAAAAAATCAATGGTGTATGATGACTTTTGTGTGAAAAAAGTTTTGGTATGGGGCAGTGGTGTGATCACAATAAAACTAATTGCCATGCTTTAATAGCTCGGGAACTATTAAATGAGATGGATTGTGATGAGAGAGCTGCTCCGGCAAAAAAATATTTTGCAATTTGTGAAAAAATATAATTCTATGTCAATGGGACGAGCGTGTTAAGGAGAACAGGATGCATTTGGAACTCAAATTCAAATTTATTTGACATCTGGCTGAATTTGGCTGATTTTCATTTGATATTTCAAATTAAATTAAGTAACTTGCAAAATTATAAAATTTTACAAAATCCTTTTTCTACATGTAATGTTCCCACTTAGTATTAGAAAAACAAGATATATTTGTTTATCCTGATCCTGTGAGAATTAAATTTATTAAAGAAAATTTGAAAGGCTCATATTTGTTTTTTTTTTTTTATTAGATTGTTCGGCAGAAGTAAACGAATTGGATTCAAATGATGCCCTATATACCTACAATTTTTGTATGTGATTTGATAACGGAAATGGAAGGTTTCCGTTTTTGAAAACAGGGCTAGCGGCATAGCTGATATCATCTATTCACATATGGCGATCTATCGCCTAAATGGCCAGTACAAAGCTCTGTAAATCAGGATCCTAATAGTTTGTTAGATCTCGATCAAGATTTGGCGAATAACATGATTCAGCAAGTGGCTATAAAATCTCTGCGAGATATGGCAAAAAATATTTGCAAATAGTTGATGAAAACCCTTGTATTTTAGTTCAATGAGATAATTTTGCACTGTGGTTCCAAAACATAATGAGTATTTCGGGGAAAATGGCATAAGGGATAGCAAGACATTTGAAATAAGAACTCAACACCGTTTGAGTCATCGAATTGAAGCAAGTTTTTTGGAAATGACAGTGTTTTCCATCTACCATTTGGTGTACACTCTTTAAAAAAATCTTGAAATCTGTCATATAAGAATTTTTTTGAAAATTTCGCTAAACTGGCAAATGGTTTGTAGGATATTCAAGACAACGGAAATGAGAACTCAAAACCGTTTGAATTATCCAAATAAAACAAGTACTTTGGAAATGATAGCTTTGCCAAATTAATTAGCAATTTCTTGAAATAAGCTATAAGCTAAGTTGGAGAAGCTGTTATTTCCAAACTTGTTGCTCGATTTCAACGATTTTCACTGTTATAACTTTAAATTTATGTCATCTTAAAAAGGGTTAAAACCGTTTGCAATCGCAGCAAATATTTAAAAAAAAAATGCATCTGAAAGTAATTTTTCATTTTTCCAAAATACGACAAAACTACTTTTAGATAGATTTTTTTCGAAATATTCAAATTTCAAGATATTCCTTGAAATTAATAGAAATTTCTGGCGACTGCTAATTTGGGCAAGATGTCATTTCCAAAGAATTTGTTTTATGTGAATGATTTAAACGGTTTTGAGTTCTCATTGTCATTGTCTTTAATGTCCTGCAAACCATTTTCCATTTTAGCGAAAGTTTCAAAAAAAATCTTATAGGACAGATTTCAAGATTTTTTTAAAAGAAAGTACACCAAATGGTAGATGGAAAACACTGTCATTTCCAAACCATTTGCTTCACTTGGACAACTGAAACGAAGTTGAGTTCTTATTTCAAATGTCTTGCTATCCTTCAAGCCATTTGTCACGAAGGCAAAAAAAGTTAAATACCTTGGTATCACTCTCGATAAGATGCTAACATTTTCAAATAATATTACTAACTCCATCAAAAAAGTAAATATTATAATAAAAATCCTTTTTCCACTATTGAATAAAAATTCTTATCTAAGCAAATATATTAAGCTTCTTCTTTACAAATTCGTCATACTACCTTCATTAGTATATGCTTTTCCTGGCTGGTACAAATGTGCTGAATTTCACCTGAAAAAACCTCAGATTTGCCAAAAAAAACTGAATTTGTGAAAAAAATATAATTCTATGTCAATATTAAGAGCATGTTAAGGAGGACAGGATGCATTTGGAACTCAAATTCAAATTTATTTCTTCTTCAGTGAAATCGAGTTACATGGTAGAATATTTTAACATATAGAGATTAGATTCCAATTATTCTTAGTAACCAAAGATTTTATAATAAATAAAGTTCTTAGAAAAATCTAATATATGAGAAAAATTGCGAAAAAAAAATTAATGGATATTAGGTAAGGTAGAGCGTTGCATAATGTGCCCTATTGGCCTCTGTTTTCTAAAGTAAGCTTTCTTATTTCATCAGAAAAAATGTCAATGTGTTTCTTTATAGCCAAGTTCCCATATTATTCGTTTATCCTTTTGAGCTTAGTGCAGGGAATTGACCTGTCAAAAAAGGAACTATTTTTCATTTTTAGCTGCGAGCTATGAGCGCAGAATAAAATGTACGAGCAGATGGCGTAATATAAAATTATATGCAACTTTCTCTTTATTTTTTCCTTTTGTCAACAAATTAATGATTGTTTTTCTATTGCGCTAATAATATAGAAAAGGCCGGAAATTTTACACTTTGAATTGCATATAAAAAAGGTAAGTTCACAATATCGAACAGTTTCAGTTCAATATAGTTTATATGTACGGCATCTACTTGTTGATAGGGCTGGTGTTGCAGTGATTCCACCTTTCCAATTCTTTCTTTCACACTGTTGGTATTCAGTCAGTCACTTTTTTCTTATTCGTGAGAAAATCGTTAATATAAAAATGTATGTGTTAGGTTGACTAATCAAGATGTCAAGAAGATTCTATTGCCGGAAAGTCAAAAATTTTACTTTTCTGTTACACTGTTGGTATTTACTGCGTCACGACCTTTCTGAAAATTCAGTAATAAGAAGTGTCACGCCCTTTCTAAAAATTCAATAGTAAGTACATAATGTTGTCGTTAAGTATTAAATTTTTGAGTTAGATTGGTGCATTAGGGTGTCAAGAAAATTCCAGTATCGGAAAGTCATACATTAGTGGGGTTCTGCTTACTTTGAAAGAATGGGAATTTATTTTGATAAAAATGAGCCTAGAGTTGTTGTCCTATTCAAAATATTCTTCTTCTCAAAGTATTCTTCGCCTAGTACGCTCGACTATTCAGATGCGCTCTTACTTTTTTTTAAACTAAAAATATCATCATGAAGTCGTTTTTATGTGAAATTTGTGGTAAAATTTTTGCAAACAAATTTAATTTATAAAAGCATTTGACGAATGTTCATGCCATCCTCGTTAAAAAACCAATGGTGTATGATGACTTTTGCGTTTTGTGTGAAAAAAGTTCTGGTATGGGGCAGTGGTGTGATCACAATAAAACTAATTGCCATGCTTTAATAGCTCGGGAACTATTTAATGAGATGGATTGTGATGAGAGAGCTGCTCCGGCAAAAAAATATTCTGCAATTTGTGAAAAAATAAAATTCTATGTCAATGGGACGAGCGTGTTAAGGAGGACAGGATGCATTTGGAACTCAAATTCAAATTTATTTGACATCTGGGGCCAATTTCACAGATCTTAAATAACATACATTGTATGATTTTGACGGCACTTATACATTGAAACATCAATTCTGTTTCATGGAATTGTTGTATGATTCACTGTCATACATACAAAAATTGAATGGAATATTTCCAGTGATCTTCTGTTTCATAGAATTGTTGTACGAATTGTATGAATAGAATGTATGTCATCTTTTCATACATTTAATACAATAGAAAAAATTGGTGTCGCTCGTTGGCGCAGTTGTGTTTATACATATATATCTTGATTTGAAGTGGTTATTATTGTTGTTCGAGTTCTGCAGTTAAAATAAGAAATTTCAACATCATGCAATCAAATAAAACAAAATATACCAAAGTAAGTTTTTCCACTTCTTTTATAAATTAGCAGCGGTCCTTTCCGGCTAAATTTTTATTTAAATAAATAATTTGTTTGTGTAATAGAAAAATGGGTAATATCTTTATGGATTTCTTTTGAAATCCTCTTGAAAATTGCATTAACCATTTTCCTTTTAATTATTACAAAATTCCTTCCAAATTGTTATTGAACTTTGAATGTTTGAGGCAAATTAATGCTTGTCCTCGTCCACAAGAAACGGCTGCACCTAGAAGAATGGTTAATGCCTTTCTAGATTCCCTATACGATCCTCTTGAAAATTGCGTCAAACATTTTTCATTTTAATTGTTAGAAAAAAAAATTACACCCAAGTAGTCATTGAACCTTGACTGTTTGGTGCAAATTCAAAAAAAAACATGAACAAAATTCCGCGTCCACAAGAAACGACTACACCTAGAAGAATGGTTAATACCTTTTTAGATTCCTTATAGATCCTCTTGAAAATCTGCAAATTGTTATTGTTTGTGGATTAATGGATTTTAATCTCTGGTGACATCATAAGACAAAAAAGAAGTGTCGTAATCTTGTTTTCTTTTATTCATGACGTTCAAGCATTAATCAAAGGAAAAAAGATTATGACACATTTTTGGTTTTCTTATTTTATTGACTAACGCTTTCAGAAGAGTCCGGAAGGCTTCCGGATTGCCAAACAAAAACGACATTATTTTGCAAATGTATAAACTTTTACATAAACTTTAATTATTAGTAATGAGTACAAAAAAAAAATACATTCACAATATTAAATTTCTACTCCGTTTTAACTTTCTTGTGTATTAACCATCACTTCATCTGACCCTGGTATATGCTTCGAGTTCACCAATGCAGAAAACTATCCATTTAAATTTGACTGCAACTCAGCTGGAGTACTATATCATAATCCTTTAAAATCGAAAGACTATGCTCTGTTGTTATAATCGTTCGTCCATGGAAAACCATATGAGCTGTATCCAATAAAGTGGCTTCATTTGTTGTGTCCATTGAACCTGCTCACCTCATCAAGCAAGAGACAAACAGAACTTGGCAGGATTGCAGGTACAAGGCAAAAAAGCTGTTTATATCCAGTGCACAATGTTTTCATGACATCATCTATTTCTGTATCAAGACCCTGAGGCATTGATTTTACAATGAAATCCTTAAGCTGAGCCAAATATATACATGTCCACAACAGACCAAAGGAGACATTCAGAGTGAATGGATGAGGATAGCTCGCCTGGCCGCAAGCTATGTGCTAATAGCGGAGGATGATGGGGAAAAATTCCGCAGGACCACCTGGCAAAATTGGAGGCGGAATGCAATGGTAAGACTAATGAAATTTTATTTGAAAGTACACACATACCTATATATAACATATGTATATAATCTTAGGCTAAGATCGACCGCATTCAAAAGACGGGTGTTGGTGGGGCTCGCGCCGAGGACCTCACTGATGAGAATGACAGGATCATATTGGCTATTGTGGAAGAGGAGGTTTGTTTGTTTCTAACTTAACTACTAAAAATCATTTAATTTAAATTTGTCTTATCTTGGCAGGTCGCATTTGGATTTGGGTCGGAAGAGTCGCATGGCGACAAGAACGACAGCTCAGAACCAAGTCCGAAGCTACCGATGTTGACTCCGGTCCAGCAACAGCCGTCTTCTAGCGGTATACGCATTAGGCCAGATCGATCTGCAGAGAATCGGTCCACCACTTTAAAGAACAGGTTGTTGGAGGTAACGCTGTATTTGAGAACCCTCGAATGCAAGGAGAAAGAAAGTTTTCTGAATCTACCGCCTTCAGAATACACAAAAAATATAAATGCCTTTTCGTTTTCTTCGGAGGATGGGGATGACGTGTAACAGTTACCACAATTATCCATCATCCTCCGCTATGAGCCCATAGCTTGTGGCCCGGCGTGCTATCCTCGTGCAATTATCGTGAATATAAGATTTGGTCGGTATTGTCCCACAAAATTTTTCAAACAAAAAGTTTTTGGCTTATAACATTTCTTTAAGAACTAGCAGTTAAAGTTCCATTGTTGTCTAAACAAGATAACTCTTATTTTATTACTAATTTCAATAATATATGTTCTAGATAATACATATAATATACATAGTACATAAAAATCTATTTATAACTTAATTTTTATAAAATAAAATTCTGTGAATCGCTCTTATTTCAAGTCGTTTTAAATTATAATGTAATTTCAATTTCTCTGTCGCTAGCTTGAGATCCAGACATAATTTTCCGAGCGGAAATTGTTATTGGCCTCAATCTCACCATTTTCCAGGGTTTTTGGAATTGGTGGAATTTGGTATTGATAAAAAAAAATTAAATTAAATGCACGACTATCGTAAGTACTTGCTCTTGTACCTAACAACGAAAGTGTAGCTAATTATTTACGCTGTTAATAGGTAGGCATTATAGTATTTTCATATGCAGTTTTAAAGCCGATGTACGTAATATTATATTATGATTCTTAGTATAATGAATTATTGAATGGATGATCTAAGGAATAGTTACATAGGTGCATACCTAAAAATGTATATTTTAAATCTAAATTATGGATTAATAATATGTAATATATACCCATATACAATATGAAACCTATAGGTGTATAAATATGTATGTACATATAATAATGAAAGTGAAGGAGAAATTTAGGTAGGTAGCTATATGCATATAACTTTATAGTTTAGGTGCAATATACATAATCAGCGTAATCGTAAAGTTTTACGAATCCCGAAAAATGTTATCCCAGAATCCAATTGTAAAGTCAATTTGTATGAGCAGTTAGCACCCGCCAAAAATGAAAACAAAATTACAGATATTATAATTCGGATTATAATTTATTAAAATTAAACTAGTTATTGAAATTATTAATATATTGAATTAACGCTGTAATTGCTTGGGTATTTTCGTTTTCGTTGAGATTATGTTCTTCGTTGTACTCGTCATGGTCTTCTTCGTCATCGCTTGGAAAAATAATACAACGTTTCCATTGTCAGGCCATGCTACCTCCTCGCCTTTAAAAATGTATATGTATGTAAATAAGTCTTATAACAAATATTAACATATATTACAAATAAACTACCTCAAAGACGTTCCGAAATGAGTGCAGTAACCTTTTTCACGCACGGAAGCCTTGGAAACTCCATCTGTATTTCCTAAGCCATGGTATTGGCTGCCGTTCCCAAGCCAGTGCAGAGTCAGTAGGATTTGTTGTATTGGTGAAAGAGCTCTACTGCATTTAGTATGTCATATTTCATTTGACAGTTGTCAATCAAACGTCAAATCATACATTTTCATGGAAGGTATAAACGAATCATACACTACCTTCCAATGGTATCTGTGAAACAGACATTTTGATGTAATGTATGATAATCGATTTGGGGTATGATGTATGAAATGTATGTAGTGTATGATCTGTGAAATTGGCCCCTGGCTGAATTTGGCTGATTTTCATTTGATATTTCAAATTAAATTAAGTAACTTGCAAAATTATAAAATTTTACAAAATCCTTTTTCTACATGTAATGTTCTCACTTAGGATTAGAAAAACAAGATATATTTGTTTATACTGATCCTGTGAGAATTAAATTTGTTAAAGAAAATTTGAAAGGCTCATATTTGTTCTTTTTTTTATTAGATTGTTCGGGCAGAAGTAAAGGAATTGGATTCAAATGATGCCCTATATACCTACAATTTTTGTATGTGATTTGATAACGGAAGTGGAAGGTTTCCATTTTTGAAAACAAGGCTAGCGGCATAGCTGATATCATCTATTCACATATGGCGATCTATCGCCTAAATGGCCAGTACAAAGCTCTGTAAATCAGGATCCTAATAGTTTGTTAGATCTCGATCAAGATTTCGCGAATGACATGATTCAGCAAGTGGCGATAAAATCTCTGCGAGATATGGCAAAAAATATTTGCAAATAGTTGATGAAAACCCTTGTATTTTAGTTCAATGAGATAATTTTGCACTGTGGTTCCAAAACATAGTGAGTATTTCGGGGAAAATGGCAT
Organism: Philhelius pedissequus; assembly: GCA_910595825.1. Classification (NCBI taxonomy): domain Eukaryota; kingdom Metazoa; phylum Arthropoda; class Insecta; order Diptera; family Syrphidae; genus Philhelius; species Philhelius pedissequus. The sequence continues at coordinate 150,167,417 of OU343160.1, forward strand.
AAAGGATAGCAAGACATTTGAAATAAGAACTCAACACCGTTTGAGTCATCGAATTGAAGCAAGTTTTTTGGAAATGACAGTGTTTTCCATCTACCATTTGGTGTACACTCTTTAAAAAAATCTTGAAATCTGTCATATAAGAATTTTTTTTGAAAATTTCGCTAAACTGGCAAATGGTTTGTAGGATATTCAAGACAACGGAAATGAGAACTCAAAACCGTTTGAATTATCCAAATAAAACAAGTACTTGGAAATGATAGCTTTGCCAAATTAATTAGCAATTCCCTGAAATAAGCTATAAGCGAAGTTGGAGAAGCTGTTATTTCCAAAATTGTTGCTGTTATGACTTTAAATTTATGTCAGCTTAAAAAGGGTTAAAACCGTTTGCAATCCCAGCAAATATTTCAAAAAAAAATGCATCTGAAAGTAATTTTTCATTTTTCCAAAATACGACAAAACTACTTTTAGATAGATTTTTTTCGAAATATTCAAATTTCAAGATATTCCTTGAAATTAATAGAAATTTCTGGCGACTGCTAATTTGGGCAAGATGTCATTTCCAAAGAATTTGTTTTATGTGAATGATTTAAACGGTTTTGAGTTCTCATTGTCATTGTCCTTAATGTCCTGCAAACCATTTTCCATTTTAGCGAAAGTTTCAAAAAAAAATCTTATAGGACAGATTTCAAGATTTTTCTTAAAGAAAGTACACCAAATGGTAGATAGAAAACACTGTCATTTCCAAACCATTTGCTTCACTTGGACAACTGAAACGAAGTTGAGTTCTTATTTCAAATGTCTTGCTATCCTTCAAGCCATTTGTCACGAAGGCAAAAAAAGTTAAATACCTTGGTATCACTCTTGATAAGATGCTAACATTTACATAAAATATTACTAACTCCATCAAAAAAGTAAATACTATAATAAAAATCCTTTTTTCACTATTGAATAAAAATTCTTATCTAAGCAAATATAATAAGCTTCTTCTTTACAAATTCGTCATACTACCTTCATTAGTATATGCTTCTCCTGGCTGTTACAAATGTGCTGAATTTCACCTGAAAAAACCTCAGATTTGCCAAAAAAAACTGAATTTGTGAAAAAAATATAATTCTATGTCAATATGAAGAGCATGTTAAGGAGGACAGGATACATTTGGAACTCAAATTCAAATTTATTTCTTCTTCAGTGAAATCGAATTATATGGTAGAATATTTTAACATATAGAGACTAGTTTCCAATTATTCTTAGTAACCAAAGATTTTATAATAAATAAAGTTCTTAGAAAAATCTAATATATGAGAAAAATTGCGAAAAAAAATTAATGGATATTAGGTAAGGTAGAGCGTTGCATAATGTGCCCTATTGGCCTCTGTTTTCTAAAGTAAGCTTTCTTATTTCATCAGAAAAAATGTCAATGTGTTTCTTCATAGCCAAGTTCCCATATTATTCGTTTATCCTTTTGAGCTTAGTGCAGGGAATTGACCTGTCAAAAACGGAACTATTTTTCATTTTTAGCTGCGAGCTATGAGCGCAGAATAAAATGTACGAGCAGATGGCGTAATATAAAATAATATGCAACTTTCTTTTTATTTTTTCCTTTTGTCAACAAATTAATGATTGTTTTTCTATTTTGAATGTTTTTCTTTGGTTTATTTTAAAGCGTAAAGCTGATAATGCCATGTAAATCATACCGAAATGCATTTTTTACAATTTGTAACGTCTAATGAATAATATATTTGACAACTGATTCGTAAGAAAATATATTTCGTGCCTTTTATTTATTTAAACGTTATTTAAAATAAAAAATTGTTGTAATCAATAAGGAACTTAACATTAAACAAAAAAACATTTTAAAAAGATGGTGTCAAATTTTTTTTTGTGATATGACAGACAGACGGGAAAAAAATATATATAAATATATGAAAAAAACCTTCTTAAATAAAATGCCAGGCCACGGGCAAAAATAAAAACTTTCCAATTTATGATTAGGAATTCAAGTCTTGTTGGATATAGTTCAAACTAGATGTTCCTCACGAAATCTATGTATGTAAGATCAACTGAACTTGGCAAATTTGCGTATTGACAAAGGTCCTCACTATAATCAACTGATGAGTCCAAGTGTGATCGCGGGGATGAAATACCAATTTGTGTAGGACTAAAGACCGTTAAAAGCTTTTTTGTATCAATATGTAATTCAACAAGGCCAAATATAATAGCGCTAAGTCTTCTACTTGGTTCATGTATATCAGTAGTATTAGTATATATATAATTTGTATTATTCAAAAAACCATCTTATAAAAAGAATATAGTTAAATTAAATATTGAAAAATTATATAAAAACTTAATTATTTTAAATGTGGAATTCGGTAATAAAAAACTGACATTAATATTTAAATTATGCCACTAAAAAAAATATTTAAATTATAAATCTAAAAAATATGTTTGTAATTTAAGCATATATGTTTACACCTCTCTGCAGAGGTGAACGCAGGGGAGGGGTTGGGGGTTGAAGTTGTGAGTAGAGTAAGTAAATTTGTAATGTCTGTTGAATTTTCAGTTTACAAAGTTGAATGTGGTAACCAGAATAAGATAAATGAAACGACCACCTTGTGTACACTTCAAAAGTTTATTCGTGACTGACTTAATTCTACTTATAATTATTATATAGCTCATGCGTTCATTGGTATATAAGTGGAAACATTACATACAATTACAATTTTCAACACAGTCCTAAGCTGGCAAACGCCGTGAATAGACGAGTGTTAGTAGTGCGTACATCTTATTTAATTTTTCTCAGAGAATCTAAGTTTATCTCCCACTCAATAAATTTCCATCCGTGGTGAGTGAAACATTAACATTTTTTAAGAAGAGCTAAATACTATAAACTTAAAAAAAAATAATTAGTAAAAATGGACGGGGGGACGGATCCCCCCAACCATAACCGGTTTAAAATCCTTGAATCTAAGGTAATTTTAAACCGGAGTAAAAAACACAAAAGAAAACACAATGGTGATGATTTCCCTAACCTACCGGCCATACAAAATGACGATAATGTTCCTCGGTACATAGTCATAACTGGTTTAGAGAAAGACGGAAAAGACGCCAACAGTTTCCGTAAATTATCTACCTACAATCCAATCCGAATCAATCGTGGACTAGAGCATATTTCTAAAGACATTTTAGAGGTTAAGTCAATGAGGTCAGGTGACCTGCTTCTCAAGGTACTCAATGTTGCAACAGCCGATAAATTCATTAAATCTAGACTCATTGACTCAATTCCAGTCAAAGTGACTAATCATATAAGTCTTAACTCAGTTCAAGGTAGAATCTATTCAAAACTGATTGAAAACATTAGCGAACAGGAACTTATCGATGAACTTAAGAAATACAAAGTTATCGAAGTTCGAAAAATGATGAAGAAAGAAGGTGACTCATTGGTCCCTACCGGTACTGCTATTCTCACTTTTGATCAAATTCGACGGCCACACGAGGTTGAAATAGGTTGGTTGATTTGCAAAGTTGAGGAATATATACAAAATCCGATGCGCTGTGTAAATTGTCAAAGACTCGGTCACACCAAAAATCGATGCACAAATGCCCAATCTTGCAAAAATTGTTGTCTTCCACCACACAATGATAACTGCGTTCGAATTTTATGCATAAATTGCAACTAAGAAAGCCACACTTCATATGATTCCTCCTGCACCGCCTATCTTAGGTACAAGTCAGTAAACAAAATTAAAGCCGATCGTCGTTGTACAGTCCGCGACGCATGGCAAATTTATAATGACAATCCTAGTCTTCACCAGCTACCTCCACCTAAAAAGAGAAATAATACTAACCCCACGATGGCAGAAATAATAAAAAAGAGAATTAATAATGAGACAACAAACTCAAAGAGCCTCCAAACTACTTCTCCTGCTCAATCAGAAACAAAAACAACAATAACACCAACAAAACTCGATTCACTCCATAACAAATTTCTAACACAACACAATCACTCGCACTTCCACGAAGTGGAAAACAAAAACGAAACTACAACTCAATCTCTTATGGAAGAGCTTAGCTCAGTTGACAAATCCCTCATCACCTCTACCCCCGCACAACCGACAAATGATACTCAAAATACTCTTATTGACGAAACGCAATTGTCATCGTTCTCAGACACAGACATGTGTGTCGTAGAACCTACCAAAGTATTACATACTATCTCTTATTCTGCAGACGAAAAAACAAAAAACTCAAATACTTTCAACAACTCAATACCACTCACCGAACAGTCAAACTCAAAATACTTCATACACTCAACAACAAATTTTAAAAAACAATAATGACACTGTTGGATAATGATTTCATTATCCTCCAATGGAACATCCAAGGCTATATAAACAACAAACATGCTCTAGAACTTTAAATCGCAAAATACAACCCAGATATTATAGCGCTTCAGGAAACACACATCATAACATCGAATTCTTACATGTTCAAGCTTAAAAATTACAAGCCGTTCTATTATAATAAGGGATATGACTACTCCAAATCAGGCATAGGCTTTCTCGTTAAAAATAACATACCAGTGACATCCCACATAACTTCTTCTTCAAATCTTCTCTATCAAACAATAGAAATTCCTACACGAAAACCAATAAAGCTTACTAACGTATATAGAGAGCACGAAGTTAATATTACAAGTGAAATTCTTAACGATATTCAAACAGATAATAACAAGCATCATCTGGTCCTAGGTGATTTAAATGCTAAAAACACAGTTTGGGGTTCAAATGCGACCAATAGATTAGGTACACTTTTTGAAAACTTCGCCAATGATCAAGGCCTCGTTATTCTAAACGATGGATCACCCACACTTTTTAATACAAGAAATACCTTCTCTGCCGTTGACGTTGCATTCGCATCCGCAGATTTAGCTCCACTTCTTCAATGGGAAGTACTCCCAAATGGGGAAAATAGAGACCACATCCCACTCATAGTACGCACTCATGAAAGAAAACTTCTTAAAAAACCAACTATACGTTTCAAAGAAGCTAAAGCTAACTGGGATAGTTTTGTGTCATATACGCACTCCTTATCTACATCTATCCCTGCCTCCAATAATATCAACCAAGAAGCAGCGAAGATTAAAAAAATTTTAAGAACTGCAGCGGCGAAATCTATGCCAACAACTAAACAGAAGCAAAATAAGGAAAATAAAAATCCAGTATGGTTTAATGAAGACATTGCACTATTGGTTAAAACTAAGAATTTAGCCTGGAAAAAAGTTCGAAGATATCCAACTACTCCAAATTGCTTAGCTTACAGAAAAGCTAGTGCCAAGGTAAAATATGAAAGCATCATAGCAAAAAGACTATCTTGGGAAAACTTTGTGAATACAATGGACCCAACTCTTGACACCAAAACTCTATGGAATCGAATAAAATCTTTAAGATCTTCAAACTACTCTCAACACTTTCCTTATATTTTCCTAAATGGCTCTTTGGAAAATGATCCTGAAAAAATATCCAACACGTTTTCAAAATTATGGGTACAGTACAGTGAGAATAATACTTTTGCAGATAACGTTATTGCTAAGAAAATGACCTTCAACGTAAGTGATCTTCCTCTTCAAGAAAACCCATGCTTAGAGCTTATAGAAGACATTTCAAGATTTGAATTTGACACTACACTACAAATGCTTAAAGGATCCACTCCAGGAGAAGACAAAATTACATATACAATGCTTAAATCAGCTGCCGATAGTCTTAAGAACCGAATTTGCTCGCTTTATAATAACATCCTTCGGACTGGTATCTTTCCTCATGACTGCAAGAAAGCTATACTGAAGCCCATTCCTAAGAGTTCACGTAACTATCACCAAATAGATGGGTATCGCTCGATATCTCTTCTACCTGTTCTCTCAAAAATTTTTGAAAAAATTTTAGGACGTAGAATAGGCTGGCTGATGGAAAAGTCAATTAGTAATGAACAACATGCTTTTAGACCAAACAGAGGAGTTCAATCTCTCATTCATCTCATGGAACATAAATTAGCAGACAATCTCTCAGCTCGTAAGCATAGCGTAGTGATGTCATCTGACCTTGAGAAGGCTTTCGATCGCGTCACAACTTTTCCTATAATTGAACAATTACATAAATGGGGAGTCCCTAAACATATCCTTAAGGTTATAGTATCCTTTTTATCGGGAAGAACTTGTTGTGTTAATGTTAATGGATTTACTTCAAACAAATTAAAACTTGAAAATGGAATACCACAAGAGTCTCCTTTATCAGTATACCTCTATAATGCATACATAGACTCCCTTATAACGGATATTTTAAATCCAGAACTTAACCTAGATTTCGTTGGTGTATATGTAGATAATATCTTCATGGTAGCTTCTGGAGATCCATCTACGGTGAACGCCATTTTAAAAACGGCAGACAATGAAATCCATGCTTGGACCCAAAAAACCGGTGCAATTGTCCCGCCATCTAAAATAGAAGCACTGCACCTTTGCCGGAAAAAGAAATGCTTATCTTCAACGATTCCACTCGTAATTCGCAACTCCACAGTGAACCTGAAAAAAGAACTTAGAGTCCTCGGTGTAACATTCAGTGGAAATCTGAAATTAGATCTCCATATCAAAAATACCATCAATCAACTTAAGACTAGAAACAATGCTCTGAAAATGATATGTTCTCGTAGAAAAGGACCACATCTGGAAACTGCTCTCAAAATAACCAAAGCTCTGGTCGAAGGTACCATCCAGCACGGGCTCACCCAATTTATGTGGACTTCGAAGAAAAACTTGGAGAGCATCGATATAGCCATAAACGCATGCTACCGAACATCCACAGGAGCGCTAATGACAACACCAATCGAAGCTCTTAGAATAGAAGCTGGATTTAAATCAGTCAACAAACTAGGACAAAATCGAGCGGTAAACTTAATGAGCAAAGCCCTTACTGATGTTTCTCATCCTCTTCACACAGCTTCAAAGGAAACTTTATCCAGAAAAAAACAAAACAAGAAAAATTCAACATCTTCTCTTACCAAAATAGTTACCTTAATTTCGGCTCATGGTTATATTCCTTTAGAAACTTTAGGAAATCAGTGGACATCCCTTCCCCCTCCTTGGAAAAGACACTTGCTATCTATAGACACCAGCCTCTCCCGCCACAAGAAAGAAAACTTTTCAAATCAACAATTCCTTATGCTTCACCGTGAACTAATTGAAACTATCAAGCCTTTGAGAACATTATACACCGATGGATCCTATAGGAATAATAATTCTACTTATGCAGTCATCGAACTGAAATCAAACAACGAAGAAACCATCTTTTTTCAAGGCATTCTTCCAGACGCAGCGGGTAGTTACCTAGCAGAAGTAACAGCATTGTCAAAAGCTCTTTCTATGGTACAGACCTGGACTGAAAAGACGTTGATCCTCACCGACAGTCTAAGTACACTTACAGGAATCAAAAGTGCAACCAATAACTGTTCTACTCTCAATTACATCCGAAGCATTCTCCATAATAACGCAAACATAACTCTAGCATGGATCCCAGGTCATGTTGGTATTAAAGGAAACGAGGCTGCCGATACTGCAGCAAAAGAAGCGACTCGTTATCCGTATTTAAAAGAACTCCCAAATATCTCCCAAATCATCCGAAAAGTTTTCATTTCAAACGAAAATGAAGAGCTCGAAAGCTTCTGGCGTAGGGAACAAAACTTTCTTCGACAACATCACGCAACACATCTTCGAATACCCTACAACAGAACTCTAACCAGAGAAGAATGCATTACTTTATTTCGGATCAGAGTAGGAAAAACGCTATTTTCTAGTCGTCACTATTTTACTAACGACCCCCCAGAAGAATGCGAATATTGTAGGGAGATCCTATCAGTTTGGCACATACTTGCCGATTGTCCGATTTCTCGCCAAACTACAGATACCGATTCCATAGAAATTAAGAAGAAACAAATAGCTGAAATACTTAATCCATCCGATGTCCGATCCTTTCAGCGCATTAAAGAAGCAACAAACTTACACAACAAGTTTAAAGACATATAAACTATTTATATACCTGAATACTATAATTTATCTTTGATTTTCAATTTAACAAAATATATGTATAATTATCACTTTTTAATAATTGAAATCTAGACCAATCAATAATATTAATACGACATCTATGGTCTTGCTGCCCTGATGTCTTCCATGTAAATAATTTTATAAATTAATTTTTGTAAGTTATTTTTGATAAATAAATAAATAAAAATAAAAAAATAAGTTTTCAACACCGTTCCTCAATGCAAGCATGTTTAACAACAAAAATATGTTTACTTCAAATTTAATATTTTTTTAAATTCATTATGTTTTTTCTTCGGCAGATTTTTGATTAATATGTCAGCTACCATCATGTCTGTCGCTGCATATTTCAAAACAATTTGACTTTCATTAATAATTTGTCGAACGAAATGATACCTTATATCAACATGCTTAGTCCTCGCATGATGGGTAGGGTTCTTTGCAAGTTGCTGCGCGCTTAAGTTATCTCCGTACACAACAGTTTGGGTGTCCGTCTCACTTCACCCAATTTCAATTATGAGCCGTCACATGACTAAGGCATACTTGCACGCACTCGATAACGCCATATACTCAGCTTCCGTACTGTTGAGGCCATACTACGTTACTTCTCCGATTTCCAAGATGGCGGACCACCTGTTAAAAAAAACAAACAAGTACCTGATTTGCGGTCCACCTTGTCACCGTCCAAGTCAGCATCAACGTAACCAGTAAATACTTGCCCGCACTCTATGTAGTGCAGCTTCATGTCAGACGTAGATGACAAATACCTCATAACATATTTTACACCAGAAAGATGCTCGTTGTCTTTGTTCCGCTGAGCTAATTTCGCAACTGAGTGCAAAATGTCCGGTCTGGTCGTTAAGGCCAACCACACCGGCTCACCAATTGCTGACTGATATTGAACAGAAGCTACCTTGTGACATTTATTGCTATCACATGCCACCTGATACCCTGCATCTAAAGGCGTCAATACTGGCCTGCAGTTTTCGATGCCATGTCGTTGTAATGTATCTGTAATGTATTGTGTCTGATGCAAAGTAATATCGCCTTCACCTTCACGTTGGATCTCCATTCCAAGGAACAGCTCCAACGGTCCCTTACGAACTCACTTATCTGTATCAAGTCTCATTTTATTATCAATCATATACAAGGATTAGTGATAAGTTACCTCTCCCATGGTGCTTATACAGGCAGGGCTCGTTGTCGCAAGGAATGAACCCAATTCCCAAAATAGTGGTCTCCTTCGCTACTGTGCTCATCCGAATCAAAATCATCGTCATCACCATTACTGTACGAATCTACGGCAACCTCTTCATCAACATCAACACCACTGATACTTCTTGGAGTCTCATTTGCAAAATCAAATGTAATTTTATTTGTATTAGAGTGCTCCATTGGACCTAGCTCGTCGAATAGGACATCTCGTTTTTCAACCACTTGTCTCACCATTGCGTCATATAGTCGATAACCTTTTGCTTCTCTCGAGTAGCCAACGATGCGGTATTCTTGTTACGTACATTTTCCAGCGCCACTGAAACGGAACCAAAAACTTTTAGAGACCAATAGAGGGCTACTTAGTTGTCCACATTTTTATTGGTGCCACGTTGATTAGCGCACTTGTAGCTGAACGATTGCGCAAATACGCAGCGGTAAAAACTGCCTCAGCCCACAATGACGCACACAGTCCGTACTGAACCAGCAGACACCTTGACATATCGACCAAAGTCCGATTGGATCGCTCTGCAAAGCCATTTTCTTGCGATGTATATGGAATCAGCTGGCTTGCAATGCAATTTCCCTGTAGGAAACCACCGAATGTTTTGTTGACGTATTCGCGACCATTGGCGTTTTGAAAAGGCTTAAGCTTTTTGCCAGTTTGCCATTCTACTAGATTTTGAACTCTACGATCTTGCTAAACATCTCGTCCTTTCCTTTCAGAAAATACACGAATATGCGCCTGGATTTGTCATCGATGAACGTCAACACTCGAGCCACCTATCGATCTCGTTTCAAATGGGCCGCACACATCTGTGTGCACCAACTCCAGTAACTCGCGTGCTCTATTTTCAGTTGCGTTTGGGAAAGGCTGCACATGAATTTTGCTGTTCATGCAAGTTTTACAAAGTATTTTGGATGACAAAATTTATGATTTCAATTCCGCGCACAAACACTTTTTTGACAAAATCCATTAAGCTGTCGTAATTCAGGTGACCATATTTTCTGTGCCACAAAGCGCATCAGATTCAACGGCTGCAAAACATTTATTACGTTGGCCTTCAAACATATACAAATTTCCAACTTTATTTTTTTTGAAATGTACTCGCCTTTTTGTACAAATTTAGCATGATTTTTTTCGAAATGCACAACACAATTATTTTCCACAGCTCGATTTATAGACATAAGATTGCATTTCATACTTGGCACATACAATACATCTGCCAATTTTATAATGCAGGGGTCTGTTTGTAGTTTAACTTCACCTCTTCTTTCTGCATGTAAAAAGCCATCGCCAGCCAAACCAATCATCTCGGAATGTGTCTCGAACTTCGTAAACTTGTCGCACCACTGTCCAAACACCACTTTGAACTGTTAAAACTACCGGGATCTAACGAACCCGATAAGCTACATTGCCTTTGTTGTTCTCTTTTCGGTTTGCTCTCGTTGCAGCGACACTGTGCTTTCACATGACCATGACCGCCACACTTGTAACTAATAACCTTTTCCGTTTCCTATTCGTTTTGGCTTTAGCACAGGTGTTCGGCTGTTGATGGTCGGTGCTAACCGTAAATACCTGTAATTTTTCGTTGTGTAGGTCTTCATTACTTCGGCGTTCCCCTTCTTTTTTCAACTTGATGCACAGAGTTTCAAATTTTGGTAAAATGTCGCGCGCCTCGATGGCGACAACGAAACTCTCATACTCCATATGCGACTGGTAGACTGGAAAATAAAATAATTGTTTGCAATTCATCGTATATATCTATCCCAAGCTGCAAGCTTATCTATGACTTCGACATTTAGATAACTGGGCATGCTCCGATTATCTGCCATCCGTAGATGTCAGCAGCTTCTTGTAAAGAGATACCATGCGCAGAGGTCCATTGGGCTGATGGACTCCTTTGAGTTTTGTCCAAGCCGCAAGCGATGTATCGCAATTCTTCACATGACCTAATTGTGGAGGTTTAACGCTCAATGTGATCATGGCCAACGGCTTCTGGTCCATGCCTGACCAATCCACGCTAGCAGCAGCATCCTCCCGCTTCAACGTACCTGATGTCAATTTCCACAGCTCCGCATGCATCAAAACGCTACGCATCTGAATGCGCCAATAATCGTAATTCTTCTCCTCTAGCTTCTCTATTTGGTACATGGCACTCATACTGCTAAGGTATGCACGTATGTTCCAATAAAAAAAAGTTTGCACAAGTACCGCAACGTTTGTGAGGTTTTTTCTTTATTCTTTACCAAAGGCCGTTACCTGGGAACATAAAATGTTGAGTTTTCAGTTTACGAAGTGAAATGTGGTAACCAGAATAAAATCAATGAAACGACACCATGTGTAGACTTCAACAGTTTATTCACGACTGACTTAATTCTATTTATAATTATTATATAGCAAAAATATGATGTTACTCATACTCATGCGTGCATTAGGTGTAAATATTGCATACAATTACAATTTTCAACAATGTCAATGGGCAAATTAGTGTTGGGTGACAAATAACTGGAACTGTGACAAATTCACCTCCCTCTTTGCAAATACATTTACTAAAAGCCAGTCTATATACCTTTCTTGGACTTATATGGATTTATTCATGCAATTAAAAAATAGATTTCTCGACCATCGTGAAATGCTTTCCAAAATTCGAAATATTTTCGCCGAAAATTTGGTAAACTTGAAGAAGTAGAAACCAAAAATCATGCTGAGGTATTTGCCCAAGAATTGCCAAGCAATGTTAAAGTATGCGTAGATTATTTTCTAGTCGCAGTGCAGATGTGGAGCAGATAAAAATGTATTTCTTCGATTTTCTTGATATATGTATGTCATTGTTATATTAACTATGGTTGCAAGCATTTTCTGGGTATGCCAAATGAAAAAAAAAATTTTAAAAAATTTATAGACTCGTTAAATGTTTGCGATTCGTCATTATATAAGTAGTTAGAATATTGGACTAGAGCAAAAATTGAGTGCTCCCCAGGGTAAAATTTGTGTTCCGTACACCAAAATTGCTCCTCGAGGAGGAGAGCAAGTTTGCGGGGGAGCCTGTTGTAGAATGCATTTAGTGTAAAATTGGGTGCTCGTAGTAACAAAATTTCTCCTGGTATAAAGGGTCAGTGTCAGTGTAGGAGCCTGATTATTATTCATTGTGCGTGGTGTGCGTGGAAAAAAGGTAGATGAAATGTATAGGATCTTGATCGTGTGCTGGGTGCTTGTGGCAACAAAATTGCCCCTGATGGAAAAGGGTCAGTGTTGGTGTAGGATCTTGATAAGAATGTATAGTCGCCGTGTGCATGGCAAAAAAAGGTGAATGAAATGTAAATGATCTTGTGGCTAGAAATTTGTACCTGATAAATCGATGGTAAATGTAAGGATAATGTGTTGTGAGAAAAAACTGTTTTGGCGACTGTAAGAATACACCTTTGGGTGAAGAAATAGAGAGGGGAAAATTGTATGCTTTATAATTACATCAACTATACACAGAGTAATACATCGTACTTAAGGAATAGAACACTTTTTGAATAATTTTGGTAGTTAAAAATTATAATTTTCGGGATGCATCTAGTTTTGTGACTGTTTTTATGTCTAGTGATGTACATCAATATTTATGTTCTTAGGATTGAGGGTTGACGAAGGGGATGTGTACATAGTAGGTACATATGTGCTAGAAAAAAAAGAAATCTTCAATGACAGGTATGTTTAAAGTTGGTATGTTGATATGGTTGTTGAATGGTATAGTGCAGTATGTAGGTTCATTGATTTTGAGATACATTTGTAGGCTATCGGGCGAAAATGTAGACGAACTAATAATACATAGGGTATTGAAAGCTCTGCAAAAAGGGAAATTGCGTAGTATTAGATGAAGAGGCAAAAGGTACTGATCATTCGGTTACAGGACTTACTAGCGAACGGATGTAAATTTGTATCATTTGTATCTAAGAGTCAGTTAAAGTGTTATTTAGAATAAATCAAATATTTTTATTCTTAAATTGTTAAAGTTCAGAAGTGGGATAGAACTTAAATCCAGTTAAGTATTCACAATAAAGATTTGCATTTGTTTAATTAGAAACGAGTGATTGAAGTTTTAGCTGAGTGAAATTAGTCACAGGCATTTATAAGAGTAATTCCAGTGAATTGTGTGATATGTAATGTATGTTCTGTGTTGCGATGATTTTCGTTTAATTGAGGAATTGCGTAGATGTTCTTAATTTTATATTTCCATGTTGAATTTGTTTTGGAAAATTTATTTTCGTTTGAATGTCGCCAGTTGATAACCAAGTACAGTTATTAGTATTCAGCAAATGGGAAGATGTACATATGTACTAGAAGCTGAAGAAGCTTATTTGTCCGTATTGTCATGGATACAAGGAAGGAGAATGAGAAAAACTCATGATGTGAAATAGCGTGATAGTAGAAAGCTTGTTTTCATTTGCATTGAGTTTTCGGTTTACGAAAAGTCAAATCCAATTTGAAAATGATGGAAAAGGAAAATTAATGATGTGAAATAGTATGATGCTGGAAAGCTTTGTGGTCATTTGAATTGAATTTTCGGTTTAGGAAAAGGCATTTGGAATTTGACATGATGAAAAGAGAAGTAATCCTGAGGGGCGAAATAATAAAGTGGGAAAACATGATATGATCTAATAAGTCACGCTTCGTTCTGCATTGAGTTTTCGGTCTACGAAAAGCTTGATAGAATGTAATAGTGACAGAGAGATAAATAGTTTCAGAACAATTTGTGGAAATAAACATAAAGAATGATATGTTGTAGTGAAACAGAATATAGAATGTTGCTGTACTGGTGCTTGTGCTTAATGAAAAGGTATAAGAATGTAAAATTTTAACACTAAAAGATCAATATCTATGAATCTTATGCCAGGTACAGAGTTTAGGTAAAATAGGATAACTTCATGCAAGTAGGAAATATTATTCTAGAATTCATAAGAGTATCAATGATTTATTTTAGCTTAGGTAGAGATTGGATGTTTGAATATTTGAATAATTGGATTGTGATAATAAATTACGATATATTAGAAAGAAATTGTGAATTACCATGTTGATACACTTATCGGTTTTCAATTTTTAGAAACGATGGAAAACATGAGTTTAAAACAACTCCAGAGTGAGCTTAGAAGCAGACAACTTCCGGTCAACGGGTCGAAACGGGTCCTATTGAACAGAATTCCACAGTATGACAAAAATCGTGTTGAACTAGAGCAACGGAGTGGAAGAGCGGATGAGGGACAAGGAGAAAGTCTTATTCTGAATGTCCATCCGCACAATTCTATACTCAGTTCTGAATCGGTGGCGGCCATGGATGATAATCTGCGAGTAAAGGAATAGGAGATTATAGAACGAGAAAGAAAACTATTGGAGTAGGAACGTCTGATATTTGCACAAGAACAAGCTCTGGCCATTAAACTTAAGGACCTTGAAGAGCGGATCACCAGTTCCAGCAATAGACTGAAGGTAGTATGCAGTATCAAAGAAATTGCCGATTCCATTCCTACCTATTCACCTGGCGAAATTAGTTCCTTATCAACGGATGCATGGATTTTGAGGAGGAAGATGTGAAGCAGTGGGTAGTGTCTGTACTGATATTGATATTGACGGCGCTTGTTTTACTGTGCATGCCGTTGTAGTGGAGGATACATTTTTTTAGCAGAGAACTTGTTAATAGGAAAAGATATACTTGATAATCCAACATGTATGCTTACTAAAACAAACGAGAAACTAACAATTCAACGTACTGACAAATCTGGAAATAGCCACTCACATATTCAATTAACAGACATCCGGATAAACAATGAAATTGGCAATGAGGCAGTCGATAATGTATTCAATTTGCTAAGAGAATATCGCCAATGCATAGCGATGAATAAAAAAGAGCTTGGGCATACTAAAATGACTACGATGGAAATAGAACTTGAAAAGAAAGAACCAGTTGTCAGTCAACCATAGAAAGTACCTTATGCCCAAAGGGAGATGCTCAATTAATTCGTTAACGAGCTTCTGGATAGTGGAATCATTAAGGAATCACAATCAAGCTTCACTTCTCCGGTGATTTTAGTGAAGAAGAAAAGCGGAGAACGCCGAATGTGCGTGGATTACCGGCAATTAACTAAGAATATAAAAAAGTTTAGGTTTCCAATGCCGCTAATGGAAGAGCAGTTAAATAATCTAGCAGGATGCAAATATTTCATCGTATTGGATATGGTTTCTGGGTATTACCAAATACCTATAAAACCTGGACATACACACTACACTGCCTTCATTACTGCAGAAGGGTTGTATGAATTTGTCAATATGTCGTTTGGATTAGAAATTGCACCTGCAACATTCCAAAAAATGATGACATTGATTATACACAAGATGAAACCGGACAAAATAGTTAATTTCGTAGATGATACTGTAATACCTGTTAACTCCATTGAGGAAGGATTGACAAAATTGGAAAAATTTCTGAAGCTGTTAAAAGGGGAAAACCTGGCGTTAAATTTAAAAAAGTGTCACTTCTTCGAATCAAAAATTAAGTTCCTTGCCCATATCGTCACAAAAAAATTCAGTCCAACCCGGAAAAGAAAAAACTGATGCTGTGGAAAAGTTCCGAATTCCTTCCAATGAACATGAGGTTCGTCAGTTTCTTGGCCTTACAAGTTACTTTCGGAAGTTTATCAACGATTTCTCAGCCATTGCATTACCACTAATCGAACTAACAAAGAAGGATTCTAGTTTCCACTGGGGAAGTTCGCAACAGAAAGCCTTTGAAGAACTAAAAACCTGTTTAATACAAGAACCAGTGTGGGCATTGTATAATCAATCTGCTGCACACGAACTTCATACTGATGCGAGTTCAAAGGGACTAGCTGGAGTGCTGATGCAAGGAAGTAACGACCAACGACCATTGGCAAATTTCAGTAGGAAAACTACAAGGGATGAAAGTGTTTACCATAATTATGAACTGGAAGCCCTGGCGGTTGTTGAATCAACACATAGGTTTCGCCAATATATTTTAGGCAAGCATTTCGTGGTGGTCACAGTTTGTGGGGCACTTAAGACCGCTATAGATAAAAAGGAGTTAGTTCCTCGAATTGCTCGGTGGTGGTTAAAAATGCAGGAGTACGATTATGAAATAAAACATAGAGCTGGCAAGGCAATGGGACACGCCGATGCCCTCTCCAGAATTCCACACGAACAAGTGACAGAACCTGAAATTGTTAGCATGGACGTGCTACAAAAAAACATGGATGGAGATGATTGGATTTATACCATGCAGTTACAAGATCCAGACGTTAAGGAACTAATAAAGATACTTCAGAATATTCCTGAGAATATAACAGAAAAGCGGCACCACAAAGATTACAAGTTGGCGCACGGACGATTGTACAGAATTGTGGAGGGTGAAAAACGACCTTACATCTCAAAACAAATCCGGCAGCAGGTGATGCGAGAGAGCCATGACCGGTTAGGACACTTTTCAGAGAACAAAACACTTCGACATTTGAGGGACAGATATTGGTTTTCGAGAATGGCACAAACGGTAAGAAAGTATATGAAAAATTGCGTTCATTGTGCTTACAACAAAGTTGAAGTACAACCAAGATGAGAACTCCGCACTATAGACAAAAAGAATGTGCCGTTCGACACCATACATGTGGGTCACCTTGGTCCATTCCCGAAATCTACCAAAGGTGATATGTATTTAATTTGATGGTGGATGGATTCACGAAGTGCCTGATATTGAAAGCTCTACCTAATACACAAATAAAACCGGTTTTGAATTTCTTGATAGAAACCGCAAATCTGTTTGGCAATCTCAGAAGGATTATAACTGATAGAGGTACAGCATTCACTTCTAAATTGTTTCAAGAACATGTTCACAGTCATGGGATAAGACAGGTTTTAAACGCCACGAAAACACCTAGAGCAAACGGGCAAGTGGAGCGTTACAATAGGACGATACTGCAAGCTCTGCTTCCCATGGTGGACGATGATGTTCGTTGGGACTAAAGATCAAGATGCTTCAATGGGGCATCAACAACATATTCAAAGAAGCAACTCAGAAGACAGCACAGAAAATGTTGATGGGGTACATTCCAAGGGAGCCGTGGCCGAATCCTCTTTCAATTGGTGTAGAACTTAATCAGACCGATCATCAATTGGTGACAATTAGATCCGAAGGCATGGAGGCTATTACCAAGTTGCAAGCAATACAAAAGCAAAGGCACGACTCAAAGAGTAAACCAGCAAAAGCTTATGCTGTTGGCGAATTGGTGATGACTTAAAATGATGGAATAACTGCAACAGGAATTTCAAGGGCACTGGAACCGAAATATAAAGGCCCATACATAGTGACAACTGTATTACCATATGATCGATATCAAATTGAAGATATCGCATTCGCACCGCGAACGCAGAAACCGTATTCTTTTATTTGTGCAGCTGATCGTTTAAAGAAATGGATTCAGTTGGATGAACTACTCGACGAGGACGTCGAGGGGTCTTGAAAGGGAATTGAAAGCTCTGCAAAAGGGGAAATTGCGTAGTATTAGATAAAGAGGCAAAAGGTACTGATCATTCGGCTACAGGAATTACTAGCGAACGGATGTAAATTTGAATCATTTGTATCTAAGAGTCAATTAAAGTGTTATTTAGAATAAATCAAATATTTTTATTCTTAAATTGTTAAAGTTCAGAAGTGGGATAGAACTTAAATCCAGTTAAGTATTCACAATAAAGATTTGCATTTGTTTAATTAGAAACGAGTGATTGAAGTTTTAGCTGAGTGAAATTAGTCACAGGCATTTATAAGAGTAATTCCAGTGAATTGTGTGATATGTAATGTATGTTCTGTGTTGCGATGATTTTCGTTTAATTGAGGAATTGCGTAGATGTTCTTAATTTTATATTTCCATGTTGAATTTGTTTTGGAAAATTTATTTTCGTTTGAATGTCGCCAGTTGATAACCAAGTACAGTTATTAGTATTCAGCAAATGGGAAGATGTACATATGTACTAGAAGCTGAAGAAGCTTATTTGTCCGTATTGTCATGGATACAAGGAAGGAGAATGAGAAAAACTCATGATGTGAAATAGCGTGATAGTAGAAAGCTTGTTTTCATTTGCATTGAGTTTTCGGTTTACGAAAAGTCAAATCCAATTTGAAAATGATGGAAAAGGAAAATTAATGATGTGAAATAGTCTGATGCTGGAAAGCTTTGTGGTCATTTGAATTGAATTTTCGGTTTACGAAAAGGCATTTGGAATTGGACATGATGAAAAGAGCAGTAATCCTGAGGGGCGAAATAATAAAGTGGGAAAACATGATATGATCTAATAAGTCACGCTTCTTTCTGCATTGAGTTTTCGGTCTACGAAAAGCTTGATAGAATGTAATAGTGACAGAGAGATAAATAGTTTCAGAACAATTTGTGGAAATAAACATAAAGAATGATATGTTGTAGTGAAACAGAATATAGAATGTTGCTGTACTGGTGCTTGTGCTTAATGAAAAGGTATAAGAATGTAAAATTTTAACACTAAAAGATCAATATCTATGAATCTTATGCCAGGTACAGAGTTTAGGTAAAATAGGATAACTTCATGCAAGTAGGAAATATTATTCTAGAATTCATAAGAGTATCAATGATTTATTTTAGCTTAGGTAGAGATTGGATGTTTGAATATTTGAATAATTGGATTGTGATAATAAATTACGATATATTAGAAAGAAATTATGAATTACCATGTTGATACACTTATCGGTTTTCAATTTTTAGAAACGATGGAAAACATGAGTTTAAAACAACTCCAGAGTGAGCTTAGAAGCAGACAACTTCCGGTCAACGGGTCGAAACGGGTCCTATTGAACAGAATTCCACAGTATGACAAAAATCGTGTTGAACTAGAGCAACGGAGTGGAAGAGCGGATGAGGGACAAGGAGAAAGTCTTATTCTGAATGTCCATCCGCACAATTCTATACTCAGTTCTGAATCGGTGGCGGCCATGGATGATAATCTGCGAGTAAAGGAATAGAAGATTATAGAACGAGAAAGAAAACTATTGGAGAAGGAACGTCTGATATTTGCACAAGAACAAGCTCTGGCCATTAAACTTAAGGACCTTGAAGAGCGGATCACCAGTTCCAGCAATAGACTGAAGGTAGTATGCAGTATCAAAGAAATTGCCGATTCCATTCCTACCTATTCACCTGGCGAAATTAGTTCCTTATCAACGGATGCATGGATTTTGAGGAGGAAGATGTGAAGCAGTGGGTAGTGTCTGTACTGATATTGATATTGGCGGCGCTTGTTTTACTGTGCATACCGTTGTAGTGGAGGATACATTTTTTTAGCAGAGAACTTGTTAATAGGAAAAGATATACTTGATAATCCAACATGTATGCTTACTAAAACAAACGAGAAACTAACAATTCAACGTACTGACAAATCTGGAAATAGCCACTCACATATTCAATTAACAGACATCCGGATAAACAATGAAATTGGCACTGAGGCAGTCGATAATGTATTCAATTTGCTAAGAGAATATCGCCAATGCATAGCAATGAATAAAAAAGAGCTTGGGCATACTAAAATGACTACGATGGAAATAGAACTTGAAAAGAAAGAACCAGTTGTCAGTCAACCATAGAAAGTACCTTATGCCCAAAGGGAGATGCTCAATTAATTCGTTAACGAGCTTCTGGATAGTGGAATCATTAAGGAATCACAATCAAGCTTCACTTCTCCGGTGATTTTAGTGAAGAAGAAAAGCGGAGAACGCCGAATGTGCGTGGATTACCGGCAATTAACTAAGAATATAAAAAAGTTTAGGTTTCCAATGCCGCTAATGGAATAGCAGTTAAATAATCTAGCAGGATGCAAATATTTCATCGTATTGGATATGGTTTCTGGGTATTACCAAATACCTATAAAACCTGGACATACACACTACACTGCCTTCATTACTGCAGAAGGGTTGTATGAATTTGTCAATATGCCGTTTGGATTAGGAATTGCACCTGCAACATTCCAAAAAATGATGACATTGATTATACACAAGATGAAACCGGACAAAATAGTTAATTTCGTAGATGATACTGTAATACCTGTTAACTCCATTGAGGAAGGATTGACAAAATTGGAAAAATTTCTGAAGCTGTTAAAAGGGGAAAACCTGGCGTTAAATTTAAAAAAGTGTCACTTCTTCGAATCAAAAATTAAGTTCCTTGGCCATATCGTCATAAAAAAATTCAGTCCAACCCGGAAAAGAAAAAACTGATGCTGTGGAAAAGTTCCGAATTCCTTCCAATGAACATGAGGTTCGTCAGTTTCTTGGCCTTACAAGTTACTTTCGGAAGTTTATCAACGATTTCTCAGCCATTGCATTACCACTAATCGAACTAACAAAGAAGGATTCTAGTTTCCACTGGGCAAGTTCACAACAGAAAGCCTTTGAAGAACTAAAAACCTGTTTAATACAAGAACCAGTGTGGGCATTGTATAATCAATCTGCTGCACACGAACTTCATACTGATGCGAGTTCAAAGGGACTAGCTGGAGTGCTGATGCAAGGAAGTAACGACCAACGACCATTGGCAAATTTCAGTAGGAAAACTACAAGGGATGAAAGTGTTTACCATAGTTATGAACTGGAAGCCCTGGCGGTTGTTGAATCAACACATAGGTTTCGCCAATATATTTTAGGCAAGCATTTCGTGGTGGTCACAGTTTGTGGGGCACTTAAGACCGCTATAGATAAAAAGGAGTTAGTTCCTCGAATTGCTCGGTGGTGGTTAAAAATGCAGGAGTACGATTATGAAATAAAACATAGAGCTGGCAAGGTAATGGGACACGCCGATGCCCTCTCCAGAATTCCACACGAACAAGTGACAGAACCTGAAATTGTTAGCATGGACGTGCTACAAAAAAACATGGATGGAGATGATTGGATTTATACCATGCAGTTACAAGATCCAGACGTTAAGGAACTAATAAAGATACTTCAGAAGATTCCTGAGAATATAACAGAAAAGCAGCACCACAAAGATTACAAGTTGGCGCACGGACGATTGTACAGAATTGTTGAGGGTGAAAAACGACCTTACATCTCAAAACAAATCCGGCAGCAGGTGATGCGAGAGAGCCATGACCGGTTAGGACACTTTTCAGAGAACAAAACAATAAATAGATGTTTCTTATGCAGGCTCCAGGTCAATAAAAGACGGTGTTAAAAAGTAAGCGACGTTTCGAGCATGGATACACTCTTCATCAGGCCTTTTTATTGTTGGAAAAATATAACAAAGTTAATTTCTTGTATAAAACTATTATACAAAAGTCAATTACACTTACAACAACAATTAGTTTACAAACTTAATGTACATCACATATCCACAATATAGATAAAAAGAATTATTAAAATTATTAATAAAACTTGTCACAAAATCAAAAATTAAAATTAATTAAACCATTTTAAACACTACTGTCCGTAGTTTTCTTTTTGTGTCTACTGTTTTTATTTTTTGTTTATCAGCTGGTTATATATAATACTGAGACTATCACAATCAGATCTTCTGTTGATTGCACTCTTTGTGTTGTTGATGTGCAGCATTTCCAGCAACATTCTTTTATTATGGTGTCTCTCAATCTCCAATATTCTTACATTATCCAAGTCAGGTGTGTGCTCTTCCTCTATACAGTGAAGCGCAAGTGCAGTTTTCTGAGATCCCCGATTGTTTATATCAGAGCGGTGGCCTGAAAGGCGATTGCGAAGCTTTTGTTTGGATGTACCTACATACAAAGATGAGCAACCAGTACCTTTTCCCCCCAAACAATTGATCCTATAGACAACGTCAGACTTGTCTAGCTTATCAATCCTGCCCTTTGTATTGGTGAACAACAAATTTTTTAGGTTATTAGCAGATCTAAAAGCTATTCTCGTCATCTCCTTGTTGCGAATATTAGCAGCTTTCATACGAGTGGAAAGGGATGGGATATATAATGCACTCCGATATACTACAAGGGGAGGAGGGTCATTTTCGCGAGTAGCACTGTTCTTGTTACGATAATTGCTTATCAAACTGCTGATGACATGTGCGGGGAAGGAATTGGAACACAGGGTGTCCCTAATAATATTCAGATTTTTTTGGCGAAATATAATATTACTATAGTCAAGGACTCTGTTGATGAAATTTTGTGCGGTGTTAAATATAACCTGTTTTGGTTGCTTGGAGTGAAAATTTATAAGTCTACCAGAGGAAGTAGGTTTCTTAAACCAATCGAAAATCAATTTCCCGTTGTGTCTTACAACTTTTACATCGAGGTAAGGTAGTTCTCCTTTCTTCTCCAACTCTACCGTAAATTGGATACGACGATGAAAAGAATTTAAAGCGCTAAGTATGATTTCGATATTATCCGATTTTATGATGGCGAATAAGTCATCAACATATTTGGTAATGATTTTTGGTTTTGTGGTCAGTTTACCAATGACATCTTCTAATAAAACTTCCATTGCAATATCCGCGATTATTGGAGAGATAGGGCTACCCATAGGGACACCTTGTTTTTGCTGATATATATTTGTTTCAAATTGTACATAGTTATTATCAATGATGCAGAAACGGAGTATGTCCATGAACAGAGACTTTCTTATCTGAGTATGCTGTCTTATATCATTCCACTTTTTCTCAACTATTTCCAATATCATATGTACAGGAACATTCGTAAACAAGGAAACAGCATCAAAAGATACTAGAATCTCGTCATCTTCTACGGTCAATGGTGAAACGACTTCAATAAAATGTTTCGCATTGTTGACATTGAATTTTGACTGTTCCGTCAATTTCTTAAGAATCTTTACCATAAATTTCGACAGTTCGTAGCATGGAACAGAGGTTGAGGCACAAATAGGTCTTAAAGGCATATTTTCCTTATGGATTTTCGGTAGTCCGTATATTCGAGGACTATTGGCGGTGTACGTTATTATTCGTTTCTTTTCATACTCGTTTATAATGTTTTCGTTAAACAGAGTCTTAGCAAAACCGTTATTCGTATTTTGGAGTGTAAGAGTAGGATTGCGCCTAAGAACTCTATAGGTACTCCTATCTGCCATCAAATCTCTCATCTTTTCGATATACTCATTTTTATAAATGGCTACCGTAACGTTTCCTTTGTCTGCATTAACGATGTAAATCTCTTTGTGGTTTCTCAAGAATCTTAATGCATCTCTAGATATTTGGTTGATAAATTTATCGAACGAAGAAGGTGCAGAAGACCGAATAAAATTTTGCAGAATTTGTGTGAAGTTGGCACGTGCTTTTTCATGGTCACCCTGTTCCAAAGTCTTTATCATTTCTTCTCCATCCGCTATGATTTTAAAGAGAGGTAAATTTGGTTTTGTTATTGGCATTGCGAATTTTTGCCCCAATGACAACAGCCATTTGATGTCGTCTGGGAAGATGACGTCAGTCTTGTTGACAAACCATTTATCATTAAATTTGAGACCCATTTTATATATAAAAGCTTTCTTCAATTTGTCTAGTTTGTGTTTTTGTTTGTTTTTGGTTACGGTGTTGATTTTGTGGTGTGTAATATTTTGGCTATTGAAAAAGCTTGAGCTTTCATTTTTGGTTAATGTGGTAGAGATAATTTTCTCAGACTTTAAAAGGAAATCTTTTTGCTTCCTAGTTTGTGTGTGCTTGAGAGAGATAGCTATATTTAAAAGTTTTGCATGGAAGTTATGCACGTGTGTAGCAAGTTTCTGTTCTAAGATTTTCTCTGACCCTTCCTTTGAAAACTCAAAAATCTTATTGATGTTTGCTGATGAATTATGTATAAAGTTGGGGATTAAACCAAGCTTCCTACATTTCATGAGAAATACCAATGTATTGTGTTGTTTGATGTGTGAAATACTGAGTCTACTAAATATCTTAAGTGTGTTGCAGGCATCGTTACCATATTTGATTTGTATACTGTTATAAAATTCCATAGTGCAGATGTTTACGGCGTGCCCTCCGTTGTTATAAATATAGGAATTTATTGGTGACCTTTCTGTTATGTAAATAGATGTTTCTTATGCAGGCTCCAGGTCAATAAAAGACGGTGTTAAAAAGTAAGCGACGTTTCGAGCATGGATACACTCTTCATCAGGCCTTTTTATTGTTGGAAAAATATAACAAAGTTAATTTCTTGTATAAAACTATTATACAAAAGTCAATTACACTTACAACAACAATTAGTTTTATACAAGAAATTAACTTTGTTATATTTTTCCAACAATAAAAAGGCCTGATGAAGAGTGTATCCATGCTCGAAACGTCGCTTACTTTTTAACACCGTCTTTTATTGACCTGGAGCCTGCATAAGAAACATCTATTTACATAACAGAAAGGTCACCAATAAATTCCTATATTTATAACAACGGAGGGCACGCCGTAAACATCTGCACTATGGAATTTTATAACAGTATACAAATCAAATATGGTAACGATGCCTGCAACACACTTAAGATATTTAGTAGACTCAGTATTTCACACATCAAACAACACAATACATTGGTATTTCTCATGAAATGTAGGAAGCTTGGTTTAATCCCCAACTTTATACATAATTCATCAGCAAACATCAATAAGATTTTTGAGTTTTCAAAGGAAGGGTCAGAGAAAATCTTAGAACAGAAACTTGCTACACACGTGCATAACTTCCATGCAAAACTTTTAAATATAGCTATCTCTCTCAAGCACACACAAACTAGGAAGCAAAAAGATTTCCTTTTAAAGTCTGAGAAAATTATCTCTACCACATTAACCAAAAATGAAAGCTCAAGCTTTTTCAATAGCCAAAATATTACACACCACAAAATCAACACCGTAACCAAAAACAAACAAAAACACAAACTAGACAAATTGAAGAAAGCTTTTATATATAAAATGGGTCTCAAATTTAATGATAAATGGTTTGTCAACAAGACTGACGTCATCTTCCCAGACGACATCAAATGGCTGTTGTCATTGGGGCAAAAATTCGCAATGCCAATAACAAAACCAAATTTACCTCTCTTTAAAATCATAGCGGATGGAGAAGAAATGATAAAGACTTTGGAACAGGGTGACCATGAAAAAGCACGTGCCAACTTCACACAAATTCTGCAAAATTTTATTCGGTCTTCTGCACCTTCTTCGTTCGATAAATTTATCAACCAAATATCTAGAGATGCATTAAGATTCTTGAGAAACCACAAAGAGATTTACATCGTTAATGCAGACAAAGGAAACGTTACGGTAGCCATTTATAAAAATGAGTATATCGAAAAGATGAGAGATTTGATGGCAGATAGGAGTACCTATAGAGTTCTTAGGCGCAATCCTACTCTTACACTCCAAAATACGAATAACGGTTTTGCTAAGACTCTGTTTAACGAAAACATTATAAACGAGTATGAAAAGAAACGAATAATAACGTACACCGCCAATAGTCCTCGAATATACGGACTACCGAAAATCCATAAGGAAAATATGCCTTTAAGACCTATTTGTGCCTCAACCTCTGTTCCATGCTACGAACTGTCGAAATTTATGGTAAAGATTCTTAAGAAATTGACGGAACAGTCAAAATTCAATGTCAACAATGCGAAACATTTTATTGAAGTCGTTTCACCATTGACCGTAGAAGATGACGAGATTCTAGTATCTTTTGATGCTGTTTCCTTGTTTACGAATGTTCCTGTACATATGATATTGGAAATAGTTGAGAAAAAGTGGAATGATATAAGACAGCATACTCAGATAAGAAAGTCTCTGTTCATGGACATACTCCGTTTCTGCATCATTGATAATAACTATGTACAATTTGAAACAAATATATATCAGCAAAAACAAGGTGTCCCTATGGGTAGCCCTATCTCTCCAATAATCGCGGATATTGCAATGGAAGTTTTATTAGAAGATGTCATTGGTAAACTGACCACAAAACCAAAAATCATTACCAAATATGTTGATGACTTATTCGCCATCATAAAATCGGATAATATCGAAATCATACTT
Source organism: Philhelius pedissequus (assembly GCA_910595825.1). NCBI lineage: Eukaryota > Metazoa > Arthropoda > Insecta > Diptera > Syrphidae > Philhelius > Philhelius pedissequus. The sequence goes on from OU343160.1 coordinate 150,193,764, forward strand.
AGCGCTTTAAATTCTTTTCATCGTCGTATCCAATTTACGGTAGAGTTGGAGAAGAAAGGAGAACTACCTTACCTCGATGTAAAAGTTGTAAGACACAACGGGAAATTGATTTTCGATTGGTTTAAGAAACCTACTTCCTCTGGTAGACTTATAAATTTTCACTCCAAAGCAACCAAAACAGGTTATATTTAACACCGCACAAAATTTCATCAACAGAGTCCTTGACTATAGTAATATTATATTTCGCCAAAAAAATCTGAATATTATTAGGGACACCCTGTGTTCCAATTCCTTCCCCGCACATGTCATCAGCAGTTTGATAAGCAATTATCGTAACAAGAACAGTGCTACTCGCGAAAATGACCCTCCTCCCCTTGTAGTATATCGGAGTGCATTATATATCCCATCCCTTTCCACTCGTATGAAAGCTGCTAATATTCGCAACAAGGAGATGACGAGAATAGCTTTTAGATCTGCTAATAACCTAAAAAATTTGTTGTTCACCAATACAAAGGGCAGGATTGATAAGCTAGACAAGTCTGACGTTGTCTATAGGATCAATTGTTTGGGGGGAAAAGGTACTGGTTGCTCATCTTTGTATGTAGGTACATCCAAACAAAAGCTTCGCAATCGCCTTTCAGGCCACCGCTCTGATATAAACAATCGGGGATCTCAGAAAACTGCACTTGCGCTTCACTGTATAGAGGAAGAGCACACACCTGACTTGGATAATGTAAGAATATTGGAGATTGAGAGACACCATAATAAAAGAATGTTGCTGGAAATGCTGCACATCAACAACACAAAGAGTGCAATCAACAGAAGATCTGATTGTGATAGTCTCAGTATTATATATAACCAGCTGATAAACAAAAAATAAAAACAGTAGACACAAAAAGAAAACTACGGACAGTAGTGTTTAAAATGGTTTAATTAATTTTAATTTTGATTTTGTGACAAGTTTTATTAATAATTTTAATAATTCTTTTTATCTATATTGTGGATATGTGATGTACATTAAGTTTGTAAACTAATTGTTGTTGTAAGTGTAATTGACTTTTGTATAATAGTTTTATACAAGAAATTAACTTTGTTATATTTTTCCAACAATAAAAAGGCCTGATGAAGAGTGTATCCATGCTCGAAACGTCGCTTACTTTTTAACACCGTCTTTTATTGACCTGGAGCCTGCATAAGAAACATCTATTTACATAACAGAAAGGTCACCAATAAATTCCTATATTTAGAGAACAAAACACTTCGACATTTGAGGGACAGATATTGGTTTTCGAGAATGGCACAAACGGTAAGAAAGTATATGAAAAATTGCGTTCATTGTGCTTACAACAAAGTTGAAGTACAACCAAGATGAGAACTCCGCACTATAGACAAAAAGAATGTGCCGTTCGACACCATACATGTGGGTCACCTTGGTCCATTCCCGAAATCTACCAAAGGTGATATGTATTTAATTTGATGGTGGATGGATTCACGAAGTGCCTGATATTGAAAGCTCTACCTAATACACAAATAAAACCGGTTTTGAATTTCTTGATAGAAACCGCAAATCTGTTTGGCAATCTCAGAAGGATTATAACTGATAGAGGTACAGCATTCACTTCTAAATTGTTTCAAGAACATGTTCACAGTCATGGGATAAGACAGGCTTTAAACGCCACGAAAACACCTAGAGCAAACGGGCAAGTGGAGCGTTACAATAGGACGATACTGCAAGCTCTGCTTCCCATGGTGGACGATGATGTTCGTTGGGACTAAAGATCAAGATGCTTCAATGGGGCATCAACAACACATTCAAAGAAGCAACTCAGAAGACAGCACAGCAAATGTTGATGGGGTACATTCCAAGGGAGCCGTGGCCGAATCCTCTTTCAATTGGTGTAGAACTTAATCAGACCGATCATCAATTGGTGACAATTAGATCCGAAGGCATGGAGGCTATTACCAAGTTGCAAGCAATACAAAAGCAAAGGCACGACTCAAAGAGTAAACCAGCAAAAGCTTATGCTGTTGGCGAATTGGTGATGACTTAAAATGATGGAATAACTGCAACAGGAATTTCAAGGGAACTGGAACCGAAATATAAAGGCCCATACATAGTGACAACTGTATTACCATATGATCGATATCAAATTGAAGATATCGCATTCGCACCGCGAACGCAGAAACCGTATTCTTTTATTTGTGCAGCTGATCGTATAAAGAAATGGATTCAGTTGGATGAACTACTCGACGAGGACGTCGAGGAATTCAGCATGGACGATTCTGATACATAGGGAATTGAAAGCTCTGCAAAAGGGGAAATTGCGTAGTATTAGATAAAGAAGCAAAAGGTACTGATCATTGGGCTACAGGAATTACTAGCGAACGGATGTAAATTTGAATCATTTGTATCTAAGAGTCAATTAAAGTGTTATTTAGAATAAATCAAATATTTTTATTCTTAAATTGTTAAAGTTCAGAAGTGGGATAGAACTTAAATCCAGTTAAGTATTCACAATAAAGATTTGCATTTGTTTAATTAGAAACGAGTGATTGAAGTTTTAGTTGAGTGAAATTAGTCACAGGCATTTATAAGAGTAATTCCAGTGAATTGTGTGATATGTATTGTATGTTCTGTGTTGCGATGATTTTCGTTTAATTGAGGAATTGCGTAGATGTTCTTAATTTTATATTTCCATGTTGAATTTGTTTTGGAAAATTTATTTTCGTTTGAATGTCGCCAGTTGATAACCAAGTACAGTTATTAGTATTCAGCAAATGGGAAGATGTACATATGTACTAGAAGCTGAAGAAGCTTATTTGTCCGTATTGTCATGGATACACGGAAGGAGAATGAGAAAAACTCATGATGTGAAATAGCGTGATAGTAGAAAGCTTGTTTTCATTTGCATTGAGTTTTCGGTTTACGAAAAGTCAAATCCAATTTGAAAATGATGGAAAAGGAAAATTAATGATGTGAAATAGTATGATGCTGGAAAGCTTTGTGGTCATTTGAATTGAATTTTCGGTTTACGAAAAGGCATTTGGAATTTGACATGATGAAAAGAGAAGTAATCCTGAGGGGCGAAATAATAAAGTGGGAAAACATGATATGATCTAATAAGTCACGCTTCGTTCTGCATTGAGTTTTCGGTCTACGAAAAGCTTGATAGAATGTAATAGTGACAGAGAGATAAATAGTTTCAGAACAATTTGTGGAAATAAACATAAAGAATGATATGTTGTAGTGAAACAGAATATAGAATGTTGCTGTACTGGTGCTTGTGCTTAATTAAAAGGTATAAGAATGTAAAATTTTAACATTAAAAGATCAATATCTATGAATCTTTTGCCAGGTACAGAGTTTAGGTAAGATAGGATAACTTCATGCAAGTAGGAAATATTATTCTAGAATTCATAAGAGTATCAATGATTTATTTTAGCTTAGGTAGAGATTGCATGTTTGAATATTTGAATAATTGGATTGTGATAATAAATTACGATATATTAAAAAGAAATTGTGAATTACCATGTTGATACACTTATCGGTTTTCAATTTTTAGAAACGATGGAAAACATGAGTTTAAAACAACTCCAGAGTGAGCTTAGAAGCAGACAACTTCCGGTCAACGGGTCGAAACGGGTCCTATTGAACAGAATTCGACAGTATGATAAAAATCGTGTTGAACTAGAGCAACGGAGTGGAAGAGCGGATGAGGGACAAGGAGAAAGTCTTATTCTGAATGTCCATCCGCACAATTCTATACTCAGTTCTGAATCGGTGGCGGCCATGGATGATAATCTGCGAGTAAAGGAATAGGAGATTATAGAACGAGAAAGAAAACTATTGGCGAAGGAACGTCTGATATTTGCACAAGAACAAGCTCTGGCCATTAAACTTAAGGACCTTGAAGAGCGGATCACCAGTTCCAGCAATAGACTGAAGGTAGTATGCAGTATCAAAGAAATTGCCGATTCCATTCCTACCTATTCACCTGGCGAAATTAGTTCCTTATCAACGGATGCATGGATTTTGAGGAGGAAGATGTGAAGCAGTGGGTAGTGTCTGTACTGATATTGATATTGACGGCGCTTGTTTTACTGTGCATGCCGTTGTAGTGGAGGATACATTTTTTTAGCAGAGAACTTGTTAATAGGAAAAGATATACTTGATAATCCAACATGTATGCTTACTAAAACAAACGAGAAACTAACAATTCAACGTACTGACAAATCTGGAAATAGCCACTCACATATCCAATTAACAGACATCCGGATAAACAATGAAATTGGCAATGAGGCAGTCGATAATGTATTCAATTTGCTAAGAGAATATCGCCAATGCATAGCGATGAATAAAAAAGAGCTTGGGCATACTAAAATGACTACGATGGAAATAGAACTTGAAAAGAAAGAACCAGTTGTCAGTCAACCATAGAAAGTACCTTATGCCCAAAGGGAGATGCTCAATTAATTCGTTAACGAGCTTCTGGATAGTGGAATCATTAAGGAATCACAATCAAGCTTCACTTCTCCGGTGATTTTAGTGAAGAAGAAAAGCGGAGAACGCCGAATGTGCGTGGATTACCGGCAATTAACTAAGAATATAAAAAAGTTTAGGTTTCCAATGCCGCTAATGGAAGAGCAGTTAAATAATCTAGCAGGATGCAAATATTTCATCGTATTGGATATGGTTTCTGGGTATTACCAAATACCTATAAAACCTGGACATACACACTACACTGCCTTCATTACTGCAGAAGGGTTGTATGAATTTGTCAATATGCCGTTTGGATTAGAAATTGCACCTGCAACATTCCAAAAAATGATGACATTGATTATACACAAGATGAAACCGGACAAAATAGTTAATTTCGTAGATGATACTGTAATACCTGTTAACTCCATTGAGGAAGGATTGACAAAATTGGAAAAATTTCTGAAGCTGTTAAAAGGGGAAAACCTGGCGTTAAATTTAAAAAAGTGTCACTTCTTCGAATCAAAAATTAAGTTCCTTGGCCATATCGTCACAAAAAAATTCAGTCCAACCCGGAAAAGAAAAAACTGATGCTGTGGAAAAGTTCCGAATTCCTTCCAATGAACATGAGGTTCGTCAGTTTCTTGGCCTTACAAGTTACTTTCGGAAGTTTATCAACGATTTCTCAGCCATTGCATTACCACTAATCGAACTAACAAAGAATGATTCTAGTTTCCACTGGGGAAGTTCGCAACAGAAAGCCTTTGAAGAACTAAAAACCTGTTTAATACAAGAACCAGTGTGGGCATTGTATAATCAATCTGCTGCACACGAACTTCATACTGATGCGAGTTCAAAGGGACTAGCTGGAGTGCTGATGCAAGGAAGTAACGACCAACGACCATTGGCAAATTTCAGTAGGAAAACTACAAGGGATGAAAGTGTTTACCATAGTTATGAACTGGAAGCCCTGGCGGTTGTTGAATCAACACATAGGTTTCGCCAATATATTTTAGGCAAGCATTTCGTGGTGGTCACAGTTTGTGGGGCACTTAAGACCGCTATAGATAAAAAGGAGTTAGTTCCTCGAATTGCTCGGTGGTGGTTAAAAATGCAGGAGTACGATTATGAAATAAAACATAGAGCTGGCAAGGCAATGGGACACGCCGATGCCCTCTCCAGAATTCCACAGAACAAGTGACAGAACCTGAAATTGTTAGTATGGACGTGCTACAAAAAAACATGGATGGAGATGATTGGATTTATACCATGCAGTTACAAGATCCAGACGTTAAGGAACTAATAAAGATACTTCAGAAGATTCCTGAGAATATAACAGAAAAGCAGCACCACAAAGATTACAAGTTGGCGCACGGACGATTGTACAGAATTGTGGAGGGTGAAAAACGACCTTACATCTCAAAGCAAATCCGACAGCAGGTGATGCGAGAGAGCCATGACCGGTTAGGACACTTTTCAGAGAACAAAACACTTCGACATTTGAGGGACAGATATTGGTTTTCGAGAATGGCACAAACGGTAAGAAAGTATATAAAAAATTGCGTTCATTGTGCTTACAACAAAGTTGAAGTACAACCAAGATGAGAACTCCGCACTATAGACAAAAAGAATGTGCCGTTCGACACCATACATGTGGATCACCTTGGTCCATTCCCGAAATCTACCAAAGGTGATATGTATTTAATTGTGATGGTGGATGGATTCACGAAGTGCCTGATATTGAAAGCTCTACCTAATACACAAATAAAACCGGTTTTGAATTTCTTGATAGAAACCGCAAATCTGTTTGGCAATCTCAGAAGGATTATAACTGATAGAGGTACAGCATTCACTTCTAAATTGTTTCAAGAACATGTTCACAGTCATGGGATAAGACAGGTTTTAAACGCCACGAAAACACCTAGAGCAAACGGGCAAGTGGAGCGTTACAATATGACGATACTGCAAACTCTGCTTCCCATGGTGGACGATGATGTTCGTTGGGACTAAAGATCAAGATGCTTCAATGGGCATCAACAACACATTCAAAGAAGCAACTCAGAAGACAGCACAGCAAATGTTGATGGGGTACATTCCAAGGGAGCCGTGGCCGCCGAATCCTCTTTCAATTGGTGTAGAACTTAATCAGACCGATCATCAATTGGTGACAATTAGATCCGAAGGCATGGAGGCTATTACCAAGTTGCAAGCAATACAAAAGCAAAGGCACGACTCAAAGAGTAAACCAGCACAAGCTTATGCTGTTGGCGAATTGGTGATGACTTAAAATGATGGAATAACTGCAACAGGAATTTCAAGTGAACTGGAACCGAAATATAAAGGCCCATACATAGTGACAACTGTATTACCATATGATCGATATCAAATTGAAGATATCGCATTCGCACCGCGAACGCAGAGACCGTATTCTTTTATTTGTGCAGCTGATCGTATAAAGAAATGGATTCAGTTGGATGAACTACTCGACGAGGACGTCGAGGAATTCAGGATGGACGATTCTGATACATAGGGAATTGAAAGCTCTGCAAAAGGGGAAATTGCGTAGTATTAGATAAAGAGGCAAAAGGTACTGATCATTCGGCTACAGGAATTACTAGCCAACGGATGTAAATTTGAATCATTTGTATCTAAGAGTCAATTATAGTGTTAATTGAATCGAATATTCTTATTCCTAAATTGTTAAACTAATTTATTATAAAGAAAGGAAACCAATATTGTAGGTGTGTTTTATAATAATTGAGATTTGCTAAGCCATGAATAGTTAGCCTGTGGAAAGCCGAGCCATTTAACATATACATTATCTCCCTTACTTTTAAGTACTTTTTCAACGAGATAAATATGAGGGTATTTAGTTGTTAGTTCTTGTAACTCTTTTTAATAAAAACATCCGCTGATAAGTTGACCTATAAAATTGTTACGTGGGCCAACACACTAATATTGCCTATCCAGTAAGCGCAGCCGCGCAGCGGCGCGAAACCGACCGACTACATCGTCATCCCTCGACGAAGGTTTTCCTTCTGTTAATTGTTTTGTTGGTGTGGTGTTTATTTGGTCTTCTTTATTCCAAATAATCTGAAAAGATAGATTTCATTAGTAAATCAACGTTGTATAGAACAGATTAAATTACATAAATACCACATGTATGTATGTACATACGTAATTTGTCTTGCAAAACTCGTATGATTTCACACCCGATTTTTGCAATACAAATTCGATACTTCACACACGCTACACTTACCTCAAATACAAATATGTATGTTCGGAATAATCTGAAAATAAAATAATAGGAAAAAAATATTAATTAAATGCTTTACAATTTATGTAAATTTCACGAGTAATACTCACCAATAGATTTTGTTCCATCCATGGCCGTCTTGTTTACATTCTGACATTACATGTTTGTTAATTTTTGTTGTTGTCATACTGCCTGGTTTCTTCTGCGCATGCGAAGGTAGCTTTGTCTCTTTTCACCTAAGGTAAAAGGGGGCAGACAATTTTCTACTAGCGCATTCGCAGAAAACTCTATAACAGTTTAGTTCATCCAATGTATGAACTTTATTGAACTTTGGTGAACTTAATTATGGTTTGAGTCCAAGGCAGTGCTAATGAGTGTAAAGGAATTTTGGTTAAAAAAGGAAATTTTAGTAGGCAAAGATATTTTATGAAGTTTATAGATGGATTATAGGGTTATATTGATTAATTAGGATAAATATTAGATACGATTACAATTAATTGAAATTAGATTAGTGAAAGAGAATGAAGACTGAGATAGGTATAAAGCTAATTGAATGAATTTGTGACCTTTAGTCCAAAATGCGTTTCGCCCAGGTACTATAGCTGATCGATGTTTACCGACTTTAATAAAACCTACAGCGATTACTCACTGTAAATTATATTTTTCTAGGGGAATTTGGTTAGATTCATGCACCTAGAATTATGTTTTGCCCGTGGTCTGGCCAGTGAATTAATTGAAGAAAACGCAAACAATATGTTTATATTATTTTTGTTTTTGTTTTACTGGACTGTGTGGATTTAAAGCTAATTGAATGAATTTGTTACCTTTAGTCCAAAATGCGTTTCGCCCAGGTACTACAGCTGGGCTCATCAGTTAGATGCTGTAGTACCTTTCTAAGACGCATTATTTTTTGATCGATGTTAACCGACTTTAATAAAACTTACAGCGATAACTCACTGTAAATTATATTTTTCTAGGGGAATTTGGTTAGATTCATGCACCTAGAATTATGTTTTGCCCGTGGTCTGGCCAGTGAATTAATTGAAGAAAACGCAAACAATATGTTTATATTATTTTTGTTTTTGTTTTAGTGGACTGTGTGGATTTAAAGCTAATTGAATGAATTTGTGACCTTTAGTCCAAAATGCGTTTCGCCAAGGTACTACAGCTGGGCTAATCAGTTAGATGCTGTAGTACCTTTCTAAGACGCATTATTTTTTGATCGATGTTTACCGACTTTAATAAAACTTACAGCAATTACTCACTGTAAATTATATTTTTCTAGGGGAATTTGTTTAGATTCATGCACCTAGAATTATGTTTTGCCCGTGGTCTGGCCAGTGAATTAATTGAAGAAAACGCAAGCAATATGTTTATATTATTTTTGTTTTTGTTTTAGTGGACTGTGTGCATTTAAAGCCAATTGAATGAATTTGTGATCTTTAGTCCAAAATGCGTTTCGCCCAGGTACTACAGCTGGGATCATCAGTTAGATGCTGTAGTACCTTTCTAAGACGCTTTTTTTTTTGATCGATGTTTACCTACTTTAAAAAAACTTACAGCGATTACTCACTGTAAATTATATTTTTCTAGGGGAATTTGATTAGATTCATGCACCTAGAATTATGTTTTGCCCGTGGTCTGGCCAGTGAATTAATTGAAGAAAACGCAAACAATATGTTTATATTATTTTTGTTTTAGTGGACTGTGTGCATTTAAAGCCAATTGAATGAATTTGTGACCTTCAGTCCAAAATGCGTTTCGCCCAGGTACTACAGCTGGGTTCATCAGTTAGATGCTGTAGTACCTTTCTAAGACGCATTATTTTTTGATCGATGTTTACCGACTTTAATAAAACTTACAGCGATTACTCACTGTAAATTATATTTTTCTAGGTTAATTTGATTAGATTCATGTACCTGGGCGAAACGCATTTTGGACTAAAGGTCACAAATTCATTCAATTGGCTTTAAATGCACACAGTCCACTGAAACAAAAACAAAAATAATATAAACATATTGTTTGCGTTTTCTTCAATTAATTCACTGGCCAGACCACGGGCAAAACATAATTCTAGATGCATGAATCTAACCAAATTCCCCTAGAAAAATATAATTTACAGTGAGTAATCGCTGTAAGTTTTATTAAAGTCGGTAAACATCGATCAAAAAATAATGCGTCTTAGAAAGGTACTACAGCATCTAACTGATGAGCCCAGCTGTAGTACCTGGGCGAAACGCATTTTGGACTAAAGGTCACAAATTCATTCAATTAGCTTTAAATCCACACAGTCCACTAAAACAAAAACAAAAATAATATAAACATATTGTTTGCGTTTTCTTCAATTAATTCACTGGCCAGACCACGGGCAAAACATAATTCTAGGTGCATGAATCTAACCAAATTCCCCTAGAAAAATATATTTTACAGTGAGTAATCGCTGTAAGTTTTATTAAAGTCGGTAAACATCGATCAAAAAATAATGCGTCTTAGAAAGGTACTACAGCATCTAACTGATGAGCCCAGCTGTAGTACCTGGGCGAAACGCATTTTGGACTAAAGGTCACAAATTCATTCAATTAGCTTTAAATCCACACAGTCCACTAAAACAAAAACAAAAATAATATAAACATATTGTTTGCGTTTTCTTCAATTAATTCACTGGCCAGACCACGGGCAAAACATAATTCTAGGTGCATGAATCTAACCAAATTCCCCTAGAAAAATATAATTTACAGTGAGTAATCGCTGAAAGTTTTATTAAAGTCGGTAAACATCGATCAAAAAAAAAAAAGAAAAATAATGCGTCTTAGAAAGGTAGGTACTACAGCATCTTACTGATGAGCCCAGCTGTAGTACCTGGGCGAAACGCATTTTGGACTAAAGGTCACAAATTCATTCAATTAGCTTTAAATCCACACAGTCCACTAAAACAAAAACAGAAATAATATAAACATATTGTTTGCGTTTTCTTCAATTAATTCACTGGCCTGACCACGGGCAAAACATAATTCTAGGTGCATGAATCTAACCAAATTCCCCTAGAAAAATATAATTTACAGTGAGTAATCGCTGTAAGTTTTATTAAAGTCGGTAAACATCGATCAAAAAATAATGCGTCTTAGAAAGGTACTACAGCATCTAACTGATGAGCCCAGCTGTAGTACCTGGGCGAAACGCATTTTGGACTAAAGGTCACAAATTCATTCAATTAGCTTTAAATCCACACAGTCCACTAAAACAAAAATAATATATACATATTGTTTGCGTTTTCTTCAATTAATTCACTGGCCAGACCACGGGCAAAACATAATTCTAGGTGCATGAATCTAACCAAATTCCCCTAGAAAAATAAAATTTACAGTGAGTAATCGCTGTAAGTTTTATTAAAGTCGGTAAACATCGATCAAAAAAAAAAAAAATAATAATGCGTCTTAGAAAGGTACTACAGCATCTAACTGATGAGCCCAGCTGTAGTACCTGGGCGAAACGCATTTTGCACTAAAGGTCACAAATTCATTCAATTAGCTTTAAATCCACACAGTCCACTAAAACAAAAACAAAAATAATATAAACATATTGTTTGCGTTTTCTTCAATTAATTCACTGGCCAGACCACGGGCAAAACATAATTCTAGGTGCATGAATCTAACCAAATTCCCCTAGAAAAATATAATTTACAGTGAGTAATCGCTGTAAGTTTTATGAAAGTCGGTAAACATCGATCAAAAAATAATGCGTCTTAGAAAAGAACTACAGCATCTAACTGATGAGCCCAGCTGTAGTACCTGGGCGAAACGCATTTTGGACTAAAGGTCACAAATTCATTCAATTAGCTTTAAATCCACACAGTCCACTAAAACAAAAACAAAAATAATATAAACATATTGTTTGCGTTTTCTTCAATTAATTCACTGGGCAGACCACGGGCAAAACATAATTCTAGGTGCATGAATCTAACCAAATTCCCCTAGAAAAATATAATTTACAGTGAGTAATCGCTGTAAGTTTTATTAAAGTCGGTAAACATCGATCAAAAAATAATGCGTCTAAGAAAGGTACTACAGCATCTAACTGATGAGCCCAGCTGTAGTACCTGGGCTAAACGCATTTTGGACTAAAGGTCACAAATTCATTCAATTAGCTTTAAATCCACACAGTCCACCTAAACAAAAACAAAAATAAAATAAACATATTGTTTGCGTTTTCTTCAATTAATTCACTGGCCAGACCACGGGCAAAACATAATTCTAGGTGCATGAATCTAACCAAATTCCCCTAGAAAAATATAATTTACAGTGAGTAATCGCTGTAAGTTTTATTAAAGTCGGTAAACATCGATCAAAAAATAATGCGTCTTAGAAAGGTACTACAGCATCTAACTGATGAGCCCAGCTGTAGTACCTGGGCGAAACGCATTTTGGACTAAAGGTCACAAATTCATTCAATTAGCTTTAAGTCCACACAGTCCACTAAAACAAAAACAAAAATAATATAAGCATATTGTTTGCGTTTTCTTCAATTAATTAACTGAGATAGGTAGATAAGTGTTTATCATTAGTGAATATGTGTGTGTGCAATTTCTTGGACGTGGATAAGGGGGCATTTGCACTTACAAGTAGTTATCTCACTCAGATGTAGTGGTAACTATTTACTTATGTAATAGGTAAAGACAAGGAACTCGCAAAAGGGATTTTATGGTCATTGTTTCGTTTTGTATCAACCGAAATCGAAGTGTTCTGAAGGCAAATTTTTAACGGCCATTACATAATATTTTAAATTAAAATTTAAAATTGAAATTTTTGAAATACTTTTCCATTTTTTTAAGTAACTAAGCGCTTAGTGATTTTTGTAAGCTGAAGAAAATTGCGAAGTGGTTTTTATGAAACAATTGAGGTAATTTTGAAAAGAAAAGTGACATATATATATATCATGACTAAATATATGTGTAAATTTAGATTCATCTAGAAGGAAGCTTTAATGGGAAATGAATCAAAGGATTCCTTTCAAAAGATAACCATTTTACCAAAACTCTTAAGCAGAGGTTTGTGACCATAAGATGGAAATTTTAACTGTTTTGCCTGACGTGTGGTTTTCTTTAATTTAACCAGGTTTAGGCCAGATCTTTCAAGAGATCTAGAAAGATCAAAAAGCAGAAGTCTAAGCCTGTGCCAACTTTACCTTCTTTTAGTCTTTTGTTCCTTGGCATTTTCTCATTAAAACACCCCACGAGAGGCACAACGGCTAACAATAAAGGGTACTATACATATAGCCCTATATATATGTATGTATATAGATAACCCAGCCAACGAAGGTGGATCTTGTGAAGGAAGGGGATGTTTCGCAGAACAAAGAGATAACTGAGTGAAGATAAAGGATAAGTGAGCAGCGGAAACAAAAGTGAAGAGAAAAGGGAAAGGTTCTCCAATAGTATTTTTTTTTTGATTTTATTTTTTTTTTTTAATTTGAAACAAAGAAAACAGAGTGATTTTAATGATTGATTCATATGGTAAAAAAATCTCATAAACATAAATAAGTGCCAGTTCTTCACCGTTCTGCCGGCAGCACGACGTTGAACCCGAGCAAATGTGAGTACCAACATTTTTTTATATAGGAATATTTCTACAATATATTGAAGTCAAACTCATTCATTGATCCAAATTTAAAAAAAAAAATGTTTTTGTTTATTACTTATTTAATCTTTTTGGTATAGGGTTTAGTTTTATTGCTTACTTTTTTATATAATTTTTGGTGCAGGGTTTTATTGGTGATGGGTTGTATTTTTGATTATTATTATTCATATAATGGGTGATTTTTTAAGAGCTTGAGAACTTTTTTTTAAAAAAAAACGCATAAAATTTGCAAAATCTCATCGATTCTTTATTTGAAACGTTAGATTGGTCCATGACATTTACTTTTTGAAGATAATTTCATTTAAATGTTGACCGCGGCTGCGTCTTAGGTGGTCCATTCGGAAAGTCCAATTTTGGGTAACTTTTTCGAGCATTTCGGCCGGAATAGCCCGAATTTCTTCGGAAATGTTGTCTTCCAAAGCTGGAATAGTTGCTGGCTTATTTGTGTAGACTTTAGACTTGACGTAGCCCCACAAAAAATAGTCTAAAGGCGTCAAATCGCATGATCTTGGTGGCCAACTTACCGGTCCATTCCTTGAGATGAATTGTTCTCCGAAGTTTTCCCTCAAAATGGCCATAGAATCGCGAGCTGAGTGGCATGTAGCGCCATCTTGTTGAAACCACATGTCAACCAAGTTCAGTTCTTCCATTTGTGGCAACAAAAAGTTTGTTAGCATTGAACGATAGCGATCGCCATTCACCGTAACGTTGCGTCCAACAGCATCTTTGAAAAAATACGGTCCAATGATTCCACCAGCGTACAAACCACACCAAACAGTGCATTTTTCGGGATGCATGGGCAGTTCTTGAACGGCTTCTGGTTGCTCTTCACTCCAAATGCGGCAATTTTGCTTATTTACGTAGCCATTCAACCAGAAATGAGCCTCATCGCTGAACAAAATTTGTCGATAAAAAAGCGGAAACACATTTCGAACCGAACACTGATTTTGGTAATAAAATTCAATGATTTGCAAGCGTTGCTCGTTAGTAAGTCTATTCATGATGAAATGTCAAAGCATACTGAGCATCTTTCTCTTTGACACCATGTCTGAAATCCCGCGTGATCTGTCAAATACTAATGCATGAAAATCCTAACCTCAAAAAAATCACCCGTTAGTAAGTTAGTAAGTTTAGGTAGGTTAGATAGGTTAGTTTTCTTATTAATATTTTTTTTTATTATTTTTAATTTTCATTAAATTTTTGATATTAAAAAAATGTTTTTTTTTAATAAATACAAAGTACCGAACTTTACTTCACTTGGATCTCATCATAGTCCTCAGGTTTGTGTCAGATTTATACCATCATTTAGACAGGATTAAGATTTTTTGTGTTTAGTTGAGCGTAAGGCATAATGAGAGTGTGGTAAGAACCAACCCAAACGACGAGCTGAGTCGTGCGACCACCAGCGTACCACAACCACATTCGGTTATGCCGAAAACCACCATGGAAACCTAGCTCGTAACAATGGCGCCCAACGAGGCCTAACGTTTTTATATAAGGCTAATAGGGCAACTCCAGGGAGATGATTTTTTCTATCATCTTCTTGGACTTGTATTGGTTTTCATTTACTTCTAATCATTTTGATTGACACAAATCTGAGGATTAGAAATTTCTGGCCTTGTCATGGGTTGAAAATGGCTGTCCAAATCTTCCAACCATGAGTCATAGATTTTTGTGAGGTAATTGGTAACCCGTGACAACACCGGAAATGAACAGGGTTGGCAAGATTCTGAATCCTGGCTGTCCATAGGGTCAGGTACAACATGATTTTATTGTGAGGAAGAGATTCGGATCTGAAAACCTTGTTCGTGTGGATGTTTGTCCTGAACCTACAGCCAGCCATTTATTAGGCTATTCGCCAGATAATATGTAGAGGTTGTGGATGAGAAATAAGCCGAACAAAATACTGGATTTCAAACGCACCAGTCACAAGACAGATATATATTAGAACGTAACAACTACGATACCAGAAGATCACAGATGGAGAGGAAACTTTGCCGAGTTTTCACACACCTAAGTGAATACGTATAGAAAACAAAAATATTTTTTGGGCTCAAATTACATTTTTTTTAATTAAATTTCCATCTTATATATTTTTTAAACTTTCATTATATTTTTTTTATTCTGTTATATTTTTTTTTAGATCAAACAAAGAGTTGTATACATTTTTAAATATATTTTTTTTACTATTCTTATTTTTATCATTTTTTTTTTGCACAATTTGTTTTTTTTTACATTGAATTTTTTTAGTTTTTCTTACATAATAGTTCCAATTTTGTTTATATAATCCTTTTTTGATATCAGTTAATTTTTTTTACAATAAAACAATTTTTTTTTATTCAATTCCGTTAATAATATTTTAGTAATATCAGTTTTTTTTGTTAAAATACATCTTTTAAAGTATTTTTTTTACATTTGATTCTTTTATCTTAATTTTTACGTTAACTTTTAACTTTGATTTAATTTTTTATTTTTTTTATTCGGATTCATTTTTTTTGCATAATTTGTTTTTTTTACATTGAATTTTTTTAGTTTTTCTTAGATAATAGTTCCAGTTTTTTTATAATTTTTTTTTTGATATCAGTTAATTTTTTTTTACTTTTTTTTAAAACCTGGTTGGTTTTCTGTAGTTTTTTTATACATATTTTTTTGTACATTATTGCATTATTTTCTTTCAGTTTACACAGTATTTGTTTTGAATTTAAATTATTATGTTTAAGTTTTTTTTACATTTTTTTTACATTTCTTTCTTAATCTAGTTTAATTTTTTTACATTGCATAATTAATATTTTATTTTAGTCATTACCTATTTTTGTTTTAACTTTTTTTTTATTGTTTTTGGTTCAATTTCTTTTTCACTTTTGTCTTCACTCTACGTCTACTCTAATCAATTGTTTTCGAATTTCTCTTTGCTTCAAGAGTTCGACTGTTAACTTTTGTTTTTTTTTAGTTTTTTTGTTGTCTGCATAATTTTTTTTTTTGGTTAGGTGCTATTTTTTTTTTGAATACTTTTTGGTTAGTAATGTCAAAACGCAAAAAGAAAACAGGAGCAGTTCCCAAAGGGACTCAAAAGAAAGGCAGGGTCACACGTCAGGCAGGGGCAGTAAAAGAGGAGTCTGAGACACTCCTTCTTAAGATACCACCGACAGTGACGGAAAATGACGACTTAGACAGGAAATATCAAGAGATTACGAATATAATACGTAGTTTCGAGATAGCCGGAACGGGTGCAAACAACGTACAAAATACTAAGGTACAAAACGCAACAGAACCTGACAATGAGCAAGAACTTTTACAAATAGAACAAGAACCAGTGACTCAGCGACACTTGGAATTTGAACAAAAACGATTACGTAGAGAACAAGAACAACGTACTCGACAAAACTTAGAACTTGAAAGAGAACGTGAAAGACTTACTAAAGAAAAGTACGACATTGAACAAGAACGATTACGAACAGAACAGATTAAGCAGGACACAGAACGAACTACGAACATTCTAATACTTAACGTACTGACTGATATCAACATAGACGAACGGATGCAAAAACTTGCATCTCTGACTGTCAAGGAAAGCCAGACTAAAACTCTGAATATTCTTGCAGATGGCTTGTCAGAAATGTACAAGATGTTTGATAAGAATATGAAAGAGGTCAACTCAAAGTTGAATAGTATGGAACAGTCTTTGACAGTTCAGAAAGACACGACTTACGAACGAGACTCTACTCAAAACATCACGAGTACTAAACGGACCAACAGACAGTCATTCCACTCGACAAATAGTCAATCGACAGTGCAACCGTCGGATGGACACTCTTCGTTTAGGGATATCAATCGAAGGATTGATGTTCATAAATGGGGAGTTAAATTTGACGGCTCGTCAAAAGGCATGTCAGTTGAAAGCTTTATTTTTTGGGTGGAGACATTACAAAAAAAGAGTGGACTGACGGACGATCAGCTCTTCGCCAATTTCCCTCATCTGGTTACAGGCTCTGCCGAACGTTGGTTTTGGGATATCTGCGAAGAGAATCAGAATGACGACCTTTACAATTATCATTATCTGAAGGCCGAATTACCTAAACAATTTAAACACAATAAACGAGACCATGAAATCCTTAGGGCGATCATGGATCGAAAACAGCAATCCCAAGAAACGTTCGACGAATTCTATGCCGATATTAGAGGTCTGACTTTGCAAATGCAAGTTAGGCCTACAGAAAGTGATTTAGTCTCGATGGTTAGAAAGAACTTAAAAGAAAGGATTAGTACTTTTGGTTGTGCAATACGTAATATTCGGGAATTAAGACAAGAGTGCAAGAGGGCAGAAGAGCATCTAGCACTCAGAGATTCAAAAATTAAGAGATTTACACATGAAATAGATGGTAACAATTACGTTAGAGATAGAGTTAGTATATCGGAAGAAGGAGATGAATAAGAAATAGCAGGTTTGCAGGCTAAAAGAACGAAAATGAGAAATTTTCAGGAGAAGGAGAAATTGAATAGGTTTATGGATCAGTATAGGAAGAGAGATGATGCGAAAGCCGGACAAACGTCTTTGGGCGATTGCCCGTCTTCGTTTCATACCTTGACCTGCTTTTGTTGTGGGCAGGGTAGTGCGTCTTTTAGATGTGCTGCTTGCCAGGGAAACCCGGAGGTCGGCAGTTCAACCGGGAGTCAACCGTCGACATCAAAACCTCTCCCGGAGCAGCAAAAGAACATGAAAGAGTAAAAATATTAGGTAGGGAAAAAGAAAACAAAGAGGAGAAATTATTTAAAAATTCGTAGGCTTAGGGAAAAACGTGCAATATTTACAATGTCAAATGACAATAGGCCATATGATAAAGTGCAATTAGGAGGAGAGGATTTTGAAGGAGTATTGTAGGAAAAATATAAAAATTAGCATAATTAATAATGATATTAGGACCGCGGATGGAAATCATCAGAGGATAGAGGGATGTTTTAGAGCAAATGTTTCCGGGGGTGGTCAAACACATGAGCTGGAAATCCTGGTCGTTCTGGGTCTTTCCCAACCGCTATATCTGGGTGTAGATTTTTGGAGTGCATTTAAAGTAGCTCCAAATATAGTAAGCGAGCTTAACGCTCAAATAGCGACGAAAAAACAGCCTGTGTTTCGAAATTTTTCACCAGATCAAGTCCAACAGCTGGAGAGCATTAAGTGGCTGTTTCCCTCCTTTGCCGTACTCGGGCTAGGGAAAACAGCCCTTGAAGAACATATTATTGAAGTGAATGACGAACAAATTCCCATAAAGCAGAGGAACTACCCTATTTCTCCGGCAGTACAAAAGCTCATGTACGCTGAGCTGGATAGAATGCTGGAAATGGATGTAATAGAGGAGAGCAACAGTGCTTGGAGTTCTCCAGTTGTTTGGTAAGAAAGAATTGGAAAAGCAGGCTATGTCTTGATTCAAGAAAAGTAAACGAAAGAACGAAGAAGTTTGCCTACCCACTACCGCACATCGAAGGTATTATTAGTAGGCTTCAAGATACAAAATTCATCTTCAGTATCGATTTAAAAGCTGCTTTTTGGCAAATTCCGCTTTAGAGAAAATCAAGGGAGAAGACAGATTTTACAGTCCCTGGGCGGCCGTTATACCAATTCACGGATATGCCATTTGGATTGGGTAACGCCGCTCAGAGACTTCGGAACACATATGAAGGTACTGAAGGAGGTATCAATTTCCTTACATCAGGCAGGTTTGACATTTAATGTCGAAAAAAGTAAGTTCTGCTTTAAAGAAATCAAATATCTTGGCTATGTAGTTGCTGACGGATGTATACGGACTGACAAGGACAAAGTATCGACGGTCGAGGACTTTCCGGTACCTAAGACTCCCTAACAGCTCCGTAGGTTCCTAGGCATGACGGGTTGGTATAGTCGTTTCATAGTAATCTATGCGCCTATAGCAGCTCCGATGACGGACTGCTTAAAGAAGGGACAAAAATTCGAAATGACAGACGAAGGACTAATAGCATTTCAACAACTCAAAACGAGTTTAGTTACAGCATCCATACTAACAAATCCAGACTTTTCCAAACATTTGTACATACAATGCGACGCTTCAACTTCAGGTGTAGGGAGTGTAATCTTTCAGATGAATGAGGAGAAAATTGAACGATCGATAGCATTCATGTCTCAGAAGCTTAATTTAACACAATGAAATTATACAGTGACAGAACTTGAAGAAGTTCAGGGCTTACGTTTAGGGTTTACCCTTTACTATAATTACCGATCGCGCAAGTTTAAAATGGCTCATGACGCAAAAAGACCTTGCTGGACGTCTGGCAAGATGGAGCTTTAACTCCAGGGTTCTGACTTCGTGATCGAGCATAGAAAACGTGTCAAAAACGTGGTCCCTGATACCCTCTCACGAGTTCATATGGAAGAGATCATGACCGACGCCTTAGCGCCAGAAGTTGACTTCACCTCACCATATTTCTCTTCAGATGACTATGTTGAGCTGAAGAAGATAGTAAAACAAGACAAGGAAAAATTACCAGACATTTGCATCTCGGACGGATTTGTTTATAAACGAACTGAAATTAGAACAGGGGACGTAATACTTGACGACCGAGCCTGGTAACTTTGGGTTCCTGAGGAGCTGTGCGTGGGTCTTTTGAAAGCTGCACACGACTCACCAGCATCTTGACACGGTGGTATTAACAAAATACTATTAAAGTTAAGGCAAAAATATTTCTGGCCTGGTATGGCAACCGATGTCCACGTTGGGTGGGTTCATGTGAAACATGTAAGTGTAGTAAGTCTGTAAATATCACGACTCGACCGCTCGCCGATGGGACAACAAAGACTGACTGAACGACCATTCCAAAGACTATTTATAGATTTCCTTGGACCCTATCCACGCACAAGAAATGGTAACACACACATATTTATTGTTCTTGACCATTTTAGCAAGTATGTGTTTCTTAAAGCAATTAGAAAAGCAACATCATCTGAGGTAGTGAAATTCTTAGAGGAAAATGTATTTCATGTTTTTGGTGTTCCGGAATATCTTCATTCCGATAATGGTAAGCAATTCATTTCGGAATTGTTAACTAATTTTTTGAAACGATATGGGGTTCAACATAATCGGACAGCGATCTATGCGCTGAGCGTTTGGAATTCAGTATTGCGCTATCTGAGGGGAGTAAAGTGGGTGCTTTAGTTATAGTTTAGGGATCTTTTTGGTATAGGGTTTAGTTTTATTACTTACATTTTTATATTATTTTTGGTGAAGGGTTTTATTGGTGATGGGTTGTATTTTTTTGATTATAATTTATATAGTAAGTTTAGGTGGGTTAGATAGTTTCGTTTTCTTATTAATATTTTTTTTTATTATTTTTAATTTTCTTTAAATTTTTGATATTTCAAAAATATTTTTTTTAATAAATACAAAGCACCGAACTTTGCTTCACTTGGATATCATCATAGTCCTCAGGTTTGTGTCAGATTTATACCATCATTTAGGCACGATTAAGATTTTTTTTGTTTAGTTGAGCGGGAGGCATAATGAGAATGTGGTAAGAACCAACCTAAACGACTAGCTGAGCCGTGCGACCACCAGCGTGCCACACCCACATTCGGTTGTGCCGAAAACCACCATAGAAACCTAGCTCCTAACAAAGCCTTCAAGGGGATATGTTGCTGGATTTCTTAGGTTTACTTTTCTTATCTTAAGAATTTCCGTTGTCCAATTATGTTTGTAGCCTTTCTCGAAAACTTGTTTGAACTTGCTATTCTAACATTGTCGTCAACTTGAAATTTAATATGTGGAGCGATTTTAATTCTATTATACGCTGTAGACAAGATTTTTTTACAGTTTTCCTAATTCACATGGATTGGGCACATTTTTGAAGTTCTATGCATGGAGTGATTTTATTCATCCACTAAATCATCACTAATACATATCCATTTGCAATTACCATTAAGACTGAATTCCTTTTTTTCATTTAAATTTTGCATGATCATTCATGCTTATCTGAACACGAATGCATGGTGCTCGCACTCACACAGCATAGTGCCTTTCCCTATATTGATTTATATATTTGTATCTCGTACCATTTTATAAATCAAATCATTCATGCTTATTCCGAGTTAAGCACATAATGCACATATTCATTTGATTGTATATTCAAATTTCCGTATGAGTAGCTGTTTCAGTGTAGGATTCAACTCATAACTTCAACAATGAATCTCAAGGAACTTTTAAAAGCGGAAGAAGAGGTTTTTTTGCAAGCCTTGTAGGAAATTAATCGAATTAAACCAAAATGAAAAATATCATATTAACAAAAAAACTTTGTATAACTAAATATGGTGAATGAATTGTAGCTAATTTAGATGAATTTCAAATAATTTTATATTATTAGTATTTTTAAATACATATATAGAACAAACTAAAGACTTTTAAAGAACAATTTAAAAATATTGAATAAATTATATTTGTAATATCTACATTTATACATATTTTGTGTTTTATAATAAATATTTTTTTTTTATTATTAAATGCTTGCTTGACAACTTGAGTCGTTAACGGATTTGGACATTCGTTCTTTGGAATATAAAATATCCAAAAGATATTCGTGAGAAAATCGATAAATATTAAATTTAAGAGTTAGGTTGGTGCATCAAGATGTCAACAAATGTCATTACCGAAAAGTCATAAATTCTACTTTTGTGTCACACTGTTGGTATTTACCGAGTCACGTCCTTTCTGAAATTCAGTAGTAAGTAAAGTCACGCCCTTGCTTTAAATTCAATAGTAAGTATATAAATGTTAAAATTTCGTTAAGTATTAAATTCATGAGTTATGTTGTTGCATCAAGCTATCAAGAACATTCCATTATGGGAAAGTCATAAAATACTATGGTTCTGCTTACGTTAAAAGTATGGGATTTATTTTGGTAAAAATGAGTTTAGAATTTTTGTCCTGTTCAAAATGTTCCTCCTCCAGTGCGCTTGACTGTTCAGTTTTGTTCTAAGTTTATTAAAACTAAGAAAAACATAAGGTACTTAAAAATGGAATCTATAACATACATACATTCCTAATTCATATTGGCTGCTGTACAGTTTGGTGTCTGGGGTAGAAATCTCGTTGGGAAAAGGATTAATCAAAATGGCTACCCAAACAGGATAAATATCCCCGCAGAGATTGTTTCGATTATACAAGCTATAATCGAAATTGATCAAAACAACGATGGATTTAAAATGATAGATTGTGAAAATTTTCATAGAACCTACGTCAACGGTGAAATAATAAGCCATCGATAGTTTACAACTGTAACATTTAGTGATCGTATCAGTTTTGGTATCCGAGAGGAAGACTTCAACCTTAGCCTTTGTCCAGTCCACACTATCAGACGTAGGAGGAAATATCCATCAATAAGCGTTGTTGATGAATGGACACGACCTAACCAACCAAATACGAGAGTCATATTGCCACAAGGATTTTACCCTGAAACAGATGCTTATTAAAATAATGAAATGTGAATTCAACAAAATATTTAAAATTAATAAAATAGATTAAAAATTTAAATTCTTTTGTGTTAAATGCAAATCAAAAACAGGTTCCGAATTTGGAGCAATTTTATTAAATGCTAAAATTTCCTCAATATGACAATATTTTATATTTGGATAATCTTATAAATAGTGTTAATATTCTTACGCTTAGAATCGGGTCTTTATGATTTATTAATTTAAGCAATTACTTCAAGCTAATTTATTGAAAATAAAATTAAAGTTTACAATTAATTTAATGGCTTCTGGCCAAGTGCTTCCGCTAATAATATTGAAAAGGCCGGAAATTTTACATTTGAATTGCATACAAAACACAGTTAAGTTCACAATATCGAAGTATTCCAATTCCATATAGTTCTCATGGTAAAAATTACAGCAACAAAAACTATTCTTTGCGTTCCCCTTTTTCTTTTTTTTCCATATTATTTTTACAGGTGTTTCTTTCATCTGACCGAGAGCGAGAGAGGGCAGCCATGGTCCATCAGCCATTGGTTCTTTCTCTCGGTAAAGTGAAGAAACAAAATATCGCGATTGCCAAGGTTAACACTTAAGTGGGTGGGTGATCCACTTCATCTCATTCGATTGAGGGTTGTTAGACTGTACAAAAAAAGCACGGATGACACTTGGTCTCCGATGCCGGAGTTAATCGTTGTGAGAATGGCTGCTTGCCAACCCTAAAACAATTATTTATATTTTCAATGTAAAAGATGGAACGTTAGCTGCTAGTTCTTATTCCCGAAATCTGCGCAAAAGCCCAACGATTTAGAGTAAATTCGCGAAATAAAATTAGTTAAACTCTCCTTCCTTTAAAACGTATAATTGAAATAGTTTGGTACCATTTTTTTTCCTTACAAGTTATAAACGAAAGGGGAAAATGTGCGTGATATAAAAGTTCAGTTTCATTTCGGTTTTTCAAAACTTTCTTTTAAAAGCTTAGTGGGTGAAATTAGGTGGCTGAATGCACTCTTTGAATTGCCGCCCACTGGAAGTCCTGCCAGAGTTCGACAAAGTCGAAGATGACTAAGAATGAAGCTGGGGTTTAAAATGTGAGTAGGAAGGGCTACTGGATCTCAACTTCGTTTGCCCCCTCCCGCAAATATACGGAAGGTAGCTGAATGAGAATGCGATCGAAATCCACGGTCGCTGAGTTGCCGAAAGCACTTGGGCATTGGAAAAAAGAAGAGGTCATCCAGCGAAAGTAAAAGGCTGGAAAATCACTTCTTACCCGTTTTAGATAGCGAACAGGAGGTTCTTGAAAAAAAGGAAAAATACAAAAAGAAAATGAAAGTTCTGAAAATAAAAACGTAAATGAATTGAAACTTTGGCGAATTGAAAACAAGAAAGGAAATTTGGAACAGGATATTGAGTCCAGCAAGCTAATGTCGAAAAATAGTTTCCTAGGAAGAAGAGGTAACAGCAGGAAAATCTAAGCGTAGTGTTAATTTTTTTTAAATTTGTTTTCTTTGTCAAAAGATATATATATATAAAGATATAATTATTTGTTTTTATTCGCTTCAAATATATTAATTCGTTTTTTTTTTAAATTCAAAATTATTTATTTCGTTTGATTATTCCGTTTGGATTTTGTTTCAAAAAATTTCCGGTAAAGCGGAACTCGCGACCCGTAATTAACGTACCTTAGTTCTTTCGGGACTGAGCGTTAATGGTCCATCCTCATTTTAAGCCTTCAGTTTTGTTCTCTTTGTTTTAAAAGATCTTGGGATTTACTCCTACTTGCAAGGTTTCCCAAGTACCTTAAATTTGCATTAAAAATAACTTACATACTTTTAAACATAATTTCTTCGTTTGTTTTTATTTTAAAATACCACCGTCGGTTCCGCTCCTAAAGTTTGTGATTTCCTTACTCACAAAAAAAATCACTGGCGCCCTTTTATTTTTTTTTAGTGTACGCCCGTGTGTCATAATCCGTACAATAAATTCGACTGGTGAACCCACCCCATTAAGCTGAGCTAGTCAATTCAGAAAGCATCCAAGTGCTATCTACCTGTTGCACTTCGAACTCGAAATCGAATTTCTTTTGGCTGTCATTCGTTGCTCGTGCAAATAAGCACATAAATCGTATGTTGTTTTGCCGTCGATCGTTGTCCAATTCGCGCCTCGGGATTTTAATAATAATTAATAAATTTAAAATAGTGTTTTCGATTCGGTTCATGACGGAAAAGTGCAACATATTTTATATGTACGTCATCTACTTGTCGATAGCGCCGGTGTTGCCGTGATTCTCAACATTCCCCCCGTAAAATGGAGTGTTCATCCGTCTAACCTGAAAATGTAGAATCAGCTACATATTATACTGCTAATTTTGAAGCCGGTCGAACGTATATTACGGTTTTTGTCTGGACCACAACTGCTAAACTGCTCAGCCATCCAACTTTGTTTCAAAATTCCTCCTTCATTTCTATACTCTCCTACGGGCTTTGATGCGTTTGACGAACCCAACGAAAAATCATCCGGAGTTATCGCTTCGTGATCGTCGGAATACACTGGAACGTAAGTTAATGGGCGACAGTTAATTATGATTTCGAATTCAGCCACCATTTTATGTAACACCTCATCGCTCGGGTTCCTGCTAAGATTGATTTGTGAAAGCATTTGCTTCACCGATCAAACCAAACGCTCCCAGCATCTACCCATATGTAGAGCAGCTGGCGAAATGAATGACCATTTGACTCTTCCCCCACTATACCTTCAACCAGTTCAACCGCTGCTCTCAATTCTCGACTTCCTCAACTAAAGGTGGTTCCGTTGTCTGTAAAGATTTGTACTGGAGTACCCCTTCTGGATACAAATCGTTGGATGCAGGAACTAGAAAAGAGAGAATGGGCAATTTCTACGTCAACCGCTCTTACAGTCAAGCAGGTTAAGATTACACCCCATCTTATTTCCAGCCGTCTTCCCACTTGTACAAGCATTGGTCCAAAATAGTCAACACCAACATACGAAAAGGGCTTAGTAAAAGACTTCAGACATGCAGGTGGCAGCTCGCCCATTATAGGTATCGATGGTGCAGCGCTTTAGTTGCAACACAGCTGATACTTGCGTTTTACTTTCTTTACCATTAGTCGTAATCTAGGAACGTTAAATCGCTGCCGAACCTCGTTTACCACTGTTTCATTATATTGATGTTTAAATTTGCGATGGTAGTGGTCAAGAATTAAAAAGTGATATGGTGCTCTTGTGGCAAAATAACTGGGCTTTTGGTTCCAAAATCTACACCGACTGCAGCATCTATTCTTCCAGAAATTCTCAGCGCCTTATTTTCATCTAAAAAGGGTGAAAGTTTAAACAGTGAACTTGTCCTTGGAAACAAAATGCCATCACCAAAACGTTCTTCTTTAAGAAGACGGATCTCTTTATCGAAGATCTCTCTCTGTGCTCGCTTCCACAAACAATATTCTGAATTGTCGATGAAATGTTGCACCGTAAGATCCGAATTTCGATTCAAATACCAATCAATTAAAGGTAAGCTCTTGCCGTGATATAAATCAATTCTCTCCAATTTGAAAATGTATGAAAATTAATAACCCATTGTTGCTGATAGTTATCTGAAGTGATGTGATGAAGATGTTCAGCTACTTTGTCACCTGGAAGAAAAGAATAGAGTTTACTCTCGGGCCAGAAATACTCGTTTAATCAGAGGAAGTCCGGGCCTCAATTACAATGGATATGCGGTGAAAAATCGAAATTCATTGGGGTTTTTGTGGCTTCATCTGCCACATTTATTTAGATGGAACCCTTTTCCAAGATTCTGCATTAGTTTTCTCCATAATTTCACCAATCCTCGACGAAACAATTACTGAAATTTGCGGCTTGGTGATTTGACCCAGTAAATGAGAGATTTTTAATATACTCAGCACAAAAAAGCGAGGACCTTGCGCCAAAGGACATGACTTGAAAAATGTAGGTTTCGATTTCGTTGGTATCAGAATTTCGCAAAAGTAAACGTTGTGCTTCCTGGTCGTCTTCTTTTATTCGAATCTGGTGGAACATTTTCTTAATATCCCGCCATTCGTTCACTGAAACGAAAAAAAATACCGAGTAGAATGGAAGTCATTTCGGACCCACTTAATAAAAGTGAACTGAGCGAAATACCATTAATCTTTGCCGCTACATCCCACACGATACTTATTTTGTTGAACACAGGGAAAATCCTAGCGTAACCTTTATTAATATAATCTTCAATTAAATTGCTTATCAATATTCGTATATGTGGCTGTCTTGCCAGACGTAAATCTAGGTACTGTAGGCGGTTTCACGCATAAATTTTATTTTGAGGCAATTTTAAATGATCGTTTTTTCATAGTATTGCCTCATCAAATTTATTTTGAATTCTTCTTTAGTGGCAACAGTTTCACTTACATTTCCTTCTTTTGTCCCCAGTGGTATTCCTAAATTCCGATGTTTTGCATTTATAAATGACATAAGTGGAATGCCCTTTAAATGTCTATACCGTTCACTTAAATCTGCCGCGTTGATTTATTGCTGTGGTAAGGCCAAATCGTCTACTGTGGGCACACCATGGATGGAAAATTTATTCTTTAAATTACCTCCTGCAATAACCACATCGACTGTGAATTTGATTCTTTGCGAACGACATTTGATGTCCACTTTATCTGCCAGCTGTGATTCCATCAACGACGTAGACGAGCCATGGTCAAGAAATGCGAACGTTTCTACTTTTGTTCCTTCTCCATACAATGTAACGGTTAAAACTCTGAAGAATATCTATTCTCCTTCGCGTGGGTGTGATAATTCGATGGTGTCGGAGATTGTGCGATAATGGCGGCAGAGAATGGAGTAGTGTCTGTGTTAGTGGAGGGGTTAGAATTCGGAGTTGCAGCAATCGTAGATTTTTCGGTTGTATGCGATGAAGATGAGTTGTCATCATTACTTATGTGAGCATTCGTATTATTACTCGTATACGAACAATTGTGAAGAAGCTTATGATGTCGAAAAGCGCAATTGTTTTCTCCAGCTGGTTGGATTAGCATTTGCCGTTATGCCGACGCAGACATGTTCGGCAGAGATGTTTTGCTTTTACAGTATACCATCGCTGTTGTACTGTATAACCCAGGAACGTCTGACACTTATCCACTGAATGCAATTTTTTTTGCAGACCTTACTCCTCTTGGATGTTACTTCGTTGTGCATATTCAGATGCGATCGTTCTTCTCGTGTTTTTTGTTCTTGCCAAGAATGATCCGAAAACATCACATCATTCGCCGCTCGACCAACTTCATATAACCAATAACTGAATTGAAAAATATTAATAACGGTAATTATTTACTTATATATCGACCAGTTGAGGCGAAGAGTTGGAGATATCCTCTTCACTAACTCTTGCAGCAATATTGGGTTGTTTGAATGTGATGAACAACCGGAAACTTCCATTTTGGCACAGATACTTTCAAAATCAAGTGAATATTTTGCGATTGAGTCTAATTTGTCCGCTTTAGGATGCGGTTCGCGTTTAAATTTACTAAGCAGTGTGTTGATTTTGATTTCAGGGCGCCCGAATGTACCTATAATTTTGTCCACTTGACCGGGTTGTGGTAATCGGCTGCGAACAGCTTCAAGAGCCTTTTCCTTTAAGCTCGCCCGAAGGCTGCCAAGATTTTCTTCTGCCGAAAATCCACAAATACTGGTGCTGCTCCGAATGCAGCTAATGAATAAAGCCTAATCCTCGGATTCTCCTTTGAATCGTGGTAGGTCTTTTGTTGTCGATTGTCTTGCGGTCAACTTCCGCCGTGTCAACGTGGACGCTTCCTGGCAATCATTTAAGACTTCTTGTTTAATCGGATTTTTGTTATGTTGTTAGTCGACTGACGAATAAATTGATTTCCTTCAGTTGGTTGCATTAAAATTTTCTCCTTGTGTTGTACATTCAGTCCTGGCCAGTTGTTATTGACTGTGCAAATTTGCACCGAAAGTACAATTTCTTTCTTTATTTGGCATTGTAACCGAGATCTCTACGAGTTTTTTTGAGGTCGCGGGGAGCTCATCAGCATTACCATCGAGATCTTCGTCAAAATCCTCATCATCTTCAGAAATGTTGTCCTCAAAAATTTTTTATTTCTTCGACAAATACTTCTCTGGCAAAAGGCGTTCTTCTTTTAGACGTTGCAATTGAAGAGATGTGTTTTGCGCCATGAAGCTTTTGATGCTATGGATATCGCCCTAAATGTTCTCTGATTCATCTCAGATGGGGCGGAGGTTGAGCAGCATTTTGGTTTATTGTGAAATCATCTTGCAAATGCGCAGCTTGTGGAACGACGGGAAGCTATGGCAGGAGGGCTGGTTGAAATGGTATTGGTGCAATTTTCTGTTCAAAAGGTGGTGTAACTGATGATGCAACTGGTGGTGGAGCTGAGGTCTCGCGTTCGAGCTCCGCTGAAAATATTCATTAGACTATTTCCGACCACTAAATCGTCAACAGCATAGGATTGAGTGGGGTACTTTGCATTTGTGTAGGTACTGGTCTTATGAAGGCACAGTGAAGGGATAAATGAAAGGGTGCTCACCTGGCTTAGTGATTGAGTAGGTTTAGGTTTCGTCGATAGCGTTTCCAACGCTTTGATATGATCTTCTAATTAATCTTGATAGATGAATATTCGTTTAACGAAACCCTAGATTTGTTAAATCCAAATCAAAGACAGGTTCCGAATTTTGAGCAATTTTATTGAATGCTAAAATTTTCTAAATGTGATAATATTTTATATTCGGATAATTTTATAAATAGTGTTAATAGTCTTACGTTTGGTATCGGGTCTTCAAGATTTATTAATTTAAGCAATTACTTCAAACTAATTTTTTTTAAAGAAAATTAAAGTTTACAATTAATTTCATGGCTTCTAGCCAAGAGCTTCCGCTAATAATATAGAAAATGCCGGAAATTTTACACTTTGAATTGCATATAAAAAAGGTAAGTTCACAATATCGAACTGTTTCAGTTCAATATAGTTTATATGTACGTCATCTACTTGTTTATAGGACTTGTGTTGCAGTGATTCCACCTTTCCAATTCTTTCTTTCATACTATTTGTATTCACTAAGTCGCTTTCTTTCTTATTCGTGAGAAAATCGTTAATATAAAAATGTATTGTTAGGTTGACTAATCAAGATGTCCAGAAGATTCTATTGCCGGAAAGTCAAAAATTCTACTTTTTTGTTACACTGTTATTATTTACCGAGTCACGTCCTTTCTGAAAATTCAGTAGTAAGTAGAGTCACGCCCTTTTTAAAAATTCAATAGTAAGTATATAATGTTATAAGTATTTAAGTATTAAATTTATGAGTAAGGTTGGTGCATCAAGGTCTTAAGAAAATTCCATTATCGGAAAGTCATACATTAGTGGGGTTCTGCTTGCTTTGAAAGTATGGGAATTTATTTTGATAAAAATGAGCCTAGAGTTGTTGTCCTATTCAAAATATGCCCCTGCAAATAAATATTCTGCAATTTGTGAAAAAAATATAATTCTATGTCAATGGGACGAGCATGTTAAGGAAGACAGGATGCATTTGGAACTCAAATTCAAATTTATTTCTTCTTCAGTGAAATCAAGTTACATGTTAGAATATTTTTAACATATAGAGATTTGATTACAGTCGTTCTTAGCAACCATAGATTTTATAATATAAAAAGTTCTTAGAAAAATGTAATTAATTATGAGAAAAATTGCGAAAAAAAACTCAATGGATATAAAAAAAATTAAAACTATGAATAAAATAATCTTAAGATCTAACTTAATAATAACTTATAGGGCGTTTTCATAAGAGCTCAAATTACATAATGTGTCAAATTACAGAAAAAGTATTTTCGTTACAAATTATCTCATTTCGGTTGACATCTGGCTGAATTTGGCTGAATTTCATTTGACATTTCAAATTTAATTAAGTAAGTTGTAAAATCATAAAATTTTACAAAATCCTTTTTCTACATGTACTGTTCCCACTTAATATTAGAAAAACTAGATATATTTGTGGATGCTGATCCTGTGAGAATTAAATTTGTTAAAGAAAATTATAAAGGCTCATATTTGTTCTTTTTTTTAATTAGATTGTTCGGGCAGAATTTAACGAATTGGATTCAAATGATGCCCTTTATACCTACAATTTCTTTATGTGATTTGATAACGGAAATGGAAGATTTCCGTTTTTGAAAACAAGGCTAGCGGCATAGCCGATATCATCTTTTCACATGTAGTCGATTTGGTAAAGATTCCGAGAAATACAAGTACAATGCTCTGTAAGTCAGGATCCTAATAGTTTGTTAGATCTCGATCAAGATTTGGCGAATAACATGATTCAGCAAGTGGCTTTAAAATCTCTGCGAGATATGGCTTTGGTACTAAACCTGGTGTAGTGATAATTCCATCAAAAAAAAAAATAAAAACAAATATTTGCAAATCGTTGATGAAAACCCTTGTATTTTAGTTCAATGGGATAATTTTGCACTTGTTCCAAAACATATTGAGTATTTCGGGAAAAATGGTTCAAAGTATAGCAAGACATTTGAAATAAGAACTTAACACGGTTGGAATCATCCAAATGAAGCTTCTGGTTTGGAAATGACAGTGTTTTCCTTCTACCATTTGGTGTACTTGAAATATGTCCTATAAGGTTTTTTTTGAAACTTTCGAACTTTTGAGAACTCAAAACCGTTTGGATCATCCAAATAAAACAAGTACTTTGGAAAAGACAGCTTGTCCAAATTAGCAATTCCAAGAAATTTCTACAAATTTCCAAAAAAAATCTTGAAATCACAATATACCCGAAGAACCCATTTCCAAATTACTGCTCGATTCCACTGATTTTAACTGTTCTGAGTTTAAATTTATCTCAGCTTCGAAATTCTGAAAATCGTTTTAAGATCTAGCGAAGTTTTCGAAAAAAAACTCTATATAAAAGTAGTTTTGCAAAAGATCAATCAACACAACCAGAGCAAACATCAAAGAAAGGTGGTGTAAGCACATGCCCAAATAACGGCTAAGAACATACCTTTGCAAAAAGATACTGCTAGTGATCCACTCACGAACGTCTTAAACATAATTCTTTCGAAAATTAAGGAGCAATGTGGTACAAATAAACTTATATTTGATAGGCTAACTAAACTCGCAAACAGCTTTCGGCCAAAACGCCTTACAAAAAGAAAAACATGACGGAAAAGCTCAAAATAATTACTTGGAATACTAACGGATTATGGCAAAAACTTGGAGAACTAGAAATGTTTATGCATGAGAAACATATTAATATTTGTTTGATATCGGAAACGCATATCAAGAAATAATCAAATAGTAAGATCAATAGATATTTAGAATACCACGCAACTCATCCGCCGAACAAAGCAAGAGGTGGGGCATCTTTATTTATAAAAGAATGCATCGAACACACGATAGGCCCAAAAATAGAGGCTGAATCAATGCAATTAATCGGTGTACAGGTTAGAATTCAGAATGTTGTACTGAATATATCTTCCATATACTGTCCTCCACGATGTAAAATTGAAAAGAATGAATTTATGTACGTGCTAAAGTCACTTAAACAAAATTTTATTCTTGGTGGTGACTTTAATGCGAAGTACAGCTTTTGGGGATCTACTAAGCGGTAATGGAAAATAATTGCGATTTTCATTCGACTGGCAACCCGACTTACTGGCTGACTGATCCATCGAAAATACCTGACTTTATTGATTTTTTTGTGGTCAAAGGAATACCCTCAAATAAAACTAGCATAACAGAAAGCTTCCCAACTGGGAAGGTTTTAAGAGATATAGATAATGTTGAATTAAGGGTTTCACTACAAACGCCTCTCGAACTTGAAGATGCAGTAGATAACTTCGTCAATATCGTACAACAAGCGGCATGGAAAAACACCCCGTACCAAAGAGAAATGCCGCGCTTTAAAAACCTAAAATATCGGCAGGAAATAAAAGATTTAGTAAAAGAGAAACGAAAAACACGTAAGAAATGGCAGCAAACTCGAGCTCCTCAACACAAGGTAAATTTAAATCGCTTGTGTAATTTACTAAAAAAGACGATAGCAGAATTCAAAAATTCTGAAGTTGGAAATTATCTTGAAAGCTTGACAGCAGGA
This sequence comes from Philhelius pedissequus, assembly GCA_910595825.1. Taxonomy (NCBI): domain Eukaryota; kingdom Metazoa; phylum Arthropoda; class Insecta; order Diptera; family Syrphidae; genus Philhelius; species Philhelius pedissequus. Next base: position 150,226,772 of record OU343160.1, read on the forward strand.
AAAGAATCCAACTAATCACTCTGGAAAGCTCTTAAAGTAACGAAGAAACCAAAGCTCCCAGCGCCTCCGATTAAGAATGATCAAAGCGAATGGGCAAAAAGCGACAAAGAGAAAGCAAACGTTTTCGCGGATTACCTGGAGAGCACATTTAAACCTTTTGATGGGCAAGTACTCACCGAGAATTTAAATATAAGCTCTAACTCAAGCGAAAATTACATTACAAGAAATGTTACCCTTGCCGAATTAAGTAGAAAATAAGAAACCTTAAGTATAAGAAAGCTCCGGGATATGACCTAATTACGGCCGAAGTTCTCAAAATGCTTCCTCGCAAAGGGTTAATTAATATTCTTTATATAATAAATGCCACTCTAAGGCTAAAGTACGTTCCGAGCCAATGGAAGGTTGCGGAAGTTATGATTCTCAAACCAGTAAAACCATCACATGATAAGAAATCTTATAGACCTATTTCGCTTTGGCCCGTAATATCTAAGGTCTTTTGAAAGAATATTACTTCAGCACCTGCAGCCAATAATAGAAGAAAAGCGCCTAATACCTGAAAATCAGTTCGGATTTAGAAGCAAGTATTCGACAATTGACCATGTGCATAGGATCACTGACGTCATTGAGAAAACTCTTGAAGAAAAGAAAATTTGTTCGGCGCTCTTCCTAGACGTGTCGAAAGCTTTTGATAAGGTGTGGCACGAAGGACTGAATTTTAAATTAAGACAATTCTGCCTGAAGCACTTTATACGCTTCTAAAAGCATATCTAGATAATAGACTTCTTAGAGTAAGACATGGAAACGATTACTCGGATCTCAAAGAAATAGTGGGTGTGGTACCACAGGGAAGTGTTTTAGGTCCAATATTGTACCTATTATTTACACGTGATATACCTCAAACAGAAGACATTATCGTAGCCACGTTTGCTGACGACCGACACTGCAATACTAGCAGTGGGCCAAACGATAAATAATTCTACGACAAAATTACAAAAAGCACTGAATAATGTCAATGATTGGACAAAAACATGGCGGATATCGCTCTATGAAGTAAAATCAGTCCATATAGATTTTACGTATAAGAAAATTAATAGATTACCGGTATTTGATAACGCGGTTCAAGTTCCGTTTGCTATCGAAGCAAAATATCTCGGAATGAATCTAGACGCGCAATTAAAATGGAAACCGTATGTTAAAAAGAAATGCGAAGAGCTAGATAATAAACTCAGAGATATGTACTGGTTGCTCGGGAAACACTTTAAGCTCAGTATCGAAAATAAGCTAATTTTGTACAGACAGGTGCTTAAGCCTGTCTGGACTTACGGTGTACAACTCTGGGGTTGTACGCGAGGTTCTAATTTAAATACCTTACAAACATTTGAAAATAAAGTCCTAAGTTCATTTGTAATCGCACCTTTGTACATTAGAAACGAAGATAGATCTCGGGACTCCTACGGTTCGCGATGAAATAAAAAATTTTGCCCGAAATCATAGAAAACGGCTATTACAACACTGCAATAGTACTATAATCAAAATTATCGATGAGACGAATTTAGTACGCCGCCTGCGAAGTACAAAACCTTCCGATCTGGTGCAACGAGAATCCGCTTTAAAATCGCGGTATAAGCAGGAACTATCACCGGATAGTTACCTGCAACACGTTAATTAAATTCGTTAAAAATAAATTGCTAGATAAGTTTCAACTTAGTTGCAATCAGGAGGAATAGGTGTTTTTAGTGCAGTAAGAATCTCACACTCCTATTAGCACGCGTTTTTCGGTCCTCATAGAGCCTTTTGAAGGTTTTACACCCACGGGGAAAAATTCAAATGTAGCAAGTTATTTGGAAACGAGAGCTTCGGATAGGTTGCGATTTCCACATTTTCCTTGAAATTAATAGAAACTTCTTGGGATTGCTAAATTGGACAAGCTGTCCATTCCAAAGTTCTTGTTTTATTTGAATGCACTGCAAACCATTTAAGTGAAAGTTTCAAAAAAATCTTATACGACAGATTTCAAGATTTTTTTAAGGAAAGTACACCAAATGATAGATGGAAAACACTGTCATTTCCAAACCACTTGTTTAATTTGGACAACTGAAACGGTGTTGAAGTCTTATTTCAAATGCCCTACTTGTTACGAAGACAACAAAAATAAATACCTTGGTATAACTCTCGATAAGACGCTAACATTTTCAAATCATATTACTACCTCTATAAAAAAGTAAATATTTAAAAAAAATCCTTTATCCACTTTTAAATAAGAATTCTTATCTAAGCAAAGATAATAAGCTCCTTCTTTACAAAGTCGTCATACTACCTTCGTTAGTATATGCTTCTCCTTGCTGATACAAATGTGCTGAATGGACCTGAAAAAACTTCAGATTTGCCAAAACAAAACTCAAAAAATGATTATGCATCTACCCTGGCATTTTTCCACACTAGCACTCCATGATATCACTAAAATTTTAACAATAAAGTCTAAGATTACAACACTTTCAAATAATTTTGACAATAAATGTTTGAACCATGGAAATGTAATGATAAATTCACTTGTTTAAGCATACCGATTTAGTTTAATAGTCCGTTTTCATTAGGGCAAATTACGTAATTTCGTTGACAGTTTGCAAATCGAGTCCCATATTATCTCATTTCCCATACAAAATCGAATTTCCAAATGGAGATAATTTGCACGAAATTATGTCGCAAATTGAATGAAACCATTCAGTTAAAACTAACACACATTTCGAAAACACCTCTGCTGAATTAATTGAATCAAAACTGAAAACAAAAAAAAACGCTTTATTCAAATTGTCAATTTTGACGTTTCTAAACGTCAGCAATAGTTATTAAACAAAATAAGAACATCGAACGGAAAGGTACGTAAATAAAATATTCAAGTAAAGTAATTTATTATAATAATATAATAAAGTAAAAATATTATTTTAATAGATATATTGTGTTATAACTTTACAGATGGGCAAAAAAATACAAAAAAAAAACAATGGAAGGATGCTGCTATGTGCTGGGCAGACAAAATCACCCAACTTTGCATCTAATGTGGTCTGCGTTTGAAGAGTGTCAAAATGAATTTGAAAAGCAGCACAAATCCTTATCGATTTGGAAAAAAATTGTCCGAATCTTTTACAGATATCATATCGGTGAATAAATGGCGAATGATGCCGTGGTGGCTTCGGGAAGTGCAAGCAACGTTACGAATATTATATCGAAACAGCAAAAAATAAGAACATTGCTCTCCGTTTAGCCATTAAGTATGCCAGATTTTGCAAATAAGTTTGCAGAGATTTTCTTCAGAAAAATATCCGGCTAATACGAGAGTAGCCCTACAAGTCATCGATGTGGCTATGCAAAAAACAACTTTAGATGAAAATGAAGCGGTTTCAATTATGGACAAATTTATGTCTCCCAAGAGTGTGGAGTTAGAACAAAGGGCGTTTTTCGCTCAGAGAAAAGTGGAGTTCTTGAAAGACGTTGGGAGTAAGGCAAGCGGTCCTCTCGAGGCACAAAGAGCCCTACAGGTAGGACTAAACAACGTTAATGCAGCTAAGAAAAATAGGTATGGTCTTATAAATATTTAATTTTTTTTCTGTACATTTATTTATTTTTTTAAAACTTCAGTGAAAATAGTTCAAACTTCAAATAAGAAAGCATTATCTAGTAGTAAAGGTACTGCTGCTGCTGACCCTATCCACGCACAAGAAATGATAGCACACACATATTTATTGTTCTTGACCATTTTAGCAAGTATGTGTTTCTTAAAGCAATTAGAAAAGCAACATCATCTGAGGTAGTGAGATTCTTAGAGGAAAATGTATTTCATGTTTTTGGTGTTCCGGAATATCTTCATTCCGATAATGTTAAACAATTCATTTCGGAATTGTTAACTAATTTTTTAAACGAAATGGGGTTCAACATATTCGGACAGCGATCTATGCGCCGAGCGTTTGGAATTCAGGATTGCGGTATCTGAGGGGAGTAAAGTGGGTGCTTTAGTTATTGTTAAGGGATCTTTTTGGTATAGGGTTTAGTTTTATTACATACATTTCTATATTATTTTTGGTGAAGGGTTTTATTGGTGATGGGTTGTATTTTTTTGATTATAATTTATATAGTAAGTTTAGGTAGGTTAGATAGTTTAGTTTTCTTATTAATATTTTTTTTTATTATTTTTAATTTTCTTTAAATTTTTGATATTTCAAAAATATTTTTTTTAATAAATACAAAGCACCGAACTTTGCTTCACTTGGATATCATCATAGTCCTCAGGTTTGTGTCAGATTTATACCATCATTTAGGCACGATTAAGATTTTTTTTGTTTAGTTGAGCGGGAGGCATAATGAGAATGTGGTAAGAACCAACCTAAACGACGAGCTGACACGTGCGACCACCTGCGTGCCACAGCCCTATTCGGTTGTACCGAAAACCACCATAGAAACCTAGCTCCTAACAAAACCTTCAAGGAGATATGTTGCTGGATTTGTTACGTTTACTTTTCTTATCTTAAGAATTTCCGTTGTCCAATTATGTTTGTAGCCTTTCTCGAACACTTGTTTGAACTTGCTTATTCTAACATTGTTGTCAACTTGAAATTTAATATGTGGAGCGATTTTAATTCTTTTATACGCTGTAGACAAGATTTTTTTACAGTTTTCCTAATTCACATGGATTGGGCACATTTTTGAAGTTCTATGCATAGAGTGATTTTATTCATCCACCAAATCTTCACTAATACATATCCATTTGCAATTACCATTAAGACTGAATTCCTTTTTTTCATTTAAATGTTGCATGATCATTCATGCTTATCTGAATACGAATGCATGGTGCATGAGCTCGCACTCACACAGCATAGTGCCTGTCTCCCTATTGATTTATATATTTGTATCTCGTACCATTTTATAAATCAAATCATTCATGCTTATTCCGAGTTAAGCACATAATGCACATGTACATTTGAATGTATATTCAAATTTCCGTATAAGTAGCTGTTTCAGTGTAGTATTCAACTCATAACTTCAACAATGAATCTCAAAGAACTTTTAAAAGCGGAAGAAGAGGTTTTTTGCAAGCCTTGTAGGAAATTAATCGAATTAAACCAAAATGAAAAATATCATACTAACAAAAAAACTTTGTATAACTAAATATGGTGAATGAGTTGTAGCTAATTTAGATGAATTTCAAATAATTTTATATTATTAGTATTTTTAAATACATATATAGAACAAACTAAAGATTTTTAAAGAACAATTTAAAAATATTGAATAAATCATATTTGTAATATCTACATTTATATATATTTTGTGTTTTATAATAAATATTTTTTTTTATTATTAAATGCTTGCTTGACAACTTGTGTCGTTAACGGATTTGGACATTCGTTCTTTGGAATATAAAATATCCAAAAGATATTCGTGAGAAAATCGATAAATATTAAGTTTAAGAGTTAGGTTGGTGCATCAAGATGTCAACAAATGTCATTACCGAAAGGTCATAAATTCTACTTTTATGTCACACTGTTGGTATTTACCGAGTCACGTCCTTTCTGAAATTCAGTAGTAAGTAAAGTCACGTCCTTGCTTTAAATTCAATAGTAAGTATATAAATGTTATAATTTCGTTAAGTATTAAATTCTTGAGTTATGTTGTTGCATCAAGCTATCAAGAACATTCCATTATGGGAAAGTCATAAAATACTATGGTTCTGCTTACATTAAAAGTATGGGATTTATTTTGGTAAAAATGAGTTTAGAATTTTTGTCCTGTTCAAAATGTTCGTATTCTTAAAAAAATTCCTCCCCCAGTGCGCTTGACTCTTCAGTTTTGTTCTAAGTTTCTTAAAACTAAGAAAAACATAAAGTACTTAAGGAATCTATAACATACATACATTCCTAATTCATATTGGGTGCTGTACAATATTGTGTCTGGGGTAGAAATCTCGTTGGGAAAAGGATTAATCCAAATGGCTACCCAAACAGGATAAATATCCCCGCAGAGATTGTTTCGATTATACAAGCTATAATCGAAATTGATCAAAACAACGATGGATTTAAAATGATAGATTGTGAAAAATTTCATGGAACCTACGTCAACGGTGAAATAATAAGCCATCGATAGTTTACAACTGTAAGATTTAGTGATCGTATCAGTTTTGGTATCCGAGAGGAAGACTTCAACCTTAGCCTTTGTCCAGTCCACACTATCAGACGTAGGAGGAAATATCCATCAATAAGCGTTGTTGACACGACCAAACCTAATTTCCTAAATCTGACAATATTTTATATTCGGATAATCTTATAAATAGTGTTAGTATTCTTACGCTTAGTATCGGGTCTTCATGATTTATTAATTTAAGCAATTACTTCAAGCTAATTTATTTAAAATAAAATTAAAGTTTACAATTAATTTAATGGCTTCTGGCCAAGTGCTTCCGCTAATAATATTGAAAAGGCCGGAAATTTTACACTTTGAATTGCATACAAAACACAGTTAAGTTCACAATATCGAAGTATTCCAATTCAATATAGTTCTCATGGTAAAAATTACCGCAACAAAAACTATTCTTTGCGTTCCCTGTTTCCTTTTTTTCCATATTATTTTTACAGGTATTTCTTTCGTCTTACTGAGAGCAAGAGAGGGCAGCCAGGGCCCATCAGCCATCGGTTCTTGGTCTCGGTAAAGTGAAGAAACAAAATATCGAGATTGCCAAGGTTAACACTTAAGTGGGTGTGTGATCCACTTCATCTCATTCGATTGACGGTTGTTCGACTATACAAAAAAAGCACGGATGACACTTGGTCTCCGATGCCGGAGTTAATCGTTGTGAGAATGGCTGCTTGCCAACCCTAAAACAATTATTTATATTTTCAATGTAAAAGATGGAACGTTGGCTGCTAGTTCTTATTCCCGAAATCTGCGCAAAAGCCCAACGATTTAGAGTAAATTCGCGAAATAAAATTAGTTAAACTCTCCTTCCTTTAAAACGTAATTGAAAAAGTTTGGTTCCATTTTTTTCCTTACAAGTTATAAACGAAAGGGGAAAATGTGCGTGATATAAGAGTTCAGTTTCATTTCGGTTTTTCAGAACTTTCTTTTAAAAGCTTAGTGGGTGAACTTAGGTGGCTGAATGCACTCTTTGAATTGCCGCCCACTGAAAGTCCTGCCAGAGTTCGACAAATTCGAAGATGATTAAGAATGAAGCTGGGGTTTAAAGTGTGAGTAGGAAGGGCTACTGGATCTCAACTTCGTTTGCTCCCTCCCGCAAATATACGGAGGGTAGCTGAATGAGAATGCGATCGAAATCCACGCTCGCGGAGTTGCCGAAAGCACTTGGACATTGGAAAAAAGAATAGGTCATCCAGCGAGAGTAAAAGGCTGGAATATCACTCCTTACCCGTTTAAGATAGCGAACAGGAGGTTCTTGAAAAAAAGAAAAATACAAAAAGAAAATGAAAGTTCTGAAAATAAAAACGTAAATGAATTGAAACTTTGGCGAATTGAAAACAAGAAAGGAAATTTGGAACAGGATATTGAGTCGAGCAAGCTAAGGTGGAAAAATAGTTTCCTAGGAAGAAGAGGTAGCAGCAGGAAAATCTAAGCGTAGTGTTAATTTTTTTTAATTTTTTTTCTTTGTCGAAAGATATATATATAAAGATATAATTATTTGTTTTTATTCGCTTCAAATTTATTAATTCGTTTTTTTTTTTAATTCAAAATTATTTATTTCGTTTGATTATTTCGTTTGGCTTTTGTTTCAAAAATTTTCCGGTAAAGCGGAACTCGCGACCCCTAATTAACGTACCTTAGTTCTTTCGGGATTGAGCGTTAATGGTCCTTCCTCATTTTAAGCCTTCAGTTTTGTTCTCTTTGTTTTAAAAGATCTTGGGTTTTACTACTACTTGCAAGGTTTCCCAAGCACCTTAAATTTGCACTAAAAATAACTTACATACTTTTAAACATAATTTCTTCGTTTGTTTTTATTTTAAAATACCACCGTCGGTTCCGCTCCCAAAGTTTGTGATTTCCTTACTCACAAGAAAAATCACTGGCGCCCTTTTATTTTTTTTCAGTGTACGCCCGTGTGGCATAATCCGTACAATAAATTCGACTAGTGAACCCACCCCATTAAGCTGAGCTAGTCAATTCAGAAAGCATCCAAGTGCTATCTACCTGTTGCACTTCGAACTCGAACTCGAATTTCTTTTGGCTGTCATTCGTTGCTCGTGCAAATAAGCACATAAGTCGTATTTTGTTTTGCCGTCGATCGTTGTCCAATTCGCGCCTCGGGATTTTAATAATAATTAATAAATTTAAAATAGTGTTTTCGATTCGGTTCATGACGGAAAAGTGCAACATATTTTATATGTACGTCATCTACTTGTCGATAGCGCCGGTGTTGCCGTGATTCTCAACATTCCCCCCGTAAAATGGAGTGTTCATCCGTCTAACCTGAAAATGTAGAATCAGCTACATATTATACTGCTAATTTTGAAGCCGGTCGAACGTATATTACGGTTTTTGTCTGGACCACAACTGCTAAACTGCTCAGCCATCCAACTTTGTTTCAAAATTCCTCCTTCATTTCTATACTCTCCTACGGGCTTTGATGCGTTTGACGAACCCAACGAAAAATCATCCGGAGTTATCGCTTCGTGATCGTCGGAATACACTGGAACGTAAGTTAATGGGCGACAGTTAATTATGATTTCGAATTCAGCCACCACTTTCTGTAACACCTCATCGCTCGGGTTCCTGCTAAGATTGATTTGTGAAAGCATTTGCTTCACCGATCAAACCAAACGCTCCCAGCATCTACCCATATGTAGAGCAGCTGGCGAAATGAATGACCATTTGACTCTTCCCCCACTATACCTTCAACCAGTTCAACCGCTGCTCTCAATTCTCGACTTCCTCAACTAAAGGTGGTTCCGTTGTCTGTAAAGATTTGTACTGGAGTACCCCTTCTGGATACAAATCGTTGGATGCAGGAACTAGAAAAGAGAGAATGGGCAATTTCTACGTCAACCGCTCTTACAGTCAAGCAGGTTAAGATTACACCCCATCTTATTTCCAGCCGTCTTCCCACTTGTACAAGCATTGGTCCAAAATAGTCAACACCAACATACGAAAAGGGCTTAGTAAAAGACTTCAGACATGCAGGTGGCAGCTCGCCCATTATAGGTATCGATGGTGCAGCGCTTTAGTTGCTGATACTTGCGTTTTACTTTCTTTACCATTAGTCGCAATCTAGGAACGGAAAATCGCTGCCGAACCTCGTTTACCACTGTTTCATTATATTGATGTTTAAATTTGCGATGGGAGTGGTCAAGAATTAAAAAGTGATATGGTGCTCTTGTGGCAAAATAACTGGGCTTTTGGTTCCAAAATCTACACCGACTGCTGCACCTATTCTTCCAGAAATTCTCAGCGCCTCATTTTCATCTAAAAAGGGTGAAAGTTTAAACAGTGAACTTGTCCTTGGAAGCAAAATGCCATCGCCAAAACGTTCTTCTTTAAGAAGACGGATCTCTTTATCGAATATCTCTCTCTGTGCTCGCCTCCACAAACAATATTCTGAATTGTCGATGAAATGTTGCACCGTAAGATCCGAGTTTCGATTCAAATACCAATCAATAAAAGGTAAACTCTTGCCGTGATATTAAGCAATTCTCTCCAATTTGAAAATGTATGAAAATTAATAACCCATTGTTGCTGATAGTTATCTGAAGTGATGTGATGAAGATGTTCAGCTACTTTGTCACCTGGAAGGAAAGAATAGAGTTTACTCTCGGGCCAGAAATACTCCTTTAATCAGAGTCTGGGCCTCTATTACAATGGATATGCGGTGATAAATCGAAATTCATTCGGTTTTTTGTGGCTTCATCTGCCACATTTATTTAGATGGAACCCTTTTCCAAGATTCTGCATTAGTTTTCTCCATAATTTCACCAATCCTCGACGAAACAAATACTGAAATTTGCGGCTTGGTGATTTGATCCAGTAAATGAGAGATTTTTAATATACTCAGCACAAAAGGGCGAGGACCTTGCGCCAAAGGACATGACTTGAAGAATGTAGGTTTCGATTACGTTGCTATCAGAATTTCGCAAAAGTAAACGTTGTGCTTCCTGGTCGTCTTCTTTTATTCGGATCTGGTGGAACATTTTCTTAATATCCCGCCATTCGTTCACTGAAATGAAAAAAAAAACACCGAGAAGAATGGAAGTCATATCGGGCCCACTTAATAAAAGTGAATTGAGCGAAATACCCTTAATCTTTGCCGCTGCATCCCACACGATACTTATTTTGTTGGGCTTGTTAGGGTTGAACACAGGGAAAATCGGTAAATACCACGTGATTGCATTTCCTACAGGTTTGGAATCAGTTTTCCTAGCGTATCGTCAATTAAATTGCTTATTAATATTCGTATATGTGGCTGTCTTGCCAGACGTTAATCTAGGTACTGTAGGCGGATTCACGCATAAATTTTATTTTGAGGCAATTTTAATTGATCGTTTTTCCATAGTAATGCCTCTTCAAATTTATTTTTAATTCTTCTTTAGTGGCAACAGTTTCACTTACATTTCCTTCTTTTGTCCCCAGTGGTATTCCTAAATTCCGAGGTTTTGCATTTACAAATGACATAAGTGGAATGCCCTTTAAATGCCTATACCGTTCACTTAAATCTGCAGCGTTGATTGTTTGTTGTGGTATGTCCAAATCGTCTACTGTGGGCACACCATGGATGGAAAATTTATTCTTTAAATTACCTCCTGCAATAACCACATCGACTTTCCGTGAATTTGATTCTTTGCGAACGACATTTGATGTCCACTTTATCTGCCAGCTGTGATTCCATCAATGAAGTAGACGACCCATCGTCAAGAAATGCGAACGTTTCTACTTTTGTTCCTTCTCCGTACAATGTAACGGTTAAAACTCTGAAGAATATCTATTCTCCTTCGCGTGTGGGTGTGATAATTCGATGGTGTCGGAGATGGTGCGATATTGGCGGCAGAGAATGGAGTGGTGTCTGTGTTAGTGGAGGGGTTAGAATTCGGAGTTGCAGCAATCGTAGCATTTTCGGTTGTATGCGATGAAGATGAGTTGTCATCATTACTTATGTGAGCATTCGTATTATTACTCGTATACGAAAAATTGTGAAGAAGCTTATGATGTCGAAAAGCGCAATTGTTTTCTCCAGCTGGTTGGATTAGCATTTGCCGTTATGGCGACGCAGACATGTTCGGCAGAGATGTTTTGCTTTTACAGTATACCATCGCTGTTGTATTGTATAACCCAGGAATGTCTGACACCTATCCACTGAATGCATTTTTTTTGCAGACTTTACACCTCTTGGATGTTACTTCGTTGTGTATATTCAGATGCGATCGTTCTTGTCGTGTTTTTTGTTCTTGCCAAGAATGAGCCGAAAACATCACATCATTCGCCGCTCGACCAACTTCATATAACCAATAACTGATTTGAGAAATATTAATAACGGCAATTGTTTTCTTATATATCGACCAGTTGAGGCGAAGAGTTGGAGATAGCCTCTTCACTAACTCTTGCAGCAATATTGGGTTGTTTGAATGTGATGAACAACCGGAAACTTCCATTTTGGCACAGATACTTTCAAAATCAAGTGAATATTTTGCGATTGAGTCTAATTTGTCCGCTTTAGGATGCGGTTCGTATTTAAATTTACTAAGCAGTGTGTTGATTTTGATTTCAGGGCGCCCGCATGTATCTATAATTTTGTCCACTTGACCGGGTTGTGGTAATCGGCGGCGAACAGCTTCAAGAGCCTTTCCCTTTAAGCTCACCCGAAGGCTGCCAAGATTTTCTTCTGCCGAAAATCCACAAATACTGGTGCTGCTCTCAATGCAGCTAACCTGAATCGTGGTTTTGTTGTCGATTGTCTTACGGCTAACTTCCGTCGTGTCAACGTGGACGCTTCCTGGTAATCATTTAAGACTTCTTGTTTAATCGGATTTTTGTTGTGTTGTTAGTCGACTGACGAATAAATTGATTTCCTTCAGTTGGTTGCATTAAAATGTTCTCCTTGTGTTGTACATTCAGTCCTGGCCAGTTGTTATTGACTGTGCAAATTTGCACCGAAAGTACAATTTCTTTCTTTATTTGGCATTGTAACCGAGTTCTCTACGAGTTTTTTTGAGGTCGCGGGGAGCTCATCAGCATTACCATCGAGATCTTCGTCAAAATCCTCATCATCTTCAGAAATGTTGTCCTCAAAAATTTTTTATTTCTTCGACAAATACTTTTCTGCAAAAGGCGTTCTTCTTCCAGGCGTTGCAATTGAAGAGATGTGTTTTGCGCGATGATGCTATGGATATCGCCCTAAATGTTTTCTGATTCATCTCAGATGGGGCGGAGGTTGAGCAGCATTTTGGTTTATTGCGAAATCATCTTGCAAATGCGCAGCTTGTGGAACGACGGGAAGCTCTTATGGCAGGAGGGCTGGTTGAAATGGTATTGGTGCAATTTTCTGTTCAATAGGTGGTGTAACTGATGATGCAACTGGTGGTGGAGCTGAGGTCTCGCGTTCGAGCTCCGCTGAAAATATTCATTAGACTATTTGCGACCACTAAATCGTCAACAGCATATGATTGAGGAGGGGTACTTTGCATTTGTGTAGGTACTGGTCTTATGAAGGCACAGAGAAGGGATAAATCAAAGGGTACTCACCTGGCTTAGTGATTGAGTAGGTTTAGGTTATGCACATGCTCCGTTGGGCAATGATAAATCGCAATTTTAAAATCGATAGCGTTTCCAACGCTTTGATATGATATTCTAATTAATTTTGATAGATGAATATTCGTTTAACGAAACCCTAGATTTGTTAAATCCAAATCAAAGACAGGTTCCGAATTTTGAGCAATTTTATTGAATGATAAAATTTTCTAAATGTGATAATATTTTATATTCGAATAATTTTATAAATTGTGTTAATAGTCTTACGTTTAGTATCGGGTCTTCAAGATTTATTAGTTTAAACAATTACTTCAAACTAATTTTTTTTAAAGAAAATTAAAGTTTACAATTAATTTCATGGCTTCTAGCCAAGTGCTTCCGCTAATAATATAGAAAATGCCGGAAATTTTACACTTTGAATTGCATATAAAAAAGGTAAGTTCACAATATCGAACTGTTTCAGTTCAATATAGTTTATATGTACGTCATCTACTTGTTTATAGGACTGGTGTTGCAGTGATTCCACCTGTCTTATTCTTTCTTCCACACTGTTTGTATTCACTAAGTAACAAATGTATTGTTAGGTTGACTAATCTAGATGTCCAGAAGTTTCTATTGCCGGAAAGTCAAAAATTCTACTTTTCTGTTACACTGTTATTATTTACCGAGTCACGTCCTTTCTGGAAATTCAGTAGTAAATAGAGTCAGGCCCTTTTTAAAAATTCAATAGTAAGTATATAATGTTATAAGTATTAAATTTATGAGTTAGGTTGGTGCATCAAGGTATCAAGAAAATTCCATTATCGGAAAGTCATACATTAGTGGGGTTCTGCTTACTTTGAAAGTAAATATTCTGCAATTTGTGAGAAAAATATAATTCTATGTCAATGGGACGAGCATGTTAAGGACGACAGGATGCATTTGGAACTCAAATTCAAATTTATTTCTTCTTCAGTGAAATCAAGTTACATGTTAGAATTTTTTAACATATAGAGATTAGATTACAGTCGTTCTTAGCAACCATAAAGTTCTTAGAAAACTGTAATTAATTATGAGAAAAATTGCAAAAAAAACTCAATGGATATACAAAAATTTAAAACTATGAATAAAATAATCTTAAGATCTAACTTAATAAAAACTTATTGGGCGTTTTCATAAGAGCTTAAATTACATAATGTGTCAAATTACAGAAAAATTATTTTCTTTACAAATTATCTTATTTCGGTTGACATCTGGCTGAATTTGGCTGAATTTCATTTGACATTTCAAATTTAATTAAGTAACTTGTAAAATCATAAAATTTTACAAAATCCTTTTTCTAAATGTACTGTTCCCACTTAATATTAGAAAAAGTAGATATATTTGTGGATGCTGATCCTGTGAGAATTAAATTTGTTAAAGAAAATTATAAAGGTTCATATTTGTTCTTTTTTTTTTATTAGATTGTTAGGGCAGAATTTAACGAATTGGATTCAAATGATGCCCTTTATACCACAATTTCTTTATGTGATTTGATAACGGAAATGGAAGATTTCCAGTTTTGAAAACAAGGCTCGCGGCATAGCCGATATCATCTTTTCACATGTAGTCGATTTGGTAAAGATTCCGAGAAATAGCAGTTGGCGATCGATCGCCTAAATGGCCAGTACAATGCTCTGTAAGTCAGGATCCTAATAGTTTGTTAGATCTCGATCAAGATTTGGCGAATAACATGATTCAGCAAGTGGCTTTAAAATCTCTGCGAGATACAGCTTTGGTACTAAGCCTGGTGGAGTGATAATTCCATAAAAAAAAAAACAAATATTTGCAAATAGTTGATGAAAACCCTTGTATTTAAGTTCAATGGGATAATTTTGCACTTGTTCCAAAACATATTGAGTATTTCGGGAAAAATGGTTCAAAGTATAGCAAGACATTTGAAATAAGAACTTAACACGGTTGGAATCATCCAAATGAAGCTTGTGGTTTGGAAATGACAGTGTTTTCCATCTACCATTTGGTGTACTTGAAATAAATAAATAAAAAACCGTATAGGACTTTTTTGAAACTTTCGAACTTTTGAGAACTCAAAACCGTTTGAATCATCCAAATAAAACAAGTACTTTGGAAATGACAGCTTGTCCAAATTAGCAATTCAAGAAATTTCTAATAATTTCAAAAAACAAATCTTGACATCACAATATACCCGAAGCAACCATTTCCAAATTACTGCTCGATTCCAATGATTTTAACTGTTCAGAGTTTAAATTTATCTCAGCTTCGAAATTCTGAAAATCGTTTTAAAATCTAGCGAAGTTTTCGAAAAAATTCTATATAAAAGTAGTTTTGCAAAAGATCAATCAACACAACCAGAGCAAACACCAAAGAAAGGTGGTGTAAACACATATGCCCAAATAACGGCTAAGAACATACCTTTACAAAAAGATACTGCTAGTGATCCACTCACGAACGTCTTAAACATAATTCTATCGAAAATTGAGGAGCAGTGTGGTACAAATAAACTTATATTTGATGGGCTAACTAAACTCGAAAACATTTTTCGGCCAAAACGCCTTACAAAAAGAAAAACACGACTGACATAATTACTTGGAATGCCAACGGATTATGGCAAAAACTTTGAGAACTAGAAATGTTTATGCATGAGAAAGATATTGATATTTGTTTGATATCGGAAACGCATGTCAAGAAACAATCAAATAGTAATATCAATGGATATTTAGAATACCACGCAACTCATCCGCCGAACAAAGCAAGAGGTGCGGCATCTTTATTTATAAAAAAATGCATCGAACACACGATAGGCCCAAAAATAGGGGCCGAATCAATGCAATTAATCGGTGTACAGGTTAGAACTCAGAATGTTGTACTGAATATATCTTCCATATACTGTCCTCCACGATGTAAAATTGAAAAGAATGAATTTATGTACGTGCTAAAGTTACTTAAACAAAATTTTATTCTTTGTGGTGACTTTAATGCGAAGTACAGCTTTTGGGGATCTAGAGTTATTTCTCAAAAGGGTTGAATGCTCCACGAAGCGGTAATATAAAATAATTGCGCTTTTCATTCGAATGGCAACCCGACTTACTGGCTGACTGATCCATCGAAAATACCTGACCTTATTGATTTTTTTGTGGTCAAAGGAATACCCTCAAATAAAACTAGCATAACAGAAAGCTTCCCAACTGGGAAGGTTTTAAGAAAGATATAGATGATAACGTTGAATTAAGGGTTTCACTACAAACGCCTCTCGAACTTGAAGACGCCGTAGATAGCTTCGTCAATATCGTACAACAAGCCGCATGTAAAAACACCCCGTACCAAAGAGAAATGCCGCGCTTTAAAAACCTAAAATATCGGCAGGAAATAAAAGATTTAGTAAAAGAGAAACGAAGAGCACGTAAGAAATGGCAGCAAACTCGGGCTCCTCAACACAAGGTAAATTTAAATCGCTTGTGTAATTTACTAATAAAGACGATAGCAGAATTCAAAAATTCTGAAGATGGAAATTGTCTTGGAAGCTTGACAGCAGGAAAAGAATCCAACTAATCACTCTGGAAAGCTGTTAAAGTAACGAAGAAACCAAAGCTCCCAGCGCCTCCGATTAAGAATGATCAAAGCGAATGGGCAAAAAGCGACAAGGAGAAAGCAAGCGGTTTCACGGATTACCTGGAGAACATATTTAAACCTTTTGATGGGCAAGTACTCAACGAGAATTTAAATATAAGCTCTAACTCAAGCGAAAATTACATTACAACAAATGTTAACCTTGCCGAATTAAGTAGAGAAATAAGAAACCTTAAGTATAAGAATGCTCCGGGATATGACCTAATTACGGCCGAAGTTCTCAAAATGCTTCCCCGCAAAGGGTTAATTAATCTTCTTTATATAATAAATGCCACTCTAAGGCTAAAGTACGTTCCGAGCCAATGCAAGGTTGCGGAAGTTATAATGATTCTCAAACCAGTATAACAATCACGTGATTAGAAATCTTATAGACCTATTTCGCTTCTGCCCGTAATATCTAACGTCTTTGAAAAAATATTACTTCTGCGCCTGCAGCCAATAATAGAAGAAGAGCGCCTAGTACCTGAATATCAGTTCGGATTTAGAAGCAAGCATTCGACAATTGACCAAGTGCATAGGATCACTGACGTCATTGAGAAAACTCTTGAAGAAAAGAAAATTTGTTCGGCGGTCTTCCTAGACGTGTCGCAAGCTTTTGATAAGGTGTGGCACGAAGGACTGAATTTTAAATTAAGAAAATTCTGCCTGAAGCACTTTATAGGCTTCTAAAAGCATGTCTAGATAATAGACTTTTTAGAGTAAGACATGGAAACGATTACTCGGATCTCAAAGAAATAGTGGGTGTGGTACCACTGGGAAGTGTTTTAGGTCCAATATTGTACCTATTATTTACACGTGAAACAGAAGACACTGTTAGTGGGCCAAAAGATAAATGATTCTACGACAAAATTACAAAAAGCTCTGAATAATGTCAATGATTGGACAAAAACATGGCGTATATCGCTCAACGAAGTAAAATCAGTCCATATAGATTTTACGTATAAAAAAATTAATAGATTACCGGTATTTGTTAATACGGTTCAAGTTCCGTTTGCTAACGAAGCAAAATATCTCGGAATGACTCTAGACGCGAAGTTAAAATGGAAACCGCATGTTAAAAAGAAATGCGAAGAGTTAGATAATAAACTCAGAGATATGTAGTGGTTGCTCGGGAAACACTTTCAGCTCAGTATCGAAAATAAGCTAATTTTGTACAGGCAGGTGCTTAAGCCTGTCTGGACTTACGGTGTACAACTCTGGGGTTGTACGCGAGATTCTAATTTAAATACCTTACAAACATTTGAAAATAAACTCCTAAGTTCATTTGTAAGCGCACCTTTGTACATTAGAAACGAAGATCTCCATTTTGCCCGAAATCATAGAAAACGGCTATTACAACACTGCAAGAGTACTATAATCGAAATTATCGATGAGACGAATGTAGTACGCCGCCTGCGCAGGACAAAGCCTTCCGATCTGGTGCAACGAGAATCCGCTTTAAAATCGCGGTATATGCCGGTACTATCACGGGATAGTTACCTGCAACACGTTAATTAAATTCGTTAAAAATAATTTATTCGATAAGTTTCAACTTAGTTGCAATCGGGAGGAGGAGGTGTTTTTAGTGCAGTAAGAATCAACGGCGTTGAAGCCTTATTTCAAATGCTCTACTTGTTACGAAGACAACAAAAATAAATACCTTGGTATCACTCTCGATAAGACGCTAACATTTTCAAATCATATTACTACCTCTATAAAAAAGTAAATATTTAAAAAAAAATCCTTTATCCACTTTTAAATAAAAATTCTTATCTAAGCAAAGATAATAAGCTTCTTCTTTACAAAGTCGTCATACTACCTTCATTAGTATATGCTTCTCCTTGCTGATACAAATGTGCTGAATGCACCTGAAAAAACTTCAGATTTGCCAAAACAAAACTCAAAAAATTATTATGCATCTACCCTGGCATTTTTCCACACTAGCACTCCATGATATCACTAAAATTTTAACAATAAAGTCTAAGATTACAACACTTTCAAATAATTTTGACAATAAATGTTTGAACCATGGAAATGTAATGATAAATTCACTTGTTTAAGCATACCGATTTAGTTTAATAGTCCGTTTTCATTAGGGCAAATTACGTAATTTCGTTGACAGTTTGCAAATCGAGTCCCATATTATCTCATTTCCCATACAAAATCGAATTTCCAAATGGAGATAATTTGCACGAAATTATGTCGCAAATTGAATGAAACCATTCAGTTAAAACTAACACACATTTCGAAAACACCTCTGCTGAATTAATTGAATCAAAACTGAAAACAAAAAAAAACGCTTTATTCAAATTGTCAATTTTGACGTTTCTAAACGTCAGCAATAGTTATTAAACAAAATAAGAACATCGAACGGAAAGGTACGTAAATAAAATATTCAAGTAAAGTAATTTATTATAATAATATAATAAAGTAAAAATATTATTTTAATAGCTATATTGTGTTATAACTTTACAGATGGGCAAAAAAATACAAAAAAAAAACAATGGAAGGATGCTGCTATGTGCTGGGCAGACAAAATCACCCAACTTTGCATCTAATGTGGTTTGCGTTTGAAGAGTGTCAAAATGAATTTGAAATTCAGCACAAATCCTTATCGATTTGGAAAAAAGTTGTCCGAATCTTTTACAGATATCATATCGGTGAATAAATGGCGAATGATGCCGTGGTGGCTTCGGGAAGTGCAAACAACTTTACGAATATTATATCGAAACAGCAAAAAATAAGAACATTGCTCTCCGTTTAGCCATTAAGTATGCCAGATTTTGCAAATAAGTTTGCAGAGATTTTCTTCAGAAAAATATCCGGCTAATACGAGAGTAGCCCTACAAGTCATCGATGTGGCTATGCAAAAAACAACTTTAGATGAAAATGAAGCGGTTTCAATTATGGACAAATTTATGTCTCCCAAGAGTGTGGAGTTAGAACAAGCGGTCCTCTCGAGGCACAAAGAGCCCTACAGGTAGCACTAAACAACGTTAATACAGCTAAGAAAAATAGGTATGGTCTTATAAATATTTAATTTTTTTTCTGTACATTTATTTATTTTTTTAAAACTTCAGTGAAAATAGTTCAAACTTCAAATAAGAAAGCATTATCTAGTAGTAAAGGTACTGTTGCTGCTGACCCTATCCACGCACAAGAAATGATAGCACACACATATTTATTGTTCTTGACCATTTTAGCAAGTATGTGTTTCTTAAAGCAATTAGAAAAGCAACATCATCTGAGGTAGTGAAATTCTTAGAGGAAAATGTATTTCATGTTTTTGGTGTTCCGGAATATCTTCATTCCGATAATGGTAAACAATTCATTTCGGAATTGTTAACTAATTTTTTGAAACGAAATGGGGCTCAACATATTCGGACAGCGATCTATGCGCCGAGCGTTTGGAATTCAGGATTGCGGTATCTGAGTGGAGTAAAGTGGGTGCTTTTGTTATTGTTAAGGGATCTTTTTGGTATAGGGTTTAGTTTTATTACATACATTTTTATATTATTTTTGGTGAAGGGTTTTATTGGTGATGGGTTGTATTTTTTTGATTATAATTTATATAGTAAGTTTAGGTAGGTTAGATAGTTTAGTTTTCTTATTAATATTTTTTTTATTATTTTTAATTTTCTTTAAATTTTTGATATTTCAAAAATATTTTTTTTAATAAATACAAAGCACCGAACTTTGCTTCACTTGGATATCATCATAGTCCTCAGGTTTGTGTCAGATTTATACCGTCATTTAGGCACGATTAAGATTTTTTTTGTTTAGTTAAGCGGGAGGCATAATGAGAATGTGGTAAGAACCAACCTAAACGACGAGCTGATACGTGCGACCACCTGCGTGCCACAGCCACATTCGGTTGTGCCGAAAACCACCATAGAAACCTAGCTCCTAACAAAACCTTCAAGGAGATATGTTGCTGGATTTGTTACGTTTACTTTTCTTATCTTAAGAATTTCCGTTGTCCAATTATGTTTGTAGCCTTTCTCGAAAACTTGTTTGAACTTGCTTATTCTAACATTGTCGTCAACTTGAAATTTAATATGTGGAGCGATTTTAATTCTATTATACGCTGTAGACAAGATTTTTTTACAGTTTTCCTAATTCACATGGATTGGGCACATTTTTGAAGTTCTATGCATAGAGTGATTTTATTCATCCACCAAATCTTCACTAATACATATCCATTTGCAATTACCATTAAGACTGAATTCCTTTTTTTCATTTAAATGTTGCATGATCATTCATGCTTATCTGAACACGAATGCATGGTGCATGAGCTCGCACTCACACAACATAGTGCCTGTCTCCCTATTGATTTATATATTTGTATCTCGTACCATTTTATAAATCAAATCATTCATGCTTATTCCGAGTTAAGCACATAATGCACATGTACATTTGAATGTATATTCAAATTTCCGTATAAGTAGCTGTTTCAGTGTAGTATTCAACTCATAACTTCAACAATGAATCTCAAAGAACTTTTAAAAGCGGAAGAAGACGTTTTTTTGCAAGCCTTGTAGGAAATTAATCGAATTAAACCAAAATGAAAAATATCATATTAACAAAAAAACTTTGTGTAACTAAATATGGTGAATGAGTTGTAGCTAATTTAGATGAATTTCAAATAATTTTATATTATTAGTATTTTTAAATACATATATAGAACAAACTAAAGATTTTTAAAGAACAATTTAAAAATATTGAATAAATCATATTTGTAATATCTACATTTATATATATTTTGTGTTTTATAATAAATATTTTTTTTTATTATTAAATGCTTGCTTGACAACTTGTGTCGTTAACGGATTTGGACATTCGTTCTTTGGAATATAAAATATCCAAAAGATATTCGTGAGAAAATCGATAAATATTAAATTTAAGAGTTAGGTTGGTGCATCAAGATGTCAACAAATGTCATTACCGAAAAGTCATAAATTCTACTTTTGTGTCACACTGTTGGTATTTACCGAGTCACGTCCTTTCTGAAATTCAGTAGTAAGTAAAGTCACGTCCTTGCTTTAAATTCAATAGTAAGTATATAAATGTTAGAATTTCGTTAAGTATTAAATTCTTGAGTTATGTTGTTGCATCAAGCTATCAAGAACATTCCATTATGGGAAAGTCATAAAATACTATGGTTCTGCTTACATTAAAAGTATGGGATTTATTTTGGTAAAAATGAGTTTAGAATTTTTGTCCTGTTCAAAATGTTCGTATTCTTAAAAAAATTCCTCCCCCAGTGCGCTTGACTCTTCAGTTTTGTTCTAAGTTTCTTAAAACTAAGAAAAACATAAAGTACTTAAGGAATCTATAACATACATACATTCCTAATTCATATTGGGTGCTGTACAATATTGTGTCTGGGGTAGAAATCTCGTTGGGAAAAGGATTAATCCAAATGGCTACCCAAACAGGATAAATATCCCCGCAGAGATTGTTTCGATTATACAAGCTATAATCGAAATTGATCAAAACAACGATGGATTTAAAATGATAGATTGTGAAAAATTTCATGGAACCTACGTCAACGGTGAAATAATAAGCCATCGATAGTTTACAACTGTAAGATTTAGTGATCGTATCAGTTTTGGTATCCGAGAGGAAGACTTCAACCTTAGCCTTTGTCCAGTCCACACTATCAGACGTAGGAGGAAATATCCATCAATAAGCGTTGTTGACACGACCAAACCTAATTTCCTAAATCTGACAATATTTTATATTCGGATAATCTTATAAATAGTGTTAGTATTCTTACGCTTAGTATCGGGTCTTCATGATTTATTAATTTAAGCAATTACTTCAAGCTAATTTATTTAAAATAAAATTAAAGTTTACAATTAATTTAATGGCTTCTGGCCAAGTGCTTCCGCTAATAATATTGAAAAGGCCGGAAATTTTACACTTTGAATTGCATACAAAACACAGTTAAGTTCACAATATCGAAGTATTCCAATTCAATATAGTTCTCATGGTAAAAATTACCGCAACAAAAACTATTCTTTGCGTTCCCTGTTTCCTTTTTTTCCATATTATTTTTACAGGTATTTCTTTCGTCTTACTGAGAGCAAGAGAGGGCAGCCAGGGCCCATCAGCCATCGGTTCTTGGTCTCGGTAAAGTGAAGAAACAAAATATCGAGATTGCCAAGGTTAACACTTAAGTGGGTGTGTGATCCACTTCATCTCATTCGATTGACGGTTGTTCGACTATACAAAAAAAGCACGGATGACACTTGGTCTCCGATGCCGGAGTTAATCGTTGTGAGAATGGCTGCTTGCCAACCCTAAAACAATTATTTATATTTTCAATGTAAAAGATGGAACGTTGGCTGCTAGTTCTTATTCCCGAAATCTGCGCAAAAGCCCAACGATTTAGAGTAAATTCGCGAAATAAAATTAGTTAAACTCTCCTTCCTTTAAAACGTAATTGAAAAAGTTTGGTTCCATTTTTTTCCTTACAAGTTATAAACGAAAGGGGAAAATGTGCGTGATATAAGAGTTCAGTTTCATTTCGGTTTTTCAGAACTTTCTTTTAAAAGCTTAGTGGGTGAACTTAGGTGGCTGAATGCACTCTTTGAATTGCCGCCCACTGAAAGTCCTGCCAGAGTTCGACAAATTCGAAGATGACTAAGAATGAAGCTGGGGTTTAAAGTGTGAGTAGGAAGGGCTACTGGATCTCAACTTCGTTTGCCCCCTCCCGCAAATATACGGAGGGTAGCTGAATGAGAATGCGATCGAAATCCACGCTCGCGGAGTTGCCGAAAGCACTTGGACATTGGAAAAAAGAATAGGTCATCCAGCGAGAGTAAAAGGCTGGAATATCACTCCTTACCCGTTTAAGATAGCGAACAGGAGGTTCTTGAAAAAAAGAAAAATACAAAAAGAAAATGAAAGTTCTGAAAATAAAAACGTAAATGAATTGAAACTTTGGCGAATTGAAAACAAGAAAGGAAATTTGGAACAGGATATTGAGTCGAGCAAGCTAAGGTGGAAAAATAGTTTCCTAGGAAGAAGAGGTAGCAGCAGGAAAATCTAAGCGTAGTGTTAATTTTTTTTAATTTTTTTTCTTTGTCGAAAGATATATATATAAAGATATAATTATTTGTTTTTATTCGCTTCAAATTTATTAATTCGTTTTTTTTTTTAATTCAAAATTATTTATTTCGTTTGATTATTTCGTTTGGCTTTTGTTTCAAAAATTTTCCGGTAAAGCGGAACTCGCGACCCCTAATTAACGTACCTTAGTTCTTTCGGGATTGAGCGTTAATGGTCCTTCCTCATTTTAAGCCTTCAGTTTTGTTCTCTTTGTTTTAAAAGATCTTGGGTTTTACTACTACTTGCAAGGTTTCCCAAGCACCTTAAATTTGCACTAAAAATAACTTACATACTTTTAAACATAATTTCTTCGTTTGTTTTTATTTTAAAATACCACCGTCGGTTCCGCTCCCAAAGTTTGTGATTTCCTTACTCACAAGAAAAATCACTGGCGCCCTTTTATTTTTTTTCAGTGTACGCCCGTGTGGCATAATCCGTACAATAAATTCGACTAGTGAACCCACCCCATTAAGCTGAGCTAGTCAATTCAGAAAGCATCCAAGTGCTATCTACCTGTTGCACTTCGAACTCGAACTCGAATTTCTTTTGGCTGTCATTCGTTGCTCGTGCAAATAAGCACATAAGTCGTATTTTGTTTTGCCGTCGATCGTTGTCCAATTCGCGCCTCGGGATTTTAATAATAATTAATAAATTTAAAATAGTGTTTTCGATTCGGTTCATGACGGAAAAGTGCAACATATTTTATATGTACGTCATCTACTTGTCGATAGCGCCGGTGTTGCGTGATTCTCAACATTCCCCCCGTAAAATGGAGTGTTCATCCGTCTAACCTGAAAATGTAGAATCAGCTACATATTATACTGCTAATTTTGAAGCCGGTCGAACGTATATTACGGTTTTTGTCTGGACCACAACTGCTAAACTGCTCAGCCATCCAACTTTGTTTCAAAATTCCTCCTTCATTTCTATACTCTCCTACGGGCTTTGATGCGTTTGACGAACCCAACGAAAAATCATCCGGAGTTATCGCTTCGTGATCGTCGGAATACACTGGAACGTAAGTTAATGGGCGACAGTTAATTATGATTTCGAATTCAGCCACCACTTTCTGTAACACCTCATCGCTCGGGTTCCTGCTAAGATTGATTTGTGAAAGCATTTGCTTCACCGATCAAACCAAACGCTCCCAGCATCTACCCATATGTAGAGCAGCTGGCGAAATGAATGACCATTTGACTCTTCCCCCACTATACCTTCAACCAGTTCAACCGCTGCTCTCAATTCTCGACTTCCTCAACTAAAGGTGGTTCCGTTGTCTGTAAAGATTTGTACTGGAGTACCCCTTCTGGATACAAATCGTTGGATGCAGGAACTAGAAAAGAGAGAATGGGCAATTTCTACGTCAACCGCTCTTACAGTCAAGCAGGTTAAGATTACACCCCATCTTATTTCCAGCCGTCTTCCCACTTGTACAAGCATTGGTCCAAAATAGTCAACACCAACATACGAAAAGGGCTTAGTAAAAGACTTCAGACATGCAGGTGGCAGCTCGCCCATTATAGGTATCGATGGTGCAGCGCTTTAGTTGCTGATACTTGCGTTTTACTTTCTTTACCATTAGTCGCAATCTAGGAACGGAAAATCGCTGCCGAACCTCGTTTACCACTGTTTCATTATATTGATGTTTCAATTTGCGATGGGAGTGGTCAAGAATTAAAAACTGATATGGTGCTCTTGTGGCAAAATAACTGGGCTTTTGGTTCCAAAATCTACACCGACTGCTGCACCTATTCTTCCAGAAATTCTCAGCGCCTCATTTTCATCTAAAAAGGGTGAAAGTTTAAACAGTGAACTTGTCCTTGGAAGCAAAATGCCATCGCCAAAACGTTCTTCTTTAAGAAGATGGATCTCTTTATCGAATATCTCTCTGTGCTCGCCTCCACAAACAATATTCTGAATTGTCGATGAAATGTTGCACCGTAAGATCCGAGTTTCGATTCAAATACCAATCAATAAAAGGTAAACTCTTGCCGTGATATTAAGCAATTCTCTCCAATTTGAAAATGTATGAAAATTAATAACCCATTGTTGCTGATAGTTATCTGAAGTGATGTGATGAAGATGTTCAGCTACTTTGTCACCTGGAAGGAAAGAATAGAGTTTACTCTCGGGCCAGAAATACTCGTTTAATCAGAGGAAGTCCGGGCCTCTATTACAATGGATATGCGGTGAAAAATCGAAATTCATTCGGTTTCTTGTGGCTTCATCTGCCACATTTATTTAGATGAAACCCTTTTCCAATATTCTGCATTAGTTTTCTCCATAATTTCACCAATCCTCGACGAAACAATTACTGAAAATTGCGGCTTGGTGATTTGATCCAGTAAATGAGAGATTTTTAATATACTCAGCACAAAAGGGCGAGGACCTTGCGCCAAAGGACATGACTTGAAGAATGTAGGTTTCGATTTCGTTGGTATCAGAATTTCGGAAAAGTAAACGTTGTGCTTCCTGGTCGTCTTCTTTTATTCGGATCTGGTGGAACATTTCCTTGATATCCCACCATTCGTTCACTGAAACGAAACAAAATACCGAGTAGAATGGAAGTCATATCGGGCCCACTTAATAAAAGTGAATTGAGCGAAATACCATTAATCTTTCCGCTGCATCCCACACGATACTTATTTTGTTTGGCTTGTTAGGGTTGAACACAGGGAAAATCGGTAAATACCACGTGATTGCATATCCTACAGGTTTGGAATCAGTTTTCCTAGCGTAACCTTTATTAACATAATCTGCAATTAAATTGCTTATTAATATTCGTATATGTGGCTGTCTTGCCAGACGTTAATCTAGGTACTGTAGGCGGTTTCGCGCATAAATTTTATTTTGAGGCAATTTTAATTGATCGTTTTTCCATAGTAATGCCTCTTCAAATTTATTTTTAATTCTTCTTTAGTGGCAACAGTTTCACTTACATTTCCTTCTTTTGTCCCCAGTGGTATTCCTAAATTCGGAGGTTTTGCATTTACAAATGACATAAGTGGAATGCCCTTTAAATGCCTATACCGTTCACTTAAATCTGCCGCTTTGATTGTTTGCTGTGGTAAGTCCAAATCGTCTACTGTGGACCAACCATGGATGGAAAATGTATTCTTTAAATTACCTCCTGCAATAACCACATCGACTTTCCGTGAATTTGGTTCTTTGCGAACGACATTTGATGTCCACTTTATCTGCCAGCTGTGATTCCATCAACGAAGTAGACGAGCCATCGTCAAGAAATGCGAACGTTTCTACTTTTGTCCTTCTCCATACAATGTAACGGTTAAAACTCTGAAGAATATCTATTCTCCTTCGCGTGAGTGTGATAATTCGATGGTGTCGGAGATTGTGCGATAATTGGCGGCAGAGAATGGAGTAGTGTCTGTGTTAGTGGAGGGGTTAGAATTCGGAGTTGCAGCAATCGTAGATTTTTCGGTTGTATGCGATGAAGATGAGTTGTCATCATTACTTATGTGAGCATTCGTATTATTACTCGTATACGAACAATTGTGAAGAAGCTTATGATGTCGAAAAGCGCAATTGTTTTCTCCAGCTGGTTGGATTAGCATTTGCCGTTATGCCGACGCAGACATGTTCGGCAGAGATGTTTTGCTTTTACAGTATACCATCGCTGTTGTACTGTATAACCCAGGAACGTCTGACACTTATCCACTGAATGCAATTTTTTTTGCAGACCTTACTCCTCTTGGATGTTACTTCGTTGTGCATATTCAGATGCGATCGTTCTTGTCGTGTTTTTTGTTCTTGCCAAGAATGATCCGAAAACATCACATCATTCGCCGCTCGACCAACTTCATATAACCAATAACTGAATTGAAAAATATTAATAACGGTAATTATTTACTTATATATCGACCAGTTGAGGCGAAGAGTTGGAGATATCCTCTTCACTAACTCTTGCAGCAATATTGGGTTGTTTGAATGTGATGAACAACCGGAAACTTCCATTTTGGCACAGATACTTTCAAAATCAAGTGAATATTTTGCGATTGAGTCTAATTTGTCCGCTTTAGGATGCGGTTCGCGTTTAAATTTACTAAGCAGTGTGTTGATTTTGATTTCAGGGCGCCCGAATGTACCTATAATTTTGTCCACTTGACCGGGTTGTGGTAATCGGCTGCGAACAGCTTCAAGAGCCTTTTCCTTTAAGCTCGCCCGAAGGCTGCCAAGATTTTCTTCTGCCGAAAATCCACAAATACTGGTGCTGCTCCGAATGCAGCTAATGAATAAAGCCTAATCCTCGGATTCTCCTTTGAATCGTGGTAGGTCTTTTGTTGTCGATTGTCTTGCGGGCAACTTCCGCCGTGTCACCGTGGACGCTTCCTGGCAATCATTTAAGACTTCTTGTTTAATCGGATTTTTGTTATGTTGTTGGTCGACTGACGAATAAATTGATTTCCTTCAGTTGGTTGCATTAAAATTTTCTCCTTGTGTTGTACATTCAGTCCTGGCCAGTTGTTATTGACTGTGCAAATTTGCACCGAAAGTACAATTTCGTTCTTTATTTGGCATTGTAACCGAGATCTCTACGAGTTTTTTTGAGGTCGCGGGGAGCTCATCAGCATTACCATCGAGATCTTCGTCAAAATCCTCATCATCTTCAGAAATGTTGTCCTCAAAATTTTTTTATTTCTTCGACAAATACTTTTCTGGCAAAAGGCGTTCTTCTTTTAGACGTTGCAATTGAAGAGATGTGTTTTGCGCGATGAAGCTTTTGATGCTATGGATATCGCCCTAAATGTTCTCTGATTCATCTCAGATGGGGCGGAGGTTGAGCAGCATTTTGGTTTATTGCGAAATCATCTTGCAAATGCGCAGCTTGTGGAACGACGGGAAGCTATGGCAGGAGGGCTGGTTGAAATGGTATTGGTGCAATTTTCTGTTCAAAAGATGGTGTAACTGATGATGCAACTGGTGGTGGAGCTGAGGTCTCGCGTTCGAGCTCCGCTGAAAATATTCGTTAGACTATTTGCGACCACTAAATCGTCAACAGCATAGGATTGAGGAGGGGTACTTTGCATTTGTGTAGGTACTGGTCTTATGAAGGCACAGAGAAGGGATAAATTAAAGGGTACTCACCTGGCTTAGTGATTGAGTAGGTTTAGGTTTCGTCGATAGCGTTTCCAACGCTTTGATTAATCTTGATAGATGAATATTCGTTTAACGAAACCCTAGATTTGTTAAATCCAAATCAAAGACAGGTTCCGAATTTTGAGCAATTTTATTGAATGATAAAATTTTCTAAATGTGATAATATTTTATATTCGGATAATTTTATAAATTGTGTTAATAGTCTTACGTTTAGCATCGGGTCTTCAAGATTTATTAATTTAAGCAATTACTTCAAACTAATTTTTTTTAAAGAAAATTAAAGTTTACAATTAATTTCATGGCTTCTAGCCAAGTGCATCCGCTAATAATATAGAAAATGCCGGAAATTTTACCCGTTGAATTGCATATAAAAAAAGTAAGTTCACAATATCGAACTGTTTCAGTTCAATATAGTTTATATGTACGTCATCTACTTGTTTATAGGGCTGGTGTTGCAGTGATTCCACCTTTCTTATTCTTTCTTTCACACTGTTTGTATTCACTAAGTCGCTTTCTTTCTTATTCGTGAGAAAATCGTAAATATAAAAATGTATTGTTAGGTTGACTAATCAAGATGTCCAGAAGATTCTATTGCCGGAAAGTCAAAAGTTCTACTTTTATGTTACACTGTTATTATTTACCGAGTCACGTCCTTTCTGGAAATTCAGTAGTAAGTAGAGTCACGCCCTTTTGAAAAATTCAATAGTAAGTATATAATGTTATAAGTATTTAAGTATTAAATGTATGAGTTAGGTTGGTGCATCAAGGTATCAAGAAAATTCCATTATCGGAAAGTCATACATTAGTGGGGTTCTGCTTACTTTGAAAGTATGGGAATTTATTTTGATAAAAATGAGCCTAGAGTTGTTTTCCTATTCAAATTATAATAATATATAATTCCCCTGCAAATAAATATTCTGCAATTTGTGAAAAAAATATAATTGTATGTCATATGGGCGAGCATGTTAAGGAAGACAGGATGCATTTGGAACTCAAATTCAAATTTATTTCTTCTTCAGTGAAATCAAGTTACATTTTCGAATTTTTTAACATATAGAGATTAGATTACAGTCGTTCTTAGCAACCATAGATTTTATAATATAAAAAGTTCTTAGAAAAATGTAATTAATTATGAGAAAAATTGCGAAAAAAAACTCAATGGATATAAAAAAAATTACAACTATGAATAAAATAATCTTAAGATCTAACTTAATAATAACTTATTGGGCGTTTTCATAAGAGCTTCAATTACATAATGTGTCAAATTACAGAAAAATTATTTTCGTTACAAATTATCTTATTTCGGTTGACATCTGGCTGAATTTGGCTGAATTTCATTTGACATTTCAAATTTAATTAAGTAACTTGTAAAATCATAAAATTTTACAAAATCCTTTTTCTACATGTACTGTTCCCACTTAATATTAGAAAAACTAGATATATTTGTGGATGCTGATCCTCTGAGAATTAAATTTGTTAAAGAAAATTATAAAGGCTCATATTTGTGCTTTTTTTTTATTAGATTGTTCGGGCAGAATTTAACGAATTGGATTCAAATGATGCCCTTTATACCTACAATTTCTTTATGTGATTTGATAACGGAAATGGAAGATTTCCGTTTTTGAAAACAAGGCTAGCGGCATAGCCGATATCATCTTTTCACATGTAGTCGATTTGGTAAAGATTCCGAGAAATTGCAGTTGGCGATCGATCGCTTAAATGGCCAGTACAATGCTCTGTAAGTCAGGAACCTAATAGTTTGTTAGATCTCGATCAAGATTTGGCGAATAACATGATTCAGCAAGTGGCTTTAAAATCTCTGCGAGATATGGCTTTGGTACTAAACCTGGCGTAGTGATAATTCCATAAAAAAAAACAAATATTTGCAAATAGTTGATGAAAACCCTTGTATTTAAGTTCAATGGGATAATTTTGCACTTGTTCCAAAACATATTGAGTATTTCGGGAAAAATGGTTCAAAGTATAGCAAGACATTTGAAATAAGAACTTAACACGGTTGGAATCATCCAAATGAAGCTTGTGGTTTGGAAATGACAGTGTTTTCCATCTACCATTTGGTGTACTTGAAATAAATAAATAAAAAACTTTATAGGACTTTTTTGAAACTTTCGAACTTTTGAGAACTCAAAACCGTTTGAATCATCCAAATAAAACAAGTACTTTGGAAATGACAGCTTGTCCAAATTAGCAATTCCAAGAAATTTCTAATAATTTAAAAAAAAAATCTTGACATCACAATATACCCGAAGCCCCCATTTCCAAATTACTGCTCGATTCCAATGATTTTAACTGTTCAGAGTTTAAATTTATCTCAGCTTCGAAATTCTGAAAATCGTTTTAAAATCTAGCGAAGTTTTCGAAAAAATTCTATATAAAAGCAGTTTTGCAATAGATCAATCAACACAACCAGAGCAAACACCAAAGAAAGGTGGTGTAAACACATATGCCCAAATAACGGCTAAGAACATACCTTTACAAAAAGATACTGCTAGTGATCCACTCACGAACGTCTTAAACATAATTCTTTCGAAAATTGAGGAGCAGTGTGGTACAAATAAACTTATATTTGATGGGCTAACTAAGCTCGAAAACATTTTTCGACCAAAACGCCTTACAAAAAGAAAAACATGACTGACATAATTACTTGGAATGCCAACGGATTATGGCAAAACTTGGAGAACTAGAAATGTTTATGCATGAGAAAGATATTGATATTTGTTTGATATCGGAAACGCATGTCAAGAAACAATCAAATAGTAAGATCAATGGATATTTAGAATACCACGCAACTCATCCGCCGAACAAAGCAAGAGGTGGGGCATCTTTATTTATAAAAGAATGCATCGAACACACGATAGGCCCAAAAATAGAGGCTGAATCAATGCAATTAATCGGTGTACAGGTTAGAACTCAGAATGTTGTACTGAATATATCTTCCATATACTGTCCTCCACGATGTAAAATTGAAAAGAATGAATTAATGTACGTGGTAAAGTTACTTAAACAAAATTTTATTATTGGTGGTGACTTTAATGCGAAGTACAGCTTTTGGGGATCTAGAGTTATTTCTCAAAAGGGTTGAATGCTCTGCGAAGCGGTAATGTAAAATAATTGCGCTTTTCATTCGACTGGCAACCCGACTTACTGGCTGACTGATCCATCGAAAATACCTGACCTTATTGATTTCTTTGTGGTTAAAGGAATACCCTCAAATAAAATTAGCATAACAGAAAGCTTCCCAACTGGGAAGGTTTTAAGAAAGCTATAGAGGATAACGCTGAATTAAGGGTTTCACTACAAACGCCTCTCGAACTTGAAGACGCAGTAGATAACTTCGTCAATATCGTACAACAAGCCGCAAAGAGAAATGCCGCGCTTTAAAAACCTAAAATATCGGCAGGAAATAAAAGATTTAGTAAAAGAGAAACGAAAAGCACGTAAGAAATGACAGCAAACTCGAGCTCCTCAACTCAATGTAAATTTAAGTCGCTTGTGTAATTTACTAAAAAAGACGATAGCAGAATTCAAAAATTATGAAGTTGGAAATTATCTTGGAAGCTTGACAGCAGGAAAAGAATCTAACTAATAACTCTGGAAAGCTGTTAAAGTAACGAAGAAACCAAAGCTCCCAGCGCCTCCGATTATGAATGATCAAAGCGAATGGGCAAAAAGCGACAAGGAGAGAGCAAACGTTTTCGCGGATTACCTGGAGAACATATTTAAACCTTTTGATGAGCAAGTACTCAACGAGAATTTAAATATAAGCTCTAACTCAAGCGAAAATTACATTACAAGAAATGTTAACCTTGCCGAATTAAGTAGAGAAATAAGAAACCTTAAGTATAAGAAAGCTCCGGGATATGACCTAATTACGGCCGAAGTTCTCAAAATGCTTCCTCGCAAAGGGTTAATTAATCTTCTTTATATAATAAATACCACTCTAAGGCTAAAGTACGTTCCGAGCCAATGCAAGGTTGCGGAAGTTATAATGATTCTCAAACCAGTAAAACAATCACATGATAAGAAATCTTATAGACCTATTTCGCTTCTGCCCGTAATATCTAACGTCTTTGAAAGAATATTACTTCTGCGCCTGCAGCCAATTATAGAAGAAAAGCGCCTATTACCTGAACATCAGTTCGGATTTAGAAGCAAGCATTCGACAATTGACCAAGTGCATAGGATCACTGACGTCATTGAGAAAACTCTTGAAGAAAAGAAAATTTATTCGGCGGTCTTCCTAGACGTGTCGCAAGCTTTTGATAAGTTGTGGCACGAAGGATTGAATTTTAAATTAAGAAAATTCTGCCTGAAGCACTTTATAGGCTTCTAAAAGCATGTCTAGATAATAGACTTTTTAGAGTAAGACATGGAAACGATTACTCGGATCTTAAAGACATAGTGGGTGTGGTACCACTGGGAAGTGTTTTAGGTCCAATATTGTACCTATTATTTGCACGTGATATACCTCAAACAGAAGACACTGTCGTAGCCACGTTTGCTGACGACACTGCAATACTAGCAGTGGGCGAAACGATAAATGATACTACGACAAAATTACTAAAAGCTCTGAATAATGTCAATGATTGGACAAAAACATGTCGGATATCGCTCAACGAAGTAAAATCAGTCCATATAGATTTTACGTATAAGAAAATTAATAGATTACCGGTATTTGTTAATACGGTTCAAGTTCCGTTTGCTAACGAAGCAAAATATCTCGGAATGACTCTAGACGCGAAATTAAAATGGAAACCGCATTTTAAAAAGAAATGCGAAGAGTTAGATAATAAACTCAGATATATGTACTGGTTGCTCGGAAAACACTTTAAGCTCAGTATCGAAAATAAGCCAATTTTGCCTGTCTGGACTTACGGTATTCAACTCTGGGGTTGTACGCGAGATTCTAATTTAAATACCTTACAAACATTTGAAAATAAACTCCTAAGTTCATTTGTAAGCGCACCTTGGTACATTAGAAACGAAGATCTCCACATAGATCTCGGGATTCCTACGATTCGCGATGAAATAAAAAATTTTGCCCGAAATCATAGAAAACGGCTATTACAACACTACAAGAGTACTATAATCGAAATTATCGATGAGTCGAATTTAGTACGCCGCCTGCGCAGGACAAAGCCTTCCGATCTGGTGCAACGAGAATCCGCTTTAAAATCGCGGTATAAGCAGGAACTATCACCGGATAGTTACCTACAACACGTTAATTAAATTCGTTAAAAATAAATTGCTAGATAAGTTTCAACTTAGTTGCAATCGGGAGGAATAGGTGTTTTTAGTGATTTTTTTAAGGAAAGTACACCAAATGATAGATGGAAAACACTGTCACTTCCAAACAACTTGTTTCATTTAGACAACTGAAACGGTGCTGAAGTCTTATTTCAAATGCTCTACTTGTTACGAAGACAACAAAAATAAATACCTTGGTATCATTTCGAAAAGACGCTAACATTTTGAAATCATATTACTACCTCTATAAAAAAGTAAATATTTAAAAAAAATCCTTTATCCACTTTTAAATAAAAATTCTTATCTAGCAAAGATAATAGGCAAAACTCTAAAAATGATTATGCATCTACCCTGGCATTATTTCACACTAGCACTGCATGATATCACTAAAATTTTAACAATAAACCCTAAGATTACAACACTTTCAAATAATTTTGACAATAAATGTTTGAACCATGGAAATGTAATGATAAATTCACTTGTTTAAGCATACCGATTTAGTTTAATAGTCCGTTTTCATTAGGGCAAATTACGTAATTTCGTTGACAGTTTGCAAATCGAGTCCCATATTATCTCATTTCCCATACAAAATCGAATTTCCAAATGGAGATAATTTGCACGAAATTATGTCGCAAATTGAATGAAACCATTCAGTTAAAACTAACACACATTTCGAAAACACCTCTGCTGAGTTAATTGAATCAAAACTGAAAACAAAAAGAACCACTTTATTCAAATTGTCAAATTTGACGTTTCCAAACGTCAGCAATAGTTATTAAACAAAATAAGCACACCGAACGGAAAGGCACGTAAATAAAATATTCTAGTAAAGTAATTTATTATAATAATATAATAAAGTAAATATTATTTTAATAGCTATATTGTGTTATAACTTTAAAGATGGCCAAAAAAATATAAAAAAAAAAACAATAGAAGGATGCTGCTATGTGCTGTGCAGACAAAATCACCTAACTTTGCATCTAATGCGGTCTGCGTTTGAAGAGTGTCAAAATGAATTTGAAAAGCAGCACAAATCCTTATCGATTTGGAAAAAAATTGTCCGAATCTTTTACAGATATCATATCGGTGAATAAATGGCGCACGATCCCGTGGTGGCTTCGGGAAGTGCAAGCAACTTTACGAACATTATATCGAAACAGCAAAAAATAAGAAAATTGCTCTCCGTTTAGCCATTAAGTATGCCAGATTTTGCAAATAAGTTTGCAGAGATTTTCTTTAGAAAAATATCCGGCTAATACGAGAGTAGCACTACAAGTGACCGATGTGGCTATGCAAAAAACAACTTTAGATGCAAATAAAGCGGTTTCAATTATGGACAAATGTATGGCTCCCAAGAATGTGGAGTTAGAACAAAGGGCGTTTTTCGCTCAGAGAAAAGTGGAATTCTTGAAAGACGTTGGGACTAAGGCAAGCGGTCCTCTCGAGGCACAAAGAGCCCTACATGTAGCACTAAACAACGTTAATGCAGCTAAGAAAAATAGGTATGGTCTTATAAATATTTAATTTTTTTTCTGTACATTTATTTATTTTTTTAAAACTTCAGTGAGAATAGTTCAAACTTCAAATAAGAAAGCATTATCTAGTAGTAAAGGTACTGCTGCACCAACAAACCAAGCTCAAGCTTCAAGCCGCGTACAATAATTCCACCAATAGCTCATCGGCAAATTATAATTATGGATATGGTACAAACCGTAGCTTTTATGGCCAAAGTGAAGTATATACCCACAAAAAATCAATGTTGTTAGATAATAATTAAAACTGAAATCTTTTTTATGAATTATAATTAATATTTACAAACTGCATTTTGGACACAAGGATCGATTCAACCCAAGTTATCGAATGCGTCCGCTACAATCTACATGCGTCCATATAAGACTTGTATAAAATGTAAATGGCAAAAAACGTCATTCCAAATTGTCATAAATAAATTCTACTTCAATAAAAAAGAAAAGTGTGCTCGAAAGATATAAGCGTGTTGTGTTTTTATTTTCAATTTCTTTTGAGTTATGTTTATAAATTTTATTAAAATAATTTAAAGGCTATTCAGCCAAGCATTGGTCCTTCGAGCTATAAAAGTATATCGAAATTTTTCTCAAAGATTGTTAAAGTGTGTGCGGATAAAATTATTTTAGTGTGCCCACGAGGGATAACCTGCAAAACTTCATCAGGGTTTGACGTCATTTTACAAAACCGAGTAAGTGATTTCATTACTTCTTATTTTATATTTATATTATATTAATATGGAAAGCCAGCACTTAAGCGCAAAATACGAGCAACTTAAAAAGGACTTCGAAAATGTTGGCAAAATAGCAAAAGCTATTAATGTGAATTACGTTCAAGCCCGAATCAAATTATTAGATGAGTTTTGGGAATCTGTCTCTGCAATATATCAACAGTTTATAGGTTCCGAAGAAGGCGTCGGAAGCTGAAACCGTGTATGAAAATTTTAGGGAATAATACTGCGATTTTCAAACAAGGCTTCTGGATTCCCTAGCAAGACTTGGTGACAGTAGCAGTCACCAGACCAAAGAAGTCGCTGAAAAAGAAAAGATGTTTAAAAGCGACGAACTTCACCTGCCATCTATTAAAATACCTTCTTTTGACGGAAGTAATGAGTCTTGGCCAAATGTTCTTTACCTTTTCGTGACACTTGTTGGAAGTAAGCCATCTCTTTCGGATATTCAAAAGAGGTAGTGGTCAGGACAAGTTTAACGGACGATGTTGGGATGTTGCTTTCATCCTTGAATATTCACGGCGAAAGCGTGGACGATTTTGAAGGATCGTTATGATCACCCTCGCGTCGTTGTCAACATACAGTTGAGCGCACTGTTCAATTTGCCATCACAGACACAAGAGCGCGTGGAGTCGATTAAAGATTTGTTACACACTTCAACTCAATTGATTCACAGACTGGCAAATCTTAAAATAGAGGTAGAAAATTTAGATCCAGTACTTATTTTTCTTCTAGTGCGAAAGTTACCTGGCAACACCGAGCAAATGTGGGAGGAGAAGGTAAACGAAAGAGAGAAACCGAAGCAGTTGCCAACTTTCAAGGTCAATCAGCAGCACGGTCAGGGTACGTCCAACACGTCACGCATCTCTTCACATAAGCATTCGTTTGTAGCTCATTCTCAGGCTGATAAATCTAAGCTGTCCCGCAAAGTATGTCTGAAAAATAAACATGCGGTTAGAAGATGTCATAAATGTTTTGAAAATGAGTATTACTGAGCGTAGTCAGCTTATATATAAATTGAAATTAAAATATAAACTTCACTTTAAATGGACAAGCTCCTTCATTCCAGGCTGCCAATACACACCCGTCTACATCTACGAATGTAGTTTCTCACCACTCTCAGTTCGACAGTCCAACAAAAAGTTTGACTGGCAACTGCCCTTGTGAAAGTAAACTTTTCATTGGGAGAGTGGTTGACGCTGCGTGCATTGCTAGATACTGGATCTCAAGAGTCATTTATTACGGAGTGTGCTGCCCAATTGCTACAATTCAAATCCCGGACAACTCATATGGGGGTGTCCGGGTTGGCTTTGGTCAGCAGTGGCACATGTTTAAGGGTGGTGGATATCACTTTTGCTCCGCAGAATTCAAATTTTGCAACAACACCGCAAGCCTACATCTTGAAGTCGCCGATTATGTTTTAACCGATCCTGCATTCTACAGATCGACCAAAATTGATATTTTACTTGGCAGTGGTGTCTTAGCAGAACTTTTGTTGCCGGAGCTGATTTCTCCAACAGACAAGTCAATGCCAGTCATGTCGAAGACAACATTAAGATGGATTTTTTTCGAAAAGGCCCCTGTTTTATGCGAGTCAAGTCATCAGCGGAAATTTGGGGAATTAGAAGAGACGCCTTTTAAGCCACTCAAAAAGGCGGCAGATATAGAATGTGAAAATCACTTCATCGCCAACACTAAACGCACAATTAATGGACGTTATCAAATAGCATTGCCGTTCAAAGGAAATGTACATCCGATTTTGGTGATTCTTACCAAGGTGCTTTACGCCGATTCCAAGGTTTAGAGAGACGCCTTGATGCAAATCGACAACTCCGAGAGCAATATTCAGCATGCATCGAAGAATACATCCAACTGTGTCATTTGAGCGAAGTCGACAAGAAAAGTTTGCCAGAAAATCAGCATTACTTCCTGCCACATCATGCTGCCATTAAAGAGAGCTGTTCACCCTGAAGGTAGTGTTTGACGCATCCTTCAAAACATCTAGTGGAGTCTCTTTAAACGATGCTATGTTGGTAGGTCCTACACTTCAACAGAATATTTGCGACATCATTCTTAGGTGGAGGTTTTATAAATACACCTTCACAGCTGACATTGAAAAGATGTATCGCCAGGTCTTGATAGCTGAACCGGACAAAAATTATCAGCTAATTCTATGGAGAAAGAATTCTATAGAGCCTATCAAAACTTACATACTTAATACGTTTACCTTAGGAACAGCAGCCACTCCATATCTTGCGATCCGAACGTTGCAGAAGTAAGCAGAAGACAATTTCAACAATCAACTAGCAGCCACCATAATACGGGAAGAGATGCATGTCGACGATTTGATATCTGGAGGAAACACGATTGAAGATGCTAAGGAGAAAATTCAACAAATTAGATCAAGATTAGATATATCTGAATTCTCTTTACGGAAATGGACTTCCAACTCTGACGAACTACTTTCGAGCATCTCAACAGGAGAATGGGACTCAACATTCCCAATGCCGGCAGAAGATGCGGAACGAGTAAAGACACTCGGCGTCCATTGGCTTCCTTCCGTTACCAAATTCTCTTTCTGCCACAATCCGCTCTCCAATCCGCAGCCGACGAAACGATTCATTCTATCCACGATAGCTAGACTCTGTGATCCGGTGGGTTGGATTTCTCCATGTATTGTGAAGGCGAAGATGTTCATGCAGCAACGGTGGGTGAAGAAATGTCATGGGATGAACCAATTGAATCGTCACTTGTGGAACAGTGGAGTGCTTTCTATGAAGACTTGCAATCTATTAACATGATTAAATTTACTAGGGGGTTGAAACCAGTGGTGATTTGCCATGTATGGAACTGCATGGTTTCAGTTACGCTTCGCAGAAAGCATACGGAACAGCAGTGTATTAACGAGTCGAAGATGATAATGATATGGCGAAAATGCATCTCCTTATCGCCAAGCCTAATGTTGCTCCTGTACAGCCATTAAGTCTTCCTCGTTTGGAACTTTGTGGGGCTGTTATGTAGGCCAGCTTCTGAATCATGTCACTCAAGTTTTCAGTAACAAAAACATGAAGCAATTTACATGGACGGATTCAACTATCACCCTTTCGTGGATTCAAGCATCACAAACCAAATGGGAGACATTTGTTCGAAGTCGAGTTGGAGAGATACAACGGTTGACTGCAGTCAAAATATAAAAACACATTCCAACGCAACATAATCCCGCAAATCTGGTTTCCAGAGGTGTTTTACCATCGGCTTTGCTGGATAACACATTATGGGGCAAAGCATCTGAATTTTACGCGATGTTTGGGATTTTCAGCATCCTACCCAGCCACTAATTCCAGTGCATCCATCGAACAAGTTGTTCTTCCAGTGAACTAGTGAACTTATTCATAGATGTTCTGAAATAAACAAATCAATACGTATTTGTGCTACGATTTTAGTTTTCACAAACAATTCGAAAAAATACATACCCAATTGGAAAAGTGGACCGATTTCACCAAAGTAACTACATGATGCAGCCAAAGCATTAGTAAAATTAGCTCAGCTTGAAATGTTTCTTTACGTTATTTTGAAGTCCAGAGGCATGGTATCTATCAATCCTTTCGTAGATCCTGATGAAGTTATTCGTGTTGGTGGAAGATTGAAGAATGCTAACTTGCCGTATGATCAACAGCAAGTCATCATTTTATCAAACTGATTCCTCAGGAGGCACATGCAAAATGTTTTCTAAATGGAGGCATTCAATAAAAGATGAGTTGTCTGCGGCAAAGATTTTTCAAACTAAACGAGCAGTTGAGCACCGGGGTTGAGTATGCCGGGCCGATAAGTATCCGGGCATGGAAAGGCCGCGGAAAAAAACTTATAAAGGTTATTTGGCAATCTTTGTTTCCCTAGCAACAAAGGCCATTCATCTAGAAGCGGTAAGCGATCTTACCACTCAAGCTTTTCTCGCAGCATTTCGGCATCACGAAGTGGAGTCTGTGGTCAGACTTACAGCGATTGTGGCACGAATTTTAGAGAAGCTGAGACAGAATTATATCGTCTTTTGAAATTTCATTCCTCCCGTTTCTCTTCACCTTGTAGGTTAATGGGAAGCCGGTGTAAAGAGTGTTAAACACCACTTCAAAAGAGTTGTTGAAAATTTGACACTAACTTTTGAGAAACTCACCACGCTTTTAACGCAAATTGAAGAGTGTTTAAATTCGAGGTATCGTTGTTTATTCACAGAAAATCCTAGAAGCGTTCCCAGGAAAAGATGACATCACCAGAGTAGTTAAGCTGAAAACGGAACAAGAAGAGCTTAAGAGACCGGTAATGAAA
Source organism: Philhelius pedissequus (assembly GCA_910595825.1). NCBI lineage: Eukaryota > Metazoa > Arthropoda > Insecta > Diptera > Syrphidae > Philhelius > Philhelius pedissequus. The sequence goes on from OU343160.1 coordinate 150,267,186, forward strand.
CTATGTCCTCTACCAATTAGTAACAATCTACATCAAATCATTGGTAACGCTGTCCTAGTAGTGTTTATACCTGAGTTTACTTCGCCTCGTCAGTTATTTATTTATTTTCTTGAATTCTCTGAAAATCATCAGCTTATCTTTAAAATTTCCTCTCTATAAAGACCATATACATTGTTTTCGATCATAAAATTGTGATTAATCGGCTTGATTATTATTTTAATAATCAACTTAACTTGTTTTGGATCTAACCCTTACAATTTTTCATTTGCTTTATATATATTGTGCGCGAACAATGGTTTCCTGTCTCTCTTACTCCTGCTTTATAACGAATCAAGCCTTGTCTTGCGTTTTGCCGCTGCCGTGCTGCTGAGTCATACAACTTATATTGCCAACATTTCCATTTTCTTTTCCGTACATCACTTACTATCTTACTTTCATCGATCGGAGCGCCATCTTCATTTGGACTATAATAACACGAATTGCTTTAGTTTATGTCAAAATCTTCGCACACCGAAAGAATTTTTTCTGTTGATTTATTCACAATGAATAAATTTTCAACTTGTCGTAACGTTGATTGCACCATCTGAACAAATACCAATGATTGGGGCGTATGCAAGAGAATTTGTGGGAAAATGTTCCATCCTATTTGTACCGGCAAACATCTCTGAAATTACGGAACATTTTAGTTTTTACTGTCCTGAGTGTGAGGAAGTCACTCTTGCAGATATTTTAACTGCCATCAAATGTAACAACGTTCAAATAAACCTAGTTTCTGACTCAATATCTGATCTAAGAAAGGAAATTCGACATAACTTTACACGAACTTTACACGGCTAAAAGACTATCATGAATCTTGAATATTGAAAATTTCCAGATTTATCTCAAATCACAATTTAAAATTATTGAAAATCTTGCCAATATTACAATGAATAAGGCAACTGAGAGCTTAGTACTTTTTAATATTTATCCTGATAAAATCAGTAATCAACACAATTTTGTCCAAAAGTCGATTTTTACAACAACTGTGCCACACTATCATAATATTTGTGCCCTCGCATTGAAGGCTGTTCAAGATCAACTTTTTAAACTCGAAAAATCCATGACAGGTCAATCAAAGGCGCATCAATTCATTGACATGGACTTAACTGCAACCTATGGTAAACTTATTAAGGATTCACTTATGCTTGCTGATGTCCTTGTAAGGGAATCTGTTGCGACCCGCATTGCAATATCCGATATCTCCGAAGAAGTAAGATATGTACTAAGCATACATAAGGATGCATAACAAGAGCCAATTAATATTCACATTTACAAATCCTTACATCTCGAGCTCCAGGATCATCATTCTTTTTTAGATATCCTCAACGAAAGTAATTTGGGCGGTCCTTTCGATATAACCTCTTCGAATACAGCTTCCTTAGCTGCTCCAATGCAACATTCTTTAACTCGCTAATAACACCTACATGCCTAGAGAATTCTAATGCTATTCCTAATGTTACTACAATTACCACAGCATCGACTGAATCAACAAATCTGTCAAATAAAGTTCCTTTTAATGAGACCAATACTGCGGTCAAAAAATCATCTAATTTCATTGTTCATGATGCTCTTCGTTATGCGAACAACTCTTGGATTATCAACTTCTTCAAACATAATTACAACTTTCAACCCTTAAAATGTAGTCGAATTGGATATGGATTCTTCGAATTATCTATACCGAATAGTTACGAATGGCTTTTTGCACTTTCACCTCTCACATTAAGGAACAGCGATATGAAAATTACACATTGGAGCAAACGTAAATCGATGACTCGTAATAATAGTTTAAATACTAATTTTAAGTTTAATTGTAACCTTAGTAGTATAAGTCCAGAATCTAATTTCAATCATACTGATAATATTTCTCTAACAACCTTTCGAATTATTACTAATTTTCGTTCTGCTTCCCTAAGTTTGCTACCTTCACATTCAATGCCTCGTCCAATTGATTGCCCTGATACTCTATCTCCCTCTTTTTCTTAACTGATCCTTATAACTATGCTAATGTGAGGCTATATCTTGCTTTCTAGCACGATAAGCCTAGCTTTACCTGTATTGACGGTTTAACAAAAACAAGTTGCGAAGTTTTGCTAAAAAATAAGGGCTTTCCTACAAATCTTTTAGATTTAAATAAAATATTTATCCGTTTCCACGAACCTCTAAATATTTCGCCTCTTCAAGTTATAGACGATCTTAACTCATACGCTTCCTTTCTGAAAAATCAATCAATTAATAGCCATCTTTTTCGTCACTAGCCAGTCATTACTTCTCCAACATAATAACACTCATTGTTTATATATTTATTACCAAAATCTTAGAGGTCTTCGTACCAAAACATCTCAAGTTTTTTTGAACACTTTACAGCCTCCACATAACATTTATGCCTTATGACAGAAACTAATCTTTCTCCAGATATATCAATAATGAACATTTCCCATCTGAGTTATATCTTTTTCGTAAGGATATTACAATTTTGGAATCCTCTAGTACAGCGGCTAACATAAGACGTGGTGTTTTAATAGCAACCAGTTCTGACCTTGACTCATCTCTTATAAATATACCTAATACCTCGGACCTAGAATTGATTTGCGTAAAAATTAACTTTCCAAGTCGTATTATTTATAGCATTTGTTGCTATATTCCCCCAGTTCAAAATATATGTGTCTATGAATGTTTCACAGAAGCTGTCAAATTCGTTTTAAATTTATGTTCTCCTAATGACGATATTTTAATTTTTGGTGACTTCAATCTCCCCCATTTAATCTGGTCCCACTCTGATGAGGGAAATAATCTTCTAGCCTTTAATGCCACTTCCACCAAGGAAATTTTATTCACTGTCCGCCTCCTTGCTTCAGGCTTTGTCCAATTGAGTAGCATTTAAAACAGACTTTAATAAAGAGAGAGAAGACTCGTAATAAAAGGAACAAATTGTGGCAAAAGTTTCTGATGTTTAGGTCTAATATTAATTTTTCTAATTATATTACCGCATAAATTGATTTTTCTGCTTTATGTGAATCTCTTTACTCTGACTATATTTCTCAAATACAATCTGGTATTATTTCCAACCCGAAGTCTTTTTTCCAATTTATAAATAGTAAGAGAAAGGCAGGTGGATATCCGTCCGTTTTAAAACTACATGATTATTCATCTGCCGATCCCACTACCATCTCAAATTATTTTGCAAAGTCTAGCATTTTCATCCAACACTGCCGAAGTTGATAAAGATTACTTTAATAACATGAATGGGTGCAATCAAACGTCTTTAAATTTAATATTACTTGATGTCGATGTTTCGTCCGTTATTCAGAAAATTTATTGGCTTAGAGACGATTACTCTGCTGGTCCTGATGCAATTCCTCCAATATTGTTAAAATATGCATTGACAATTTAGCTTTACCCCTAGCGTTCATTTACCAATTGTCTATTACAAGTGGAATTTATCCTAAAATCTGGAAGGATTGTTTTATCATTCCTGTTCATAAAAAAGGACCAAAAAATGATATAACCAATTACCGGCCTATCGCAAAACTTTCATGCATACCAAACCTTTTTGAAAGTTTAATTTGCGATAGTATGTTTTTCTACTGTAAGCAGATCTTCTCCCCGAAGCAACATGGGTCTCTTAAGGGAGGGTCTACTACTACGAACCTTATTTTTTTTAAATTTAACTATATGCCTGTAAGACCTAAGGTCTTTTAAATGCAACCTGAATTGCACGGCACTAGTTTGGCACAGTGGACTTGAGAACCAGGTATTGACTGCTGTCTCAATTTAACCAATGGGAGGCATCCAATTAAAATTGGAGGTATAGAAAGAATGCGCCTGGCGTGGGGATCGAACCCACACGTCCTAGTTAGCAATCAACTACTTTATCCACTGCGCCATTGCCACACAAGTTTGTATCTTTTTCATTACATGCTTTAGAAAATGGTAAAGAAGTTGACTCAATAGCTACCGACCTTAGTAAGGCCTTTGGTAAGATATCCCATAATCTTATTTTATTTAAACTCAAAAAGCTTGCCAAGCTATAACCTACTCTCGTAAACGCATTCCAATGTCTAACAGAATGTACACTATTAATGGTGAATCTATTCCTGTTGTAATATCTATCTCCGATTTAGGTTTGTTATGTAACTCTCATTAAAATGTCAACTCTCATATTGACCTCATTATAAGTAAGGCTAAATCCACTTTAGGCTTCGTGAAAAGTTGGTCTTAGAAATTCTGTGATCCCTAAGTAACAAAATCTGTCTACATCCCTTTTGTCAGACCACTACTTGAATACTCATCACAAGTTTGGTGTCCGTATTATCAAGTGCACATTAAACGTATTGAGGCTGTCCAGCGCAGATTTATTCGATTTGCCCTGCGTAACCTTGGTTCAGGTTGGGAAGATCCCTTTAACCTACCACGCTATGTACCGCGCCTGCTGTTATTAAACATGCATCCGTTATTCATTCGCCGTGACAATGCCGACATTCTTTTTATGCGTCAACTTGTAAATGGTAACATTGATTGCCCACCCCTTCTTCAAAATATTTCAATAAGTACTAACCCAAGTCGTTTAAGACCGGTTCCTTTTTTTCACCTCCCTCTTCATAGTACGTCAAATGGGTTAAATGCACCTGTTAGCAGAATGCAACGTAAGGCGAACAATACTCATTGCTTCGAACCCTGTCTGTCTAAATCTGTGCTTAAAAGTTCTTTATTAAGATTGCCATCATAGATCCTTTTTTTCCCGTCCTTATTCTTTTCTTTATTATATTGTTATACTTTGTGTTAATTATTTTCAAGTCTTAGTTTCAGTTTGCTTGTATTAAATAATAAATAAATTAAACATAACAATTGAAGCCTAAATCAAATAAACACACACATACACACAAACACATTCATATAATTTCATATCATATCACAATACATCATATATGCATCATGTAATCATACGAATATGCGAAGGCATTACTTTATTTTCCTCGCAATTCATCGTAATTCAAATATGCATTCTGTCTAATTCACTTGAAAATGAACATTTAATTCATAAACCGAATTTATTTTGCCCAACATTTCCTTCGAAAACAGCAAATAAATAAATTTAATTTCATTTTTCACTTCACTAATTCATGAAAGGCACTTATATTTGCTCGTTTTAACCGAAAAACGCATTTAAAATTATATCCGCGTATAAAAAGAACGCATATGCAATTAAAATAATAAATCGCATCAATTTACTTAAAAACAATCTAATATCATCAATTATCATTTCAATTTAATGAATTTGACAAAATTAACAATCATTTAAAACACTTTCATTTAAATTCCTACCGAAGAAATTAAAAAACCGAATGGAGAAACCGGCCCTTAAAAAGACTTCCACGGACATGAATACATATATAGTACAATCATCAAATGAAATCAATTTGAGTAATCAAATATAATATTAATTGAAATCTATTTAATGTAAACTCACCTGAATTATCTGCAGAATTCTCAATTATTTTTCAATACCTAAAACAAATTTAAAACTTATTTACCATTTAATCCAACAGGTTAATAAAACAACAAACAAAAAAGAAATACACACCCGAAGCACAAACAATGCCGTAATTGATGAAATTTTCCATTTACAAATAACTAAATTGTTGTTGTTTGCCTCCGTCTTCCTGAATTACTACAGGATCGACGTGTGTATTTTAGTGGATATATCTAGCAGCGTGACCATTTAGTACGGACACAAACAGATTGAAAAAAGTTACAATTTTGTCACAATATTTCGTCTCAAATGTTTTATTTTACATTGTATTAATGAAATTTGTTTTTTTTTCGTGTCAAACATGAGCAATATTTTACCTCCTTATGTCTTTTCTCCGATATAAGGTACCAGAATGCGGACGAATAAGCGCCTGTTTCGCCCGGGAGAATGCTGAACACAAGGATCGATTCAACTCAAGGTTTTTTTTTTTTTTTGTTATTTCATAAATAAATTATACTTCAATAAAAGAAATCAGTGTGCTCGAAAAGTATCAGCGTTTTTTGTTTTTATTTTCAATTATTTTTGAGTTTAATAAAAGGGTTATCCATTTTGCGGTTTCAAAGGTATAGGGCTGGAATTCGACATGTGTCAAACTAAGATGTTAAACCAATTTTTTTTTTCAGTTTAAAGTCTGACATTTAGGAAAATGGATCGCTTAACTATCGCACAGTGATTCTGCCACAGCCACATATCGTGCTTTAAGAGGAGATTATGGTTTACCTAATAGTCCAACTACGCAAAATTATGAAGAAATTTGAAGAGACTGGATTGGTAACAGATATTGTAAGGCCTGTGCATCATCGTTTCGCTCGTACCACTGAATATATCGCTGCTGTAAGTGAAAGTGTTGCCGCAGACCTGAATGTGTCGATTCCTCGTCGTTATCAGGAATTAGGACTGTCTTACGGCACATAATGGCGTATTTTGCAATTGGATCTACAACTACATCAATATAAACTACAGCTCACACAACAACTGAAGCCAGCTGACCATTCACAACGTCTTAGATACGTGGAATGGGTGCTTGAACAACAGGCGGTGGAAGTCTATTTTTCGAAGAAAATTTTCTTCAGCGACGAAGCACATTTCTCACTCGGTGGGTATGTTAGTAAATAAAATTGTCATATTTGGAGTTCTGAAAATAATCAAGTAATTGAAGAGATGCCATTACACCCCCAAAATGTCACTGTTGGGGGCGGTCTTTGGTCCGGAGGTGTGATGGGACCTTACTTCTTCGAAAACGACGATGGAACGACTGTCACCGTCAATTCGGAGCATTATGGTCATATCATAACCGACTTTTTTTGCCTGCTATTGAAGAATACGCCTTGGAGAATATGTGGTTTCAACAAGACGGTGCAATGGGCCACACAACTCGAGCGAATATGGCTTTATTGCAAGAGACAATTCCTGGCAGCGTAATTTTCGTGGGGCTAAGCGAAAGATCGTATTTATGCAGATAAACCTTTAACTCTTGAACACTTGAAAACCAACGTTCGTCAAGTTGTAGCTGAGATACCGCCTAATATGTGTTAAAAGTGGTGGAAAATTACCTCAAAACAATCGATGCTTGCAACAATTCGCGTGGTGGTCATTTAAATGATGTAGTATTTCACACATAATGTCAACGTTCAAACTTTATAATAAAAAAAATATCATGAAAAAAGATGTTATATGTGTTTTAATTACGTTTACTTTTGAAAACGCAAAATAGATAACCCATCATATACATTTTATTAAACTAATTTAAAGGCTATTCAGCCAAACACTGCATTTGAAAAAAAAAATTACTTCCTTAACAGTGTTATGTTTTGTTTGAAATAAAAATGCGACCGTCCGTGTTAGGTTTCTGAATTCGACTCCCCGAGTTCCCAGAGACCTACCTGGAACTTACCAACGGTTACCTCCAAAATGCATTACTCAGCTTTGACCTACTGAGATGCATTCTGGAAGTAAGGCTTTTATTGTGTCACGTTGCGTCACATTAGGTGTGACGCGAAACTGCTGTCGTCGATGAATACCTATTTCATATACCGACTAGCATACCACCGGCTGCACATCGTGTGAAGAAGTGCGCGCAAGTTGAAAAAATAGTGCCAGCGTCTTGTGTTGTGATAATTGTCTGCGTGTTACATTACAAAAAAATTGCAAAAAGCCCTTCACTTCCCAAAAATAAATTTAAAAAATCAATAGCCTATTTATTTTATAACAAAAAAAAATAGTGCAAGCAATAATCACCAAAACACCCGATCCCTCAATTCAATTCAATGAAAAATTTATCCAAAAAAATCCAGTGTACATACAATCAACATAATTAAAAAAAAATAAACCAATAACAATTAGCCGCAACAAAACAACAACGCACCAGCACAATGAGTGGTAAACTTTCCTTTCCCTTTTCCTTGTAACTTCTCACAATCATATTAACTTGATCATTGTAGGTACTGTGTAAAGCTTACTGCACAGTGCATGCAATGATTAGGTTAGTATAACGTCAGATGGATTACTGTTTGTTTTTTTCTATTTAACCAGGGGCGGATCAATATAAATTGTCACTAAGGTATAGATCAAATATTCATTATAGTTAATTGTCTGACTTGTGTTTTATTTGTTTTTAAATGTTAAAATGGTTGGTAGTTTTAGAGTCGATTATACCAATATTCGCGGGCTCAGGAAAAATTTTTGTGCCGCGTATGTCCACACTGTTAAAAATAGGCCAGCTGTTTTGGCACTGAGTGAGACCCAGATAGGCGAAAATTCTGATCAATCGGAATTTCGTCTGTTTGGGTACAACTTAGTGCCATTATTCTTTTCCCACCATGGTCTCGCCGTATACGTAAGAAATGATGTAGCGTACCAACTCCAACCACAATATGGCTTGTGCTCAAACACATATTTTAATTTCATGTGGTTAAAATTCACGGTAAATAAGCACATCATACACACATGTTTTATTTATCGGAGCCCAAATTTGGATGGAGTTTCAACTTTTAACGAATTTGATACCGACTCCATTCAAAGAATTGTTTCCCATTATCCTCACACTGAAATCGTCATTGCGGGCGATTTCAATGTACACAATTCTAGTTGGCTCCGCTTTTCGAGCCAGACAACACCCGAAGGAAGGTATGTTGAGGTCTTTGCTGAGTTAAACCAACTGACTCAGATTGTTGACGAGCCAACCCGAATACCTGACGTTGCAGGTCAAACCGCAAACACTCTAGACTTGTTCCTTACCTCTGACCCTAATAAATACACGCTAAATGTATTATCGCCTCTAGGTACATCAGACCATTGTGCCGTATCTGCAAATTTCTCATGCCAACAACACTCAGTTAAACCACTTACGAGAACCGTTTGGCAATATGGGAAAGCCTGATTAATTATCAGCTCAAGAAATATCTTGAAGAACGAAAGCTCCTTAATGACCGGCAGTATGGCTTTCGTAGCAATAGGTCCACTGGTGATCTGATGGTATATCTCACCGAACAGTGGCACAAATCTTTACATCGTTTTGGAGAAAGTAAGATTATTGCGCTTGATATTTCAAAAGCATTTGATAGAGTTTGGCATCAAGCTCTCCTATCGAAAATGCGTGCATTTGGTATCGATGAATGTTTTCTTCGTTGGATTAGAAATTACCTTTCGGACCGTTCAATACAAGTTGTATTGGACAGTTTCAAGTCTGATATTCACAAAATAAATGCTGGTGTGCCCCAGGGCTCCGTATTGTCTCCGACACTCTTTCTCATTTTTATTAATGATCTCTTATCTGGAACTTCAAATCCACTTAATTGTTTTGCTGACGATAGTACTCTCAGCTTTTCATATTCGTTTTTAGATGCACCTCCTTGTTTATCGGATGTGCAACTGGAACGGCAGCGTATGATAAGCTCATTAAATTCTGATCTTGACAGCATTGTCCAATGGGGAATTAAAAACCGTGTAGAATTTAATGCTTCAAAAACTCAGTGCTGTCTTCTGTCGTTAAAGCAGAACCCACCCCCCATGCCGCTATCCATGAGCGGCACTTGCATTGAAGAAACCGATCAGCTTTCAGTCCTCGGCATGTGCATCACAGACCACCTCTTGTGGAATGAACACATATTTGATGTCGCCAAAAACGCTGCAAAGTGTTTGGGCTTTCTTCGAAGGTGCAAGAAATTCTTCACCCCGTCTGATCTGGCTGTAATCTATAAGGCCTTCATTCGTCCAAAGCTGGAGTATAACTCGCACATTTGGGCAGGAGCTCCCAGAACTCATTTGAATCTTTTGGATAGAATTCAAAATAGAGCTCTAAGAATGATTGGCGATAGAACTATAGTGGAAACATTTACATCTCTAGAACATCGTCGAAATGTTATATGTCTCTCACTATTTTATCGCTATTTTTATAAACATTGTTCCAGCGAAATAGCCAGTTGCATTCCTCCCCTTAAATTTTTCAACCGTAATACTCGCGCTTCTAGGAATGCTCATCAGTTTACCCTTGAGCCCAACTTCGGACGTACTGTCAAGTACAGAGATTATTTCTTTAGCCGTACAACGCGAATGTGGAATACTTTACCCGGCTCTATTTTCCCCTCCCATTCTGATATTCAGAAATTCAAAACCAATGTGCATCGGTATCTCCTCTTGCATCCTTCCCTACTTACCTAACGCTCGCACTGTGCTTGTTCATTTTAAGGGTAGTCAAAACCCCTTTAGTGCGCGCATCCGTTTAAAAAAAAAAAAAAAAAAAAAAATTGAGGTAATTCGACAGCATTTGTGACTCAGTGGGTCATGCATTTGCAATATGGCATGCAATTGTGCACAACATCCCTCCCCCTTTGGGAAGCTCAAGCCTGGTCTCCAGTAACCGCATATGTCTTCATTTTATTATTAAATTTACTTAAGTCTAACATTGGTTTATATATTAAATTTAGCTATTTGTTTGACAACTTATCTAAGTATATACATATATATTATACATACTTTTTTTTATTTACTAATTTTAATTATTACATATTTTTTTAAATTTAAAGTTGTTTTTTTTTTATTCACACCCGGGCAGAGGTGACGCTAAATGTTGTCGGCTTGTGGGACTGTTGGAGGTGCTCGTCTTCTTGGCGTTTGGCGATTTTCCAGCTGATGAGTGGTCAGAATAGATGGTGTGTTTCGACTATGAGGAATGGTTCGTGCTTTGGATCTGAGGCATCGGATTGAAAACACGATAATCAATGCTAATGCTCCCAAGATGGTCAGGGACATTATCGAGTAACGAGGGAATGACAATTCCCAATCTTGGTCTGCCGCTTTACGCTCTGCATGCAATTGCTTCCAGTTTTTTTTCGAGATCCTCTATGGTCTTTTTCCCAGCGTTCAGCTCGTTGGCAAAACTTTTGTGGTTCCCAATACGTATAGGAAGAACTTTCGGTATGGATGCTGCTTGAACGGGGTTAAAACTAGCTTGTATTGCCTTCGTTAGCTCTGAGTGGTCCACCATAGGTTGTTTGTACTCTGTGGTGACCTCAGACCGGTGCTCGTAAAATAGTTTAAACCCTTTCGCGCTAGCTTCGCAAGGCTGTTCCATTTTTAGGATTCCAGAGCCCTTAAGAGTGGCAGTGTATTGCTGGCTACCGCACTTCAAGTTTAAAACGAAGGAGTCCTTCACTTTGAACAACCATTCGTTTGAAGCTGTCATCTTAAGGAATAGTCCTTCGCTTGCTGGGACCGCACCGTATTTACACGAAGCTTTTGACGTAGCTGCGTGTTGCAGGAGTTCAACCAAACACTCGTTAGGGCCTGATGTAAACACTGGGGTCTCATGTCGGCATATTGCGATGTTTTTTTAATTTTCTCCTGTTGGCACACGTGAGCATCGTGAATATTGTTCTTGGCTCAGCAACACGAACAAGTCATGGTTGTCCGATTCTGCGATGTATTCGTACTTGGTGTCAATTACTAGATTCCAGCGTTCATCCAGAACTGTTGGCAATGGATAGACTTTGTAGACTTCGAAGTGCAGGGTGTCTGTTAGCGGTTCTACAATTTTGATGTATAGATTTCCTCCTTTCAGGAACACAGAGGTTTTTGACGCTTGGTAGATCATAAAAGAGTCCACAAATGAGAATCCATTGACCGTACTATTTCTTAGTAGATCAGTGATGTTTTCTACGTTGAGGTTGAATGGATGGAGTCTACTCTTGTATAAATCGTCAAATACTGCCAGCTCCAAGGTTTGTCTATTTTGTACTACAACTACCTTTGCAGTGATGGTTGATGCTAAAATGTTGACATCGCTTCTCATCTTAAGCAGTGACACTTCTTTGTTAGTGGTGCGACTGTAATTGAGGAAGGTTTCACTTAGACTTCCTACACATGCGGTTATGTTCTCTATCTCCGCTGCTAACTGATTAATTGGCTTGCTCAATTAGTCGAAATTGGAGTTCATAACAGATAGCTGTCGGTGCATTACTTGAAATGTTTCATCATTCCTTTTATGCAGGAATTCTAATTTTTGGTAAACCCTTCTAGCATCCTCACTATCCATAGTTCCAAATGCCCATTTGGAGAAACCTCCGATGAAGTCAAGTGCTCGTTTTGTCGTTTTGAGCGAAGGAGTTGATTCATGCGATCGGCTGTTTTTCGCAAGTTGTCGATGTTTGCTGCTGTCTCCTGAACGACTGCACTGCAATGTGGGGTATATTCTTCATCCGGGATGTTCTGACACAATTTGTCTAGTATGTCGTCGCATTTTTCGACCATTCGAAGAACCATTCCTTAGTCCATTGGAGTGAATTTCGTTAGAACTGTCCACGTGCTGCTGTAGAATTTAGCTGAATCTACACTCTCGAATACCACTGCGGATGTGTCCTGCAACCGATGGGTGTTGTATGGTGTCACTTTCTGCGACTGCCCGGGACTTAGGCTTATTACTACTAATTTCAAAACAAAGTATATTAAGCAATTCATAATGAAGTTTTGTTTATCTTTTTTTTTATAAATTGAACTATAATAATTTTTTTTTTTTTTTTAGTTAATTATATTTAATTTAAATTAATATTCGTATGTTCATATATACTAGTAATTTAAGTATTAATTAATTAATATTGATAAAGGGATTTGTTATATTAAAATTTGTCTTGATATAGAAACCTTGACTGAAAAGAGAAGAAGGTTATTATCTGGATAAAACATATTTATATATATTGTAAATATTTTTGTTTCCCTTCCTACCTCTGTGGCCCTCCAGCAGTGTTGGTTTTTTTTTCTTTATAAATATTAATAAAATCTAAAACAAAATATTAACGGAGTGTAAGCAAAAAAAAATGTTGCTCATCATAGGAAAAAAGGTTTAAGTTGATTGTTATATACCCTTTTAATCCTGTTCCCCATTTTGATTCTCGTGTCCACATTTTTGCTTGGTGACACGACCTTGAAGGGACCTAACCATATAGCAGAAAATTTATTTTTTCTTGCGGGGTTCTTTAAGAGAACCCTTTGTCCGGCCCTAAAAGCAATATCTATCGCTCCTTTATCATAGAAATCTTTCGATTTAATCTTAGCTTTCTTTAAATTCTCATTAGCTAACTTGTGGGCCACACCAAGTTTGAGCTGTAAGTCATAGTCATCGGCGTTGTACAATGGTGTGGGCTTTCTACTCAAGTTAGTTGGCATTTCGAACTTAAAACCGAAAAGAGCATTTAGAGGAGTCAATTGGGTTGCGGTATGGACGGAGTTGTTATGGACATGCATGGCTTGTCTTAACCACTGGTCCCAGTTTCTCTCGTCATTTGCCACAAATGATCTCAGGTATTCGGCGAGGGGCCGGTGACTTCTCTCCAATAAACCATTTGTTTGAGAAGAATACGCCTTGGAGAATATGTGGTTTCAACAAGAAGGTGCAATGGGCCACACAACTCGAGCGAATATGGCTTTATTGCAAGAGACAATTCCTGGCAGCGTAATTTTCGTGGGGCTAAGCGAAAGATGGTATTTATGCAGATAAACCTTTAACTCTTGAGCACTTGAAAACCAACGTTCGTCAAGTTGTAGCTGAGATACCGCCCAATATGTGTCAAAAGTGGTGGAAAATTACCTCAAAACAATCGATGCTTGCAACAATTCGCGTGGTGGTCATTTAAATGATGTAGTATTTCACACATAATGTCAACGTTCAAACTTTATAATAAAAAAAATATCATGAAAAAAATATGTTATATGTGTTTTATTTACGTTTACTTTTGAAAACGCAAAATAGATAACCCATTATATACATTTTATTAAAATAATTTAAAGGCTATTCAGCCAAACACTACATTTGAAAAAAAAATTACTTCCAAACAGTTTGTTAAGCCTCGATCAAGATTTGCCGAATAACATGGATCAGCAAATGGCTATAAAATCTCTGCGAGATATGGATTTGGTCCCAAACCTGGTGTCGTGATAACTATTTCAACAAAAAAAAATTTTAAAAAATATTTGCAAATAGTTGATAAAAACCCTTGTATTTTATTTGAATGTGATAATTGCCCTGTGCTTCCAAAACATAGGTGAGATTCCTTGACAAATAGCTTGAAGGATAGCAAGGCATTTATTATAAGAACTCAACACCCTTTCAGTCATCCAAATGAAGCAATTGGTTTGGTAATGGCAGTGTTTTCCATCTACCATTTGGTGAACTTTCTTTTAAAAAATCTGGACATCTGTCCTATAAGAATTTTTTTTTGAAACTTTCGCTAAAATGGAAAATGGTTTGCAGGACATTCAAGACAATGGAAATGAGAACTCAAATCCGTTTGAATCATCCAAATTAAAGAAGTACTTTGAAAATGACAGCTTGTCCAAATTAGCAATCCCAAGAAATTTCAATTCAAATCTTGAAATCGCAACCTACCGGAGGCTCTCATTTCCAAATTACTTACTCGATTTCAATGAATTTAACTGTTCTTAGTTTTAATTTGTATCACTTTCGAAATTCTGTAAACCATTTTAAAATCAAGTGAAGATTTCGAAAAAAATTCTATCTAAAAGTAGTTTTGTCGTGTTTTTGAAAAATGAAAAATTACAAAATTACTTTTAGGTGCACATTTTTTGAAATATTTACTAGAAATGAAAAAGGTTTTAAGAATTTTTAAGCTGACAAAAATTAAAACTCAGAACAGTTAAAATCACTGAAATTGAGGAAATAATTTGGAAATGAAAGCTTCGGGTAAGTTGCGACTTCAAGATTTTCCTTGAAATTAATAGAAAATTCTTGGTGTTTGGCTGAATAGCCTTTAAATTATTTCAATAAAATTTATAGATTAATCATAAAAAAAATTGAAAATAAGAACACAGGACGCTTATATTTTTCTAGCAAACTTTTCTTTTTTATTGAAGTTTAATTTATTTATGATGACAATTTGGATTGAAATTTTTTCATTTTCCTTTGACATTTAATGCAAGTCTTATATGGGCGTATGTAGATTGTAGTGGACGCGTTCGATAACTTGGGTTAATCGATGCTTGTGTTCAACATTCTACCTGGGCGAAAAAGGCGCTTATTCGTCCGCATTCTAGTACCTTATAGCGGAGAAAAGACATTAGGAGGTGAAATTTTGCTCGTGTTCGACATGAAAAGAAACAAATTTTATTAATACATTGTAAAATAAAACATTTGAGATGAAATATTGTAACAAAATTGTATCAAAAGTAATTGAGAATTGTGCTGATAATTTAGGTGAGCTTACATTAAATAGATTTCAATTAATATTATATTTCATAACTCAAATTGATTTCATTTGATGATTGTATATGTATCCATGTCCGTCGAACAATTTTTAAAGGCCGGCTTCTCCACTCGATTTTTTAATTTCTTCGGTAGCAATTTAAATGAAAATGTTTTAAGTGATTGTAAATTTTGGTAAATTCATTAAATTGAAATGATAATTTAATTTGATAATTCCATCGATGATATTAGATTGGAATTTTTTAAATTGATGCGATTTAATATTTTAAGTACATATGCGTTCTTTTTATACGCGGAACTGGACGGTGCCAGGTACCACACAACTCGAGCGAATATGGCTTTATTGCAATAGACAATTCCTGGCAGCGTAATTTTCGTGGGGCTACGCGAAAGATCGTATTTATGCAGATAAACCTTTAACTCTTGAGCACTTGAAAACCAACGTTCGTCAAGTTGTAGCTGAGATACCGCCCAATATGTGTCAAAAAGTGGTGGAAAATTACCTCAAAACAATCGATGCTTGCAACAATTCGCGTGGTGGTCATTTAAATGATGTAGTATTTCACACATAACGTCAACGTTCAAACTTTATAATAAAAAAAATATCATGAAAAAAATATGTTATATGTGTTTTATTTACGTTTACTTTTGAAAACGCAAAATAGATAACCCATTATATACATTTTATTAAACTAATTTAAAGGCTATTCAGCCAAACACTGCATTTGAAATAAAAATTACTTCCTTAACAGTGTTATGTTTTGTTTGAAATAAAAATGCGACCGTCCGTGTTAGGTTTCTGAATTCGACTCCCCGAGTTCCCAGAGACCTACCTGGAACGATAATCAATGCTAATGCTCCCAAGATGGTCAGGGACATTATCGAGTAACGAGGGAATGACAATTCCCAATCTTGGTCTGCCGCTTTACACTCTGCATGCAATTGCTTCCAGTTTTTTTCGAGATCCTCTATGGTCTTTTTCCCAGCGTTCAGCTCGTTGGCAAAACTTTTGTGGTTCCCAATACGTATAGGGAGAACTTTCGGTATGGATGCTGCTTGAACGGGGTTAAAACTAGCTTGTATTGCCTTCCTTAGCTCTGAGTGGTCCACCATAGGTTGTTTGTACTCTGTGGTGACCTCAGATCGGTGCTCGTAAAATAGTTTAAACTCTTTCGCGCTAGCTTCGCAAGGCTGTTCCATTTTTAGGATTCCAGAGCCGTTAAGAGTGGCAGTGTATTGCTGGCTACCGCACTTCAAGTTTAAAACGAAGGAGTCCTTCACTTTGAACAACCATTCGTTTGAAGCTGTCACCTTAAGGAATAGTCCTTCGCTTGCTGGGACCGCACCGTATTTACACGGTATAAATCGTCAAATACTGCCAGCTCCAAGGTTTGTCTATTTTGTACTTCAACTACCTTTGCAGTGATGTTTGATGCTAAAATGTTGACATCGCTTCTCATCTTAAGCAGTGACACTTCTTAGTGGTGCGACTGTAATTGAGGAAGGTTTCACTTAGACTTCCTACACATGCGGTTATGTTCTCTATCTCCGCTGCTAACTGATTAATTGGCTTGCTCAATTAGTCGAAATTGGAGTTCATAACAGATAGCTGTCGGTGCATTACTTGAAATGTTTCATCATCCCTTTTATGCAGGAATTCTAATTTTTGGTAAACCCTTCTAGCATCCTCACTATCCATAGTTCCAAATGCCCATTTGGAGAAACCTCCGATGAAGTCAAGTGCTCGTTTTTGTCGTTTTGAGCGAAGGAGTTGATTCATGCGATCGGCTGTTTTTCGCAAGTTGTCGATGTTTGCTGCTGTCTCCTGAACGACTGCACGGCAATGTGGGGTATATTCTTCATCCGGGATGTTCTGACACAATTTGTCTAGTATGTCGTCGCATTTTTCGACCACTCGAAGAACCATTCCGTAGTCCATTGGAGTGACTTTCGTTAGAACTGTCCACGTGCTGCTGTAGAATTTAGCTGAATCTAAACTCTCGAATACCACTGGGGATGTGTCCTGCAACCGATGGGTGTTGTATGGTGTCACTTTCTGCGACTGCCCGGGACTTATGCTTATTACTACTAATTTCAAAACAAAGTATATTAAGCAATTCATAATGAAGTTTTGTTTATCTTTTTTTTATAAATTGAACTATAATAATTTTTTTTTTTTTAATTAATTATATAAAAATAATAAAAAAATAAAAATTTATTTTTTCTTGCGGGGTTCTTTAAGAGAACCCTTTGTCCGGCCCTAAAAGCAATATCTATCGCTCCTTTATCATAGAAATCTTTCGATTTAATCTTAGCTTTCTTTCAATTCTCATTATCTAACTTGTGGGCCACACCAAGTCTGAGCTGTAAGTCATAGTTATCGGCGTTGTACAATGGTGTGGGCTTTCTACTCAAGTTAGTTGGCATTTCGAACTTAAAACCGAAAAGAGCATTTAGAGGAGTCAATTGGGTTGCGGTATGGACCGAGTTGTTATGGACATGCATGGCTTGTCTTAACCACTGGTCCCAGTTTCTCTCGTCATTTGCCACAAATGATCTCAGGTATTCGGCGAGGGGCCGATGACTTCTCTCCAATGAACCGTTTGCTTGAGAATGATGAGCTGTTGTATGGAGTTTCTTCACGACTAATAACTTGTATGTCTGTGAAAAAATCTTCGACGTAAAGTTAGCACCATTGTCCGTGACGAGTATTTTTGGGATTCTATATCGTGTCACAATTTGTTCGTAAAACACTCTAGCCACGGCCGAGGCTTCCATATCAGGCAGAGCTGCGCAATCCATGAATTTGGTCAATCGTCCAGTTATCACCATGGACATCTTGTTAGCAGGAGAACACTTATTTGTTTGGCATTGTGGGCATTTTTTGACGAAGTCTTTAACATCTTTTGCCATGCCCTTCCACTTATACTGCTGCCTTATGCGTGCTAATGTTTTTTTATTACCCTGGTGCCCTCCGAGTGCCGAATTATGGAAATCTTTCAAGATTGTTTTGATTTCCTCTTTATCTGTTAAGAACTCGAAAGCTTTAGATGTTTTAGTACCTGGGGCTAATTTGGTAGTCTTTGGTACCTCATATGCAGTAGGCAAATAATGTGGACCAGTCGAGTTAGCTGAACTTAGAACAGGATTATTGGCGACTTTCTTGCGTGCTTGCGCTCGTGTTACTGCCAGACATAGCTCTTCCACACTTTCATAGGGTATACGGCTCAGCGCATCTGCGTTTGTGTTCACCTTTCCGGGCTTATATTCGATTTTATAATCGTACTCCGAAAGCTTATGGTGGAATCTTATCAAACGAGCGGTAGGGTCTTTCACATGGAATACACCTTTGAGTGGCTGATGGTCTATATACACCGTAAAAGGACGTCCTAAGAGATACGTACGAAAATTGTTGGTAGCCCATACAATAGCCAGAAGTTCCTTTTCAATCGTTGAGTAGTTCTTTTCAGAGGAGTTCAATGACCGACTTGCATAAGCTATAGGCTTATTCTTTCCAACTTTACCCTGTGATAGCACGGCACCCAAAGCCTCGTTACTTGTATCGGTTGTTAAGATGAATGGCTTTGAAAAATCTGGATAAATGAGAACTGATGGTGACGTGATGGCTCGTTTCAACTGTTCGAAAGAGCTTTGGTGCACCTTAGTCCATTTGAATTGCTCATCTTTTCTTAACAGACAGTTAATTGGGGCGGCTAACTTGGCAAAGTTGGGGATAAATTTTCGGTATTAGCTCGCGAATCCTAAAAAGGATTGAATTTCTTTTATATTTTGCGGGGCAGGGAAATTCGTTACGCAGCTTGTTTTCGAAGGGTCTGGTGTTGCACCGGTTTCAGAGCAAATATGACCCAAATAGACGACCTCTTTGCAAAAAAATTTGCATTTTTCGGTGTTAAGTTTGAGTTTATAGTCTCTTAACTTTGAAAAAATGCGTACCAACTTATCACAGTGAGAATTTAAGTTTGTACTATAAATAACAATGTCATCCAAGTAGACAAAACAGTCTATTCCTTGAAGACCCGTTAATATATAGTTCATTATTCTTTGGAAGGTCGCTGGGGCACCTGTTTAACCAAAAGGCATTCTATTGAATTCATAATGCCCCAACCCTGTGCTGAAAGCAGTTTTTTCCCGGTCCTGCTTATCAATCAGCACTTGGTGGTAACCACTAGCGAGATCAAGAGTTGAGAAGTAGCGGCAGTTTCCTAGCTGGTCAAGAATATCTTCTATTCTTGGCAGAGGAAACACATCCTTAATCGTAGCCTCGTCTAGCTTTCTAAACTCTACCACGACTCGCCATCTTTTTTGTCCATCGGGTCCTGGTTTCTTTGGGACGACCAAAAGAGGGGAATTCCATGGTGACTTGTTCGGTGAGATCACTTTGTCGTGTAGCATTTGCTTCACCTGATTATGTATCTCATCCCTGGCTACTTGAGGTAGACGATACTGCTTTTTGTTGATAGGTCCCTGATCTGATTTAATTGGGATTTTGTGTGATAAAATATCCGTATGCGTTAGGGGGTCACCTTCCAGATGAAAAACATCGTTAAATTGAATAATAATATTTCTATTGAACATTTTTCTTCCCTATTTAAATCGGTACCAATTTTAAGTGTCGAAAGAATTTTTAAGATTCGTTGATTTGGTTCTTGCTTCGATATATTGAGCACTGTATGATTTACCTTTTCGTTACCTTTAACCCGAAACTTGTTGAAGTTTTGGAACTTCGGTGTGAAGTCCTTGGGTAATGTAAAGGGTTTGTCAGTGGCATTAATTATAGAAATAAACAGTTGTCTCCCCTTTACTCTTGATATTGTATTACCTAGATAAATTCGTGGTTTTAATTCTTCGCTTTGCACAAGAACGTCGCGTACTCCAGTATTTACCTTCAGTTTTACAATAGTCTGAGTTCGGGGTTCTATGACTTGGTTAATGTTTGAAGAGGTTTTGGTTTGCTTGGTCCAATTAATTATATTGTCTGGCTTAGATGGATATTTCAATGGACACTCTGAAACCAACTCCCTGTTTTTATCCAAAAACTTAAATGTTTTGGCAACAGAGTAAATTATCGTACGATTCCAGAGGATGTCTCGGCAATTTATACCATCTGCGGGTATGTCAGTTAGGCCATCCACTATATGCCATTTTAGATTGTAATTTTTTCCTAAACATTTGCTTGACTGAACTGTACCTAAGGTCGTGCTTTTGAACCAAATGCTCCACCTAATTTTCGTATCTCTTTTGACGATATCTTTGCGTTCTATTTCAAAACACTTCGCTTTAAAAGGCTAGTATCTGCACCCGTGTCAACTAATAGAGTTATTGTACCTTTTTTTGCCTCTGGCATATCTAGGTCAATAAAAACATCATTCTTACTTAATTTTTTTATTTAGTAGACTCTATTCCTCTTTATATCGCGAAATTTATTCTTTTGTTTGGTAAACTTCCTGGTTATTGCTAAAGAAAATTGATAAACAGTATCATATCCTAAAATAAATAAATTCATAAGATACATGGTTAGACTCAAAACTATGTTCTGTAAAGATTTAATGCGAGTTTCTCGCAGACAAGCTATATTTCTACTTCTATTTTTAAACGTACCAAGTTTGTAGGGGGATTTCTTGCTCTTTTTCCTAGAAGTTTTATTTTGGGAATTAAAATTTTTGGTATTAGGAATTGGAATTGGCGAAATAGGTTTTGTATTGTTAATGTTTTTTGAAATTTTTGGGCGCAACTCAGTTGTTCAGGCTGGCCCCCTTCCCGTTTCCCTCCCCTTTCTTTTGCTAGGTAGTTCCTTTTGCTGTAACAATCATTTTCCGAGTGGCCCACCCTTGAACACCAATCACATTTAGGCCTTGCCGTTCGTGATTTTGCCGCTGTTATAAAAACTTGGGCTTTAGGACATGTTCCGTGAGAATGGCCATATGCTTGGCAGTATTCACAGTGTGGAGTGTTCTTCCCTATCCTGCACTCTGCATATGTGTGGTTCGATTTGTTACAAAAACCACACTTTATTATCTCTGATGATGATACCTTAGCTGGACTATTACCTAGCTGTAAATTACCACTCTGCTGAGCTTGTGTGTGTGGGTGAGGAAATGTTGTTGTGTATATGTTGGGGTATTGAGGTTGTGGTTGTTGTGTTGAAATTGATGTTGATGGGTTCTAGTTAAAAGATATGTTTGTTGCGCCAAATCAGCCAACTTTGACAGGTCTGTTTCCGCGGTTGTCAGCATGAATTGACGCAACGCGGGATCAAACAATCCCATCTTAAATACCTTTATTAAACTATTGTTTAATTCCGCTACTAAGCCTATTGACTGTGTTGAACTGTAGCGCGAATCAATTATCTCTTTGGCTTTAGTCTTAAGGGTTTGCAGTCGCCTGGCATAGGACTGACAATTTTCAGAGCTCATTTGCCGTGACTGATTAATCTTAATCTGTGAGAAACCTTGATATGGCTTAGTGGTTTTCCAAATCCCAACGATCAGTATGTAAGTATGGCTGCTATTGTACCCTCACCATGTATCCCACTTCCACTCCAGTTGTTTTCTGAATTTTAACTCATACTCATCCTGCAAGAAAAAGTTATTTTCCGCACTGAACTTCCTCACCAGTATATGTATAAATTCATTGATTAGCTTCGAATATCAAGACTTTCTCTTTAAATATATGTCTCTTTGGTTCATTTGCCTATCAAACCAGATGATAGTACGGTATACTTTAAAGAATCTATCATTTATAACATCGCTGGATGCTCTCGCTACAAATTTAATAACTAATCGACTCAAATAATAAAAATGTTAAATAGTTTGAGAAACTCTAGTTTTATGTACTTGAGTTTTTATTTTGAGCTTAAGAGTTAGAGCAAACTTTACAGCCATATATTAGAATGGTAGGTAATGTTATAAAATGTTTATCATCAATAGGGTGCATACTCGTAGGCATTTCGAATATGGGATTGGTGGTAAAAATTCATATACTATAGGTAGTTAATATTTAATGGACTTTTGAAAATACGTTTTAAAAAAATAGACACATGTTGGGTTTATCAAAAGCTGGAAATTTATTAAAAATGAAGGATGAAAAAAAAAGAACGTATTATGATGTTATGGAAATAAATAAAAAAATAATAGATTATTAAAAAATAAAGAAAAAAAAAGAATAGTAATGATCGGGACTCGAACCAGAAGGCTTTAAGATAAGATTCGGGCATGCTTATGAATCAAACCACGAGAAGTGATAAGTGATAACCGACCAGATCACAATAAATCTGTATGTTTGAACGAAAACATGAAAACGAGAATTTTAATATTTTCAAGGACACTGATCGTCGTCGGAGAGCTGTTTCGGAGTTGTTTACAAAAAATTGTAAAAACACACAATCACATAGAAGAATTATTGGTAAATTCGGTGGATTTTGACTAGAAAATTTGGAAATTGTCACTTGTATTTTTGAAAAATTCGAATTCGAATTTTGAGATAATTTTCAGATTTTTGTGGTCAAAATCCACAGAGAAAAACCATAAATCGGAAGTTGAATTTTCGTCCATGATTGTTCTCGGAGTGTATGGGTGAGAGAATCTATGAGATTGGGGCCAAGGGTATAAATACCTGAGACGAAAGCAGAATCTTTCTTTTTGGTGTTTTTTTTTCGATCCACTAAGACGTGATAGTGACGAGCAAAATTATTAAAATTAAAAATTTATTTTCAATTTTTTTTTTACAAGTTTTTTTTAAGTGAAAAAAAAAATATATATAATATCTATTTTATGAATAAAAATATACCTACTCGTATACACATTTTGAAATAATTAAGGTGAGA
Organism: Philhelius pedissequus; assembly: GCA_910595825.1. Taxonomy (NCBI): domain Eukaryota; kingdom Metazoa; phylum Arthropoda; class Insecta; order Diptera; family Syrphidae; genus Philhelius; species Philhelius pedissequus. The sequence goes on from OU343160.1 coordinate 150,290,310, forward strand.
TTTTTAATGAAGTCGTGCAAGAACCTCAGTCCTTATACCTTATTATCAACCTACCAGGTGCTCAAGGTGGAGAAATTATAAAAATCCGAGAAGTGATCTAGTTCCCGGAAGTAATTAATTGGTATTTTCTGAGCATTAGAACAAAAATTTCAAGGTGAGCTTTTTTTTATGATCCGTGCGCCTACATGTTCTTGAAATTAAGTCCTTGTGTTCTTTTTAATCAGGTGCTCCAGGAGCCCAAAATCGATTGACTTCGAAGCAAATCCAATCCATTATATCACATTTCTTAAAGTCTCAAAAAAAAAAAAGAAGCTGCTGAACTGAAAAAAAAAGTGTTTGTACCGGCCTACACGGCATCGAGCTCCTACGACTCAGCCACATCACGATCTTTAGAAAATCAAAGATCCAAAGATCTACAAAAAAAAAACACCATCGATTAACAGAACCTACTATCGTCAAAATCTTCATCTGGACATATTTATTTTGTTCTAGCAACCCATGTGATCTACATTAAAGAATAAGATCTACAGAAAAACATCACACAAAGAAACAACAAAAAAACATCCAGAACCATCCATACAATCACAATCATCCATACACCAAAAATAAATCCTAGAAGAATCCAGGAAAATATTTAAGATAAAAAAAAACCTACAATCCAGAAAAAAAAACTTACGACATACATATATTCATAAATCCTGAACATACATTCATACATACATCATTTCAATCATCATATAATTTATAAAAAAAGCTAAGTACATATATATCTTTCTTTCTTTTCAAAAACAAAACTATTTTTTTTTTTTCATTATTAAACTATTAAACGTTATTACAATTTGACCTTGTTAATTCAATCCGTTCAAATTTCTATTTGTTTGTATCAAGTTTTTGTCTAGAAAAAAATTTACATAGCAACAAAACAACAAAAAAATTCAATCCTGCTATGCTGTGCACACCATCAGGAGGAATTAAGCAACTATAAATTATAACAGCAAACAACTAAAATACACCAATTTAAAATCAAGTATGCAAATAATGCAATTCAGGTGGTGAGTAATTTTTTTTTAAATATTACATTATATTATTTCTTTTGAACTTTGAATTTGGTTTAATTTAATTTAATTATTACCTAAATTAAATGAAAGAATTTTGATTGGAAAGAAAACAAGAAAGAAAAAGCTTAAACCTAGAAAAGAAAAAAAAAATAAACCTACTTGTACTTAACTAAGAGTTAGATAATTTTCGTTCGTGATTATCTTTGTACGCAAATCTTATGTTTTATTCAATTGCTTTTTGCATACATAAAAATAAAAATTCAGATTTAAAAAATTTTTGTGTGCTCTTTTAAACCTTAAGTTTTTTTTATAATACTTGTTATTGTTTCTAAAAGAAAACAATTATTATAGCTATAAACTTTAAAGTATTTTTTTTTAATATTTCGATTTAAAGACATGCCTACCTGTTTAGGTGAATTATTAGTGGTTTATTATAGGCTTAATTTTTTGTGAATAAACTTTTTAGTATAAAAAACTATATCTTTTGAAAACGACGAACATCCTTTCTATTGAATTTGAATAATGGGTTCATTTTTAATCCTCTCGGGAAGATACGTTTATGGGTTTTTCGTCGGAAGTTCGAATGTTTGAGTTCAATCTGAAAAAGTTTTAATTTTTGATTTTTGAAGTTTTAGTTACAAACCATGATAATGGTTTAGGTTATTTTTTTTTGGTGGATGTGGCTCTGACAGAAACGATGAATACGAAGGCGATACGATGAAGGCATAGGTACACTATTTGTCTTCATACTCTTTTGGGGGTTACCAAAAATAGTTGAGGTCTTTGTAACCAGGTTGGTCGCATGGTCTTACTCATAGAGTGAGATCGTGTGACAATAGGGTGGGATGTTCCTCAGAGAGCAATACCAGCAAAGCTCTCCTCAATTCACAGGGACAATGAATTCTTCTGTTTGGGACAATCAGCTTCGCGAATTTTTTTTTTACGAATTTCATACGGCATGAAAATACGTAACGGCCGTCCAGACTTCCAACTTCAAGAATCCCCCCCATCCGACGAGCTAACCATCGGCCATGCTAGCATGCCGCGCAGTTGGGACCTGGGCACCCATCCGCTTCTGCTGCCAGGAGTTTCAGAGTTCCTGTAAGCTTTGGATCCCACTAATAGTGTTAAGAGTGGGTGGTTATATGGGTTGAGAATATTTAAGATCATCTCTTCTCTAAAACACCTAGAGCGTACGTTACAGGTGGCGCCCAACGTGGGGCCCGATTTGTCCTTTTTTAACAATTTAAAAATTGTACAGGTATCCTATTTTATATTTTTGGCAGTTGCCTGAGTTAACAGGAAATTGTTAAGAGTTTACATTTCGTATAATTTGTTCATTTCTTCCTTTTCAAATTTAGTTTTTTTTTCTATCGTCGATAGGAATTGCGAGAGTTTACTTAATATCCTTTTGATTTTTTTCTATGAATATAGATCTTCAAGATTTCGTTTAGATTGCTTCTCAGATTGAGTAAGGAAAAGATATCCAGTAAATGAATGAGATCTTCATTTAGTCTGATGCTTCGGACCTTTCTCTTTCTAAAGACATATTTTTACATTATATTATTTTTTCTCATTTTCCCCAGATGGTTTACTTAGAAAAACTTTATCTCATATTAACTTTCGGCCGATAGCGTGGCTGATGGTCTGCCTATTTTGCTGCGAAAGTGAAACGAGTTTAAATTTTTGTTAAATCCTAAAAGCCTTTAGTTCTATATTTAACCATGTAAGCACTGACAATTTCTAACGCATTCACGTCTACCTTTTGGTAAAGAAGATGTAGTTTCCTTGTGGGAGTGAGTATGGCAGTCGTCTTCGTTCGTCGTATATCTTGGGTGTATTCGTGTATGCAGAGTCGCATCCATCTACTATGATTATTGAACACATTTTTGTTTTTTTTTTGTTAATATTTTCTTTTGAGTTAAGATATTCACGAGCTGAATAGATTTCCTTATTTTTTTTCCTTTCGTTTACATATTATATTTTTTCCTATTAGTTTTTCTCGTATTTCATTTCTTTTGATATATGCTTTTAGTTCAATCTTTTTTTCATTTGACTGACGGTTTTTGTTTGAATTTCCATTTTTTTTTTCGAAAGATCTGCATTAATATTTTTTTAGGTTTAGATAGCAGTTAATTTGGAAAGTTTTGAATTTTTCCTTCATTATAACACAATACTAATAGATTATAAACCTTAATCTTAAAAACATTTTCCTCTTTCGCTTGCTTCAGAGCGTTTTCTTCCTGTTGGTAATACTCGTACGCTTAGTTTTCAGTTTTTGGGATTTATATTTTTTTTGGTTATTTTGATTTTTTTTATTATTTTGAGCTTCGCGTTTTGTTTTTTGGATGTTGTGTGTTGAGCATTTTGAACTCGGAATTTACTTTTGATATTTTCTTTCTGACCGCTACGATGTCAAGGCGTGGTCTACCTCCCAGGAAAGGTTCCTATTATAGTAGGAATCGAAATGCAAATGATGCTTCAAATGTAGAGGTTGCTTCAAATGTGTCGAGTGCATCGGGTGGTGCAACAGGATCCAATGCTGGAGCTGCCGCAAATAAATTGGTCACAGAAAACGGTGTCCGAAATTCAACTGGCGCTGTTCCAAAAGCAGGGAAGCAACCATGGCGAGAACAAACAACAACTACACGAAGCCAAGAACAAAGTCTAGATATTGATGAAGTAGAGTTTTACAAATACATTCAAGGAATAGTGACCGCTACCGTTGGTTTAGGTAGGGCAGAAGACATGAAAGTTATGCAAAAAGAAATGGAAAGGAGTACAACTGCATTGAGACAGGACCTTATAACTGCTATTCGGCAAGAGCTATTCGCTTCAAGACCTGTTACTGCTACTGAGTCTCCAAACGAATTTGAGCTCCTCTATTCAAAAACAACCCCAACAACGCCATTTTCCCCCTACTATAGGTTCAAACCAACGAACGCCTAATTTCGCTAACACCACATCAGAGGACTTCATATCACGGTTGCAGAACTTAGGACTTAGTGATCCATATATAATAGCTTCCGGAGCAAGTCCTACTTCTCAAGTAAATGCTCCTTCTCCTAATAGGCCCAGTGATACAGTTAAAAAAAATATATAGTTGCCATAAGTGGGGGCTCAAATATGACCATCGATGAGTTCTTGTTCAGGTTAGATCGACTTAAGAATTGCTATGGTGCAACTTGGCAGGAGATTTTTTCTCATTTTCACCAGTTCGTAGAAGGTTACGCCGAAACCTGGTTTTGGTTGTATATGAAAGCCCATCTTTCTGCAGATTGGTTTACATTACGTATAGCCCTCGTTGATCAGTTTCGATCATTAGAAACAGAGGCAGAATTATCTAAAAGGCTGTATGATAGGCGTCAGGGCATAACTGAAAAATTTGACGATTTTTTTATGGATCTTCAGAAATTAAACACTAGTCTGCACGTACCAAAACCTGACTTTGAACTCATAAGCCTAATAAAGCAAAATGTTCGTAGAAGAATGGGTGAATTACTCTTGACATATCAAACACATCATCTTCAGGAAATGGTCTACGTATGTAGAAAAATCGAAAAGTATCTCTACGAACAAGATACGCAGAAGAATAAATCGCAAACGGTTCATACCCCTCATTTCCGCAGATATGTAAATGAAGTCGACCGCAGTGAAAACTCTCCATCGGCACCTGATGAAAATATAGATGCTCTGCAGTTGAAAAGAGATACCAGTTCTTATACCTGCTGGAACTGCAAGGCTGTTGGTCACAGCTACCTTGAATGTCCTGTTGCTCAAAGGTCATTGTTTTGTTTCCGATGTGGAAAAGAAGATACCACCTCCCCACAATGCCCGAATCCAAAATGTCCGGGAAACCTCCGAAAGATCAATGTGACACCCGAAACATATTGCTCTCTCAACAAAAATCGGAGTTCCAAACAATAAATGAAAGTAAAATCAAAAACGTAACCGAAATCCAAAATATAGCGACAAATGAAAATTTGTTGCAGCCAAATAAAGACCAGGCTATACAAATATAAAAAAGAAACAACAAAATAAATTATAAAAATTTAGAGACTTCCAAGCATTCTGAAAAGGTAGAATTTGCCCCTAGAAAATATTTACATGAACGCCTCATAGCATATCAAGCAGCTAGAGACAGAATCTTAGGACCAAAGACTCGACCACTTTCCAAAAGCATCTTAAGAATTCGAGAAAAAGTAAAATCAAAAAAGTTGGGCCAAAAAGCTATAGAAGCAACCACTCTTTGCACAAACGAAGATCCTCGGCCATATGCTGAGGTGACCATTTGCGGAGAAAACATGTTGGGACTGCTTAATAGTGGCGCATTAGCTGTTTAGGATAAAGCGGACAGGAGCTTCTTCAAAGATGGGGTATTTCATGAAAAAAAATTCTTTTCAAACGTAAAAACCGCGGATGGTAAAAATCAGGCCATCGAGGGTAAATTTGTTACTTCTATCACGTATAAGGGCCTAAGTAGGGATATTGAGATATATTCAGTTCCATCGTTAAAACAAACTTTATACTTAGGTTTTAATTTTTGGATAGCTTTTAACTTAGCACCCCAGATAATACCTCAACAAATATCAGAAATTGCAGTAGCCAGAGTAGACAAATCTTCTTCTCATAATTGTTTTGAACCACACGAATTATCAGAAGATCAATCGAGGAGATAATGCAGCCATAAGCATGTTTCCGTCGTTTGCCGTTTATGGTTTGGGAAGAACAACGCTAGAGGAACATGTCATCGACACGGAGGATGCCAAGCCCATAAAGCAGCGGCATTATCCCGTATCCCCTGCAATTCAGGATCTTATGTATGATGAACTGGATCGTATGATGAAAATGGGCATCATTCAGGAAAGCAATAGTGCGTGGAGCTCGCCAGTAGTTCTGGTACGCAAACCCGGTAGAAATCGGCTGTGCCTGGACTACAGAAAGGTTAACGCCGTGTCCAAAAACGATGCCTATCCACTTCATCCTGTGGAGGGTCTATTATCGCGTGTAGAAGATGCAGTCTTTATTTCGAGTGTGGATCTCAAGGACGCTTTCTTGCAGATCCCACTTGAAAAATCGTCAAAGGAAAAAACCGCCTTTACGGTGCCTGGTAAACCATTAGTAGAGTTCGTGGTAATGCCTCCTGGTCTCAGCGGTGGTGTGCAACGCATGTGCCGTCTCATGGACAAGGTGGTGACATTTGAACTAAAAAAAAATGTATATCCTTATGTCGATGATCTTTTGGTAATTTCGCGCACTTTTGACGAACATGTTAAAATTTTAATGCAGCTTACTAGTAGGTTAAATTTAGCCGGTCTAACGATTAATTTAGAGAAATCAAAGTTTTGCTACAAGGAACTCAAAATCTTTAGGATATGTTGTTAGTAACGGTTGTTTGAAAACAGATAAAGACAAAGTTGCGGCAGTTAGGGATTTCCCGGTTCCGACTTCACCACGTCAAGTTCGCAGATTTTTAGGCATGTCAGGGTGGTATAGGAGATTTGTCCACGATTATGCCACACTAGCTACCCCGATAACTGATACACTTAAAAAGGGGGTGAAATTCGAGTTTGGTGGAGAGGCTCTAAAAGCGTTTGAATTGATAAAAGATAAGCTAACAATGTCTCCAGTTCTTGTTTACCCGGATTTCAAAAGGCCTTTTATAATTCTTTGTGACGCTTCTGATTCAGGAATCGGATGTGTCTTGTGCCAAATGGATGAAAATGGTGTAGAACGTCCCATCTATTATTACTCCCATAAATTAAACGGTGCACAGAGGAATTATAGCGTGACAGAAAGAGAATGTTTAGCTGCCGTGATGGGCGTTGAAAAATTCCGGCCATATGTTGAAGGATACAAATTTAAAATAATAACAGATCATGCGAGTTTGAAATGGCTGATGGGTCAGCAGAATCTCAGTGGTAGGTTGGCTCGATGGAGCCTTAAACTACAGGGATATGAATTTGAAATCGAGCATCGAAAAGGTTCATTGCATGTGGTGCCTGATGCCCTCTCTAGAGTACACTCGTCAGATGCAGTCAGCCTCGAATCCATTTTAACTGATTCTTCCGATGTACTGCATTTGGATCTTACAGACCCCGCTTTCCAAGCGGATGAATATCTTAAGATCATAGATAGCATCGAAAAACAAAAACATCAGCTACCTGACCTTCTTGTCTCGGACGGTTTCGTGTACAAGAAGGTCAATCATTGCACCGGTAATCCATTGGAGGATGATTTAGTGTGGAAGTTATGGGTTCCATCGGTGCTAACCAATCAGCTGATTTCTCTGGCCCATCATCCAGCTAAAGCTTCGCATGGGGGATAGCAAAAACTTTCTACCGCCTGAAACAAAAATTCTTTTGGCCAAATATGGCATCCCAAGTTAAGACATATATAGGCAGTTGCGAAATTTGTAAGACTTCAAAACCATCGAATCAAAGACTACGAGAACAAATGGGAAAATCTTTCGTTGTTGACTATCCTTTTCAACACCTATATGTGGACTTTCTTGGACCGTATCCACGTTCTTGTGGCACTAGACCACAAAATTAAAGCGCTGCGAAAAGCAACTTCAGAGATTGCTATTCAATTCTTACATGAAGAAATATTTTGTTTATTTGGCGTTCCTGAGTCCTTAATGACGGACAACGGAAAACAATTTACTAGCTCGACTTTCACAAACTTTTTAACATCCTTAGGTATACAACACGTCAAAACTGCATCTTATGCACCGCAAGCTAATGCAAGCGAAAGAGTAAACCGCTCTATTCTTACAGCCATAAGATCCTATTTAAAACAGGATCAGAGAGACTGGGATAACCATATTCCAGCGATAGGATGTGCGTTGCGTACCTCGGTGCATTTGAACATTGGAGTGTCCCCGTATGAGGCATTGTTTGGGCAGAAGATGATTGAGCATGGATCTGATTTCAAGCTCATTCGAAGGCTTGGAGGTATTAATAGCTCAGAAGTGAACATAATTCCGAACAGTTCAAAAGTCAACATGCTGCATACACACATTAAGAATGCACTTGATAAAGCCCATGTGCAATACGAACACAGATACAATACAAGAAGCAAAACAACTAATTTCAAACTAGGCGATATTGTATTTAAAAGGAACTTTATTTTAAGTGATGCTTCCAGAAAAAAGGAATGCAAAATTGTGCCCTAAATTTTTGAAAGCTAAGGTTGTTAGAATCGTAGGTAACCATCTCTATGAATTAGAAAATGAAAAGGGTCAGTCTTTAGGTGTTTTTCACTCAAAACATTTAAAAAAATAGTAACGTTGCTCAACAGTGGCTAATCAGTCTGAACATGAGACTCAGATTTCTCAGGTGTGGGTATATTGCTACAAATGATAGGTTACTACAGATTCGAATTATCAGGTTTCTTTTCATTTTCATTCATGTGCTTTGCAGCTTACGAAATGAAAACGTTTTGTGAGAAACCTTGATATGGCTTAGTGGTTTTCCAAATCCCAACGATCAGTATGTAAGTATGGCTGCTACTGTACCCTCACCATGTATCCCACTTCCACTCCAGTTGTATTCTGAATTTTAACTCGTACTCATCCTGCAAGAAAAAGGTATTTTCCGCACTGAACTTCCTCACCAGTATATGTATAAAATCATTGATTAGCTTCGAATATCAAGACTTTCTCTTTAAATATATGTCTCTTTGGTTCATTTGCCTATCAAACCCGATGATAGTACGGTATACTTTAAAGAATCTATCATTTATAACATCGCTGGATGCTCTCGCTACAAATTTAATCACTAATCGACTCAAATAATAAAAATGTTAAATAGTTTGAGAAACTCTAGTTTTATGTACTTGAGTTTTTATTTTGAGCTTAAGAGTTAGAGCAAAGTTAACAGCCATATATTAGAATGGTAGGTAATGTTATAAAATGTTTATCATCAATAGGGTGCATACTCGTAGGCGTTTCGAATATGGGATTGGTGGTGAAAATTCATATACTATAGGTAGTTAATATTTAATGGACTTTTGACAATACGTTTTAAAAAAATAGACACATGTTGGGTTTATCAAAAGCTGGAAATTTATTAAAAATGAAGGATGAAAAAAAAGAACGTATTATGATGTTATGGAAATAAATTTAAAAAAATAGATTATTGAAAAAAAAAAGAAAAAAAAAGAATAGTAATGATCGGCACTCGAACCAGAAGGCTTTAAGATAAGATTCGGGCATGCTAATGAATCAAACCACGAGAAGTGATAAGTGATAACCGACCAGATCACAATAAATCTGTATGTTTGAACGAAAACATGAAAACGAGAATTTTAATATTTTCAAGGACACTGATCGTCGGAGAGCTGTTTCGGAGTTGTTTACAAAAAATTGTAAAAACACACAATCACATAGAAGAATTATTGTAAATTCGGTGGACATGTATTTTTGAAAAATTCGAATTTGAATTTTAAGGTAATTTTCAGATTTTTGTGGTCAAAAGCCACAGAGAAAAACCATAAATCGGAAGTTGAATTTTCGTCCATGATTGTTCTCGGAGTGTATGGGTGAGAGAATCTATGAGCTTGGGACCAAGGGTATAAATACCTGAGACGAAAGCAGAATCATTCTTTTTGGTGTTTTTTTTCGATCCACTAAGACGTGATAGTGACGAGCAAAATTATTAAAATTAAAAATTTATTTTCAAGTTTTTTTTTACAAGCTTTTTTTAAGTGAAAAGAAAAAATATATATAATATCTATTTTATGAATAAAAATATACCTACTCGTATACACATTTTGAAATAATTAAGGTGAGATTTTTAATGAAGTCGTGCAAGAACCTCAGTCCTTATACCTTATTATCTACCTACCAGGTGCTCAAGGTGGAGAAATTATAAAAATCCGAGAAGTGATCTAGTTCCCAGAAGTAATTAATTGGTATTTTCTGAGCATTAGAACAAAAATTTCAAGGTCAGCTTTTTTTTATGATCCGTGCGCCTACATGTGCTTGAAATTAAGTCCTTGTGTTCTTTTTAATCAGGTGCTCCAGGAGCCCAAAATCGATTGACTTCGAAGCAAATCCAATCCAGTATATCACATTTCTTAAAGTCTCAAAAAAAAAAAAAAAAAGAAGCCGCTGAACTGAAAAAAAGTCTTTGTGCTTCGTTTTCCGGCCTACACGGCATCGAGCTCCTACGACTCAGCCAGATCACGATCTATATAAAATAAAAAATCCAAAGATCTAAAAAAAAAAACACCATCGATTAACCAAACCTACTATCGTCAAAATCTTCATCTGGAGATATTTATTTTGTTCTAGCAACCCATGTGATCTACATTAAAGAATAAGATCTACAGAAAAACATCACACAAAGAAACAACAAAAAAACATCCAGAACCATCCATACAATCACAATCATCCATACACTAAAAATAAATCCTAGAAGAATCCAGGAAAATATTTAAGATAAAAAAAACCTACAATCCAGAAAAAAAACTTACGACATACATACATTCATAAATCCTGAACATACATTCATACATACATCATATCAATCATCATATAATTTATAAAAAAAGCTAAGTACATATATATCTTTCTTTCTTTTCAAAAACAAAACTATTTTTTTTTCATTATTAAACTATTAAATGTTATTACAATTTGACCTTGTAAATTCAATCCGTTCAAATTTCTATTATCAAGTTTTTGTCTAGAAAAAAATATACATAGCAACAAAACAACAAAAAAATTCAATCCTGCGATGCTGTGCACACCATCAGGAGGAATTAAGCAACTATAAATTATAACAGCAAACAACTAAAATACACCAATTTAAAATCAAGTATGCAAATAATGCAATTCAGGTGGTGAGTAATTTTTTTCTAAATATTACATTATATTATTTCATTTGAACTTTGAATTTGGTTTAATTTAAATTAATTATTACCTAAACTAAATGAAAGAATTTTGATTGGAAAGAAAACAAGAAAGAAAAAGCTTAAACCTAGAAAAGAAAAAAAAATAAACCCACTCGTACTTAACTAAGAGTTAGAACATTTTCGTTCGTGATTATCTTTGTACGCAAATCTTATGTTTTATTCAATTGCTTTTTACATACATAAAAATAAAAATTCAGATTTAAATAATTTTTGTGTGCTCTTTTAAACCTTAAGTTTTTTTTATAATACTTGATTTATTGTTTCTAAAAGAAAACAATTATTATAGCTATAAACTTTAAAGTATTTTTTTTTATATTTCGATTTAAAGACATGCCTACCTGTTTAGGTGAATTATTAGTGGTTTATTATAGGCTTAATTTTTTGTGAATAAAATTTTTAGTATAAAAAACTATATCTTTTGAAAGCGACGAACATCCTTTCTATTGAATTTGAATAATGGGTTCATTTTTAATCCTCTCGGGAAGATACGTTTATGGGTTTTTCGTCGGAAGTTCGAATGTTTGAGTTCAATCTGAAAAAGTTTTAATTTCTGATTTTTGAAGTTTTAGTTACAAACAATGTTAATGGTTTAGGTAATTTTTTTTGGTGGATGTGGCTCTGACAGAAACGATGAATACGAAGGCGATACGATGAAGGCATAGGTACACTATTTGTCTTCATACTCTTTTGGGGGTTACCAAAAATAGTTGAGGTCTTGGTAACCAGGTTGGTCGCATGGTCTTACTCATAGAGTGAGATCGTGTGACAATAGGGTGGGATATTCCTCAGAGAGCAATACCAGCAAAGCTATCCTCATTAAACAGGGACAACGAATTCTTCTGTTTGGGACAATCAGCTTCGCGAATTTTTTTTGTACGAATTTCATACGGCATGAATATACGTAACGGCTGTCCAGACTTCCAACTTCAAGAATCCCCCCCATCCGACGAGCTAACCATCGGCCATTCTAGCATGCCGCGCAGTTAGGACCTAGACACCCATCCGTTTCTGCTGCCAGGAGTTTCAGAGTTCCTGTGAGCTTTGGATTCTACTGGTAGTGTTAAGAGTGGGTGGTTATATGGGTTGAGAATATTTAAGATCATCCCTTCTCTAAAACACCTAGAGCGTACGTTACAAATCATAACACTATCTAGAGTTATGACTGCCAAATACGCCGTTTTGATTACAGACTCCAGTTCTTTCACAGTCTTTGGTTGATTTGCTCGAATCAATTCGAACGCATCACCAGTTAGCCTTATAGAAATGCATGCCACATACATTTCCTCAGTAACTTCGGTATCTAAATATTTTAAACCCAGCTGACAGGCATTTAAAAATTCGTAGACTCTGTTTGGCAAATCGGGTGACCTTTGCCCTGAGAATTGAGGTACGACACTGGATACTACCTTCGATACCTTTTCGTAAGACATTTTTCTGATGTATATGTCTTTTGCAATTACTTTAATTTCAACAAATTCCTGTTCTAGATTTTTCGTACTTCGTTCAGTTTCTGAGGTCTGAATACCTTTACTGACAACGTTTTTAGAAACAGGTGTTGTTGGTGCAGACGTTAAGAGCAACGGCAGTAAGTTTTTTGGGTGACTGGAAAAGGGTGATTTTGAAAACTCCCTTAGAACCTTTTGCGCTGACAAGCTTTTATTTAATTCGCTTGTCAACTGGTCAACTTGCTGGTCAGCTTCTTCTGCCACTTGCTGTAGTTGCTTTTCAAGCTCCTTTCGCAATTGCTCGCTTTTTTCAAGCTGTTTGGCTCTCTTTCGGGTGTTTTTTCCTTAAATTTTGGACCGCTTTAAGATACTCCGTCAGAATCGCGTCTGTAGTTTTAATACGTTTAAATTGACCCCACTGAGCGCTTATTTGAAACTTGACCAGGCTAAAAACTTCGGGATTTAGGATCTCCTTAAGTTCTGAGAGGAGTACTTCGTTCACTTCTTTTACCTGTCGACTTAGCTCTTTTTTTTCCCTTTTGAAAAACTCTGTTTCCTCTATTAAGTCATTAAGCTGGTCCTCGATTGCACTTTTAGCCATCAGCTATCATGATCCAACCAACCACGTAGTTTTTGTGGAGCCGAAACTAACCTACACCAACGACCCGAATTGAATACGAAAAGAAAAGAAAAATCAAGAACGGGAATCAAGAGTTATAAGTTTAACCTGGAAAAAAAATTACATTACTATCCCAAATAAAGATAAAAAAAAAAAAAAAAAAATGCTAAGGGGTACAGAAAATAAAATACAAATAATGTCCAATAAAAAAATTAACTTACTGCACCTTTTCCTTCTCGTTTTTCACTCTTGCACTTCACAAACATGTAAATATATTCTGTTGATTTTTCTTTTTTGTTTTCACAAAAAAATTTTCTTTCGATTTCCTCCGTTTGTTCCGGTAGATATCGAATTATAACATAAACAGCTATAAACATAAAAAGCGATACGATTCATGTAGTTTAAGATTAGCTAAATTTGACACTTATGTAATTTTTTTTTTCACAATTAACTTTATTTTCTTTAAATTTTTGGTTCGCGAACCGGCAGCGCCAATGTTATGTTTTGTTTGAAATAAAAATGCGACCGTCCATGTGAGGTTTCTGAATTCGACTCCCCGAGTTCCCAAAGACCTACCTGGAACTTACCAACGGTTACCTCCAAAATGCATTACTCAGCTTTGACCTACTGAGATGCATTCTGGAAGTAAGGCTTTTATTGTGTCACGTTGCGTGACATTAAGTGTGACGCGAAACTGCTGTCGTCGATGAATACCTATTTCATTATTTGAGGTAATTCGACAGCATTTGTGACTCAGTGGATCATGCATTTGCAATATGGCATGCAATTGTGCACAACAACAGTTTGTTAAACCTCGATCAAGATTTTCCGAATAACATGGTTCAGCAAATGGCTATAAAATCTCTGCGAGATATGAATTTGATCCCAAACCTGGTGTAGTGATAACTATTTCAACAAAAAAAAATTTTTTTTTAAATATTTGCAAATAGTTTATGAAAACCCTTGTATTTTATTTGAATGTGATAATTGCCCTGTGCTTCCAAAACATAGGTGAGATTCCTTGACAAATAGCTTGAAGGATAGCAAGGCATTTAATATAAGAACTCAACACCCTTTCAGTCGTCCAATTGAAGCAAGTGGTACCATTTGGTGAACTTTCTTTTAAAAAATCTTGACATCTGTCCTATACGAATTTTTTTTTGAAACTTTCGCTAAAATGGAATATGGTTTGCAGGACATTCAAGACAATGGAAATGAGAACTCAAATCCGTTTCAATCATCCAAATTAAAGAAGTACTTTGAAAATGACAGCTTGTCCAAATTAGCAATCTTAAGAAATTTCAATTCAAATCTTGAAATCGCAACCTACCGGAGGCTCTCATTTCCAAATTACTTACTCGATTTCAATGAATTTAACTGTTCTTAGCTTTAATTTATATCACTTTCGAAATTCTGAAAACCATTTTAAAATCAAGGGAAGATTTCGAAAAAAATTCTATCTAAAAGTAGTTTTGTCGTGTTTTTGAAAAATGAAAAATTACAAAATTACTTTGTGCACATTTTTTGAAATATTTGCTAGAAATGAAAAAGGTTTTAAGAATTTTTAAGCTGACAAAAATTAAAACTCAGAACAGTTAAAATCACTGAAATTGAGGAAATAATTTGGAAATGAAAGCTTCGGGTAAGTTGCGACTTCAAGATTTTCCTTGAAATTAATAGAAAATTCTTCTTTAAATTATTTCAATAAAATTTATAGATTAAACATAACAAAAAAATTAAAATAAGAACACTGGACGCTTATATTTTTCTAGCAAACTTTTCTTTTTTATTGAAGTTTAATTTATTTATGATGACAATTTGGAATGAAATTTTTCCATTTTCCTTTGACATTTAATGCAAGTCTTATATGGGCGTATGTAGATTGTAGTTGACGCGTTCGATAACTTGGATTGAATCGATCCTTGTGTTATACATTCTACCTGGGCGAAAAAGGCGCTTATTCGTCCGCATTCTAGTACCTTATAGCAGAGAAAAGACATTAGGAGGTGAAATTTTGCTCGTGTTCGACATGAAAAGAAACAAATTTTATTAATATATTGTAAAATAAAACATTTGAGATGAAATATTGTGACAAAATTGTATCAAAAGTAATTGAGAATTGTGCAGATAATTTAGGTGAGCTTACATTAAATAGATTTCAATTAATATTATATTTCATAACTCAAATTGATTTCATTTGATGATTGTATATGTATCCATGTCCGTCGAACTATTTTTAAAGGCCGGCTTCTCCACTCGATTTTTTAATTTCTCCGGTAGCAATTTTAATGAAAGTGTTTTAAGTGATTGTAAATTTTGGTAAATTCATTAAATTGAAATGATAATTGAATTTGATAATTCCGTCGATGATATTAGATTGGAATTTATTAAATTGATGCGATTTAATATTTTAAGTGCATATGCGTTCTTTTTATACGCGGACATAATTTTAAATGCGTTTTTCTAGTAAAATGAGCAAATATAAGTGCCTTTCATGCGGAATTAGTGAAGTGAAAAATGAAATTAAATTTATTTATTTGCTGTTTTGAAATGATGGGCGAATTAAATTCGGTTGATGAATTAAATGTTCATTTTTAAGTGAATTAGACAGTATGCATATTTGAATTACGATGAGTTGCTAGGAAAATAAACTAATGCCTTCGCATATTCGTGTAATTACATGATGTATTATGATATGATATGAAATGATATGTGTGTGCGTATGTGTTTTTATATTTGTTTTAGGCTTGATTTGTTATGTTATGCTGATTGCTACTAATTTGTAGAGGACATAGCTTCGTTACCGGTCTCGTAAACTCTTCTTGTTCCGTTTTCAGCTTGACTACTCTGGTGGTGTCATCTTTTCCTGGAAACGCTTTTAGGATTCGTCCTCAATTCCATTTGGTTGGGGGAAGTCTGTCATCTTTAATTAAAACCAGTTCTCCAATTTGAAGTTGAGATTTAAGCCATTATTGTCTTTGCTGCAGACGGGCCAAATATTCAGATTGCCAGGATTCCAAAAAGTTTGCAAACTGAATTGGATTGATTTCCACCGATCAGTATAGATGGTCTTACCGATGGTAAGATCTGGCTCACGTACTGTAAGCATTTGTGTTCAAATTAAAAAATGTGTTGGAGTCAAAGCATTAAAGTCATCCGGATTTTCTGTCAATGGACAAAGAGGCCTCGAATTTAAACACGCTTCAATTTTCGTTAAGATCTTGGTGAGTTCCTCAAAAGTTATTGTCTCATTTCCAACAACTCTCTTGAAGTGGTGTTTAACACTCTTTACACCAGCTTCCCATAAACCTCCAAGGTGAGGAGAATCAGGAGGAATGAAATTCCACATTGTTTCCTGCGACTATAAAACTTAAGCAACATATTTCCAGTCATGGGTGGCATCGATATAATTCTGTCTCAGCTCCTCTAAACTTCGTGCCACAATCGCTGTAAATCTGACCACAGACTCCTCTTCGTAATGCTAAACGCCGAAATGCTGCGAGAAAAGCTTGAGTGATGAGATCGCTTACCGCTTCTCGATAAATAGCCTTAGTTGCTAGGCAAACAAAGATGGCCAAATAACCTTTAAAAGTTTTCGTTCCGCGGCCTTTCCATGCCCGGATACTTATCGGCCCGGCATAATCAACCCTGCTATGGGAAAATGGTCTGGAAGCAGTCACTCTGGGCGACGGTAACTCTTCCATTAGTTGATAGGCTGGCTTAGTCATATACCGAAAACAGATAGTGCATTTATGGAGATAGTGTTTTACTGCTCGTTTGGTTTGAAAAATCCAATATTTTTGCCGCAGATAATTCATCATCAATTGAATGCCTCCATGAAAAATATTTGCATGTACCTGTTGAAGAATCAGTTTGGTAAAATGATGACTTGGAACCACGATGATTGGATGCTGGTGATCATATGGAAAGTTAGAATTCTTCAATCTTCAACCAACACGAATAACTCCATCAAGACCTACGAAGCATTGAGAGATGCCATGCCTCTGGACTTCAAAATAACGTAAGGAAACATTTCAAGCTGAGCTAATTTTACTACTAATGCTTTGGCTGCATCATGTAGTTCCTTTGGTGAAATCGGTCCACTTTTCCAATCGGGTATGTATTTTATCGAATTGTTTGTGAAAGTATCGTAATACACATATGTATTGATTTGTTTATTTCAGAACATCTATGAGTTCATTAATTGGAAGAACAACTTGTTCGATGTGATGCACATGAATTAGTGGCTGGGTAGGATGCTGAAAATACCAAACATCGTGTAAAATTCAGGTCCTTTGCACCATAATGTGTTATCCAGCAAAGCCGATGGTAAAACACCTATGGAAACAAGGTTTGTGTGATTATGTTGCATTGGAATGTGTTTTTATATGTTGACTGGAATCAACCGTTGTATCTCTCCAACTCGATTTCGAACATATGTTTCCCATTTGGTTTGTTATGCTTGAATCCACGAAAGGCTGATAGTTGAATCCGTCCATGCAAATTGCTTCATGTTTTTGTTACTGAAAAGATGAGTGACATGATTCAGAAGCTTGGCCAACATAACAGCACCACAAAGTTCTAAACGAGGAAGACTAACTGGCTCTACAGGGCAACATTAGACTTGGCGATAAAGAGATGCATTTTCGCCATACCTTTATTATCTTCGACTCGCAAATACACTGCTGCTCCGTATGCTTTCTCCGAAGCGTCTCTGAAACCATGCAGTTCTATACGTGGCAAATCACGACTGGTTTCAACCCACCTTGGAAATTGAATCTTGTTGATAGATTGCATGTCTTCGGAGAAAGCATTCCACTGTTCCACAAGTGACGATTCCATTGGTTCTTCCCATGACATTTTTCTTCACCCACGGTTGCTGCATGAACATCTTCGCCTTCACAATACATGGAGCAATCCAACCCACCGGATTAAGGAGTTTAGCTTTCGTGGATAGAACGAATCGTTTCGCCGGCTGCGGATTGGAGAGCGGATTGTGTCAGAAAGAGAATTTGTCAACGGAAGGAAGTCAATGGACGCCGAGTATCTTAACTCGTTCCAAATCTTCTGCCGCCATTGAGAATGTTGATTCCCATTCTCCTGTTGAGAATTCGTAATTCGTCAGAGTTGGAAGACCATTTCCGTAAAGAGAATTCAGATATATCTAATGTTGATCCAATTTGTTGAATTTTTCCTTAGCATCTTCAATCGTGTTTCCTCCAGATATCAAATCGTCGACATACATCTCTTCACAGATTATGGTGGCTGCTTGATTTTTAAAATTGTCTGCTGCTAACTTCTGCAACGTTCGGATCGCAAGATATGGAGTGGCTGCTGTTCCAAAGGTAACCGTATTAAGCCTGTAAGCTTTGATAGGGTCTTCAGAATTCTTTCTCCATAGAATCAGCTGATAATTTTTGTCCTGTTCAACTATCAAGACCTGGCGATACATCTTTTCGATGTCAGTTGTGAAGGTGTATTTGTATAAGCTCCACTGGACCTACCAACATAGCATCTTTTAAAGAGACTCCACTAGATGTTTTGAAGGATGCGCCAAACACCACCCTCAGGTTGAACTGCTCTCTTTAATGACATGATGTGGCAGGAAGTAATGCTGATTTTCTGGCAAACTTTTCTTGTCGACTTGGCTCTAATGACACATTTGGATGTATTCTTCGATTCATGCTGAATATTGCTCTCGGAGTTGTTGATTTGCATCAAGACGTCTCTCTAAACTTTGGAAACGCCGTAAAGCACCTTGGTAAGAATCACCGAAAATCGGACATACATTTCCTTTAAACGGCAATGCTATTTGATAACGTCCATTTAGTGTTTGCGATGAAGTGATTTTCACATTCTATATCTTCCGCCTTTTGGTGTCTCTTTTAATTCCCAAAATTTCCGCAGTTGGGTTTCGAAATCTACAGTTTGGATGAAACTTCTGACTTGATGATAATGAAGTAGTGCCATGCAATTCAGGTTGCATTTAAAAGACCTTAGGTCTTACATATATATAGTTCAATTTAAAAAAAAATAGTGGCCTTTCCGAATAGAATCCATCCAAATGTTGTCTTCTGCATAACTGGTATTGACTTATTTGTTGGAGAAATCAGCTCCGGCAACAAACGTTCTGCTTAGATATCACGGCCAAGTAAAATATATATTTTGGTCGATCTATAGAGTTACGGATCGGCTAAAACATAATCGTTGAGATGAGTCCAATTCTCAACGTGAAGGGTCAGGGCCGGCAAATGCCCAGACAGTGACTTCAAGATGTAGGCTTGCGCTGTTGTTGCAAAATTGGAATGCTGCGAAGCAAAAGTGATATCTACCACTCTTAAACATGTGCCCCTGCTGACCAAACCCAACCCGTACACCCCCGTATGAGTTGTTCGAGATTTGAGTTGTAGCAATTGAGCAGCACACTCCGTAATGAACAACGCTTCAGATCCAGTATCTAGCAATGCACGCAGCGTCAACCACTCTCCCAATAAATACTTTACTTTCACAAGGGCAGTTGCCAGTAAAACTTGGAAATTGTTCGATGGACTGTCGTACTGAGAGTGGTGAGAATTTACATTTGTAGATATAGACGGCTGCCTATTTTCAGCCTGGAATGAACGAGCTTGTGCATTTAATGTGGTGTTTTGCAAATTTTGGCTGGTACCCTGTTGCTGCAATTGGTTGTTCGGCTGACTGCTATTTGAAGATTGCTGTTGAACTGGCTGAAAAGAGTTATTTTGACTTTGCTGTAAGCGTGAAGGTTGTTGGCTTGGCTGAAAAGGAGTATTATTAATATCTAATAGCGTATGGTGTGGTTGTTGGCAATAATAACACATACGATTACTTGGGCAATTATCTGTTGCATGATTCTACCCTAAACAGTTTCGACATAAACCCAATTTATTTATAAGCTGACTACGCTCAGTAATACTCTTTTGAATATCCGAAAGAGATGGCTTACTTCCGAAAAGTGTAAAAAAAAGGTCATGAAAATTTGGCCAAGACTCATTACTTCCGTCAAAAGAATGTATTTTAATAGCTGTTAGGTGAAGTTTCTTCACTTTTACACATCGTTTCTTTTTCAGGGACTTCTTTGGACTACTGACTGCTACTGACACCAAGACAAATGCTAGCGAATCCAGAAGCCTTGTTTGAAAATCGCAATATTCTTCCCTAAAATTTGTATACACGGTTTCAGCCTCCGATTGCTTTTTGGCATCTTCATCTTCAGCATCTAGAAACTGTTCATATATTGCAGAGACAGATTCCCACAACTCGTCTAATAATTTAATTCGGATTTAAACGTAATTCACACTAATAGCTTTTCGTTTTTTGCCAACATTTTCGATTTCCTTTTTAAGTTGTTTTTATTTTGCACTTAATTGGTTGCTTGCCATAATAATTTAATATAAATATAAAATAAGAAGAAGGGAAATCAATTACTCGGTTTCGTAAAATGGCGTCAAATCCTGATGAAGTTTTGCGGGTTTTCCAATGCTTGGCTGAATAGCCTTTAAATTATTTTAATAAAATTTATAAACCAAACTAAAAAAAAATTAAAAATAAGAACACAACACGCTTATACATATTTTTCGAGCACACTTTTCTTTTTTATTGAAGCTGAATTTATTTATGATGACAATTTGGAATTTGCCATTTTCCTTTGATATTTTATGCAAGTCTGATATGGGCGCATGTAGATTGTTACACTTTACCTTCGCGGTTCGAATTATAATTTATAATTAATAAAATAATTGAAATAAAGTACAAAAACGCGACGTTGCACAACCA
Source organism: Philhelius pedissequus (assembly GCA_910595825.1). Taxonomy (NCBI): domain Eukaryota; kingdom Metazoa; phylum Arthropoda; class Insecta; order Diptera; family Syrphidae; genus Philhelius; species Philhelius pedissequus. The sequence continues at coordinate 150,311,144 of OU343160.1, forward strand.
ACTTACAAACGATTAAAAGCACGGTGAATGATTTGTTTTGTAAGACGGATATCCAACTAAAGAGAATATGAAAACGAAACCAAATTGGGAGAAGTGCAACAGATAGCACTTACAATGCTATCACCACAGCTAGATCAGTTAAGGGGTGGATTCACCAATTGGATTTAATTGCCGAATTTATTGTGCGATTAATAAAAATATAAAATACATGTTTTTGATGCCACAGAGGCGTAAGCAAAAAAAATAAAAGGGTGCCAGCAATTTTTTTGAGATAAGGAAAATGCAAACCTTCGGAGCGAAACTTGCGGTGGAATTTTTGAAAATAAAAGAATTTTATTTTTCCGAATAGGAATTTTAAATTTAAATTTTATTGTTTGGGAAACAATACCCAAAATCACCGTTTTTAGAAGTGAAATAAGATGGACCGTTATCGATCGGTCCCGAAAGAATGCAAGAATCTTTATAAGCGGGCCACGGATTCCGTTTTACGGAATTTTCTCGAAGCAAAACCCAAACGACACGAAATTTTATCTTTCAATTAAAGTACCAAAAAAACTATCGAATACAAAATATTTCACCAATTATATTTAGCTTTACAGAACTGCCAATCTCCTCTAAATTCCTCGTTACCAACTGTGGAAGTCTCGCCAAATGTGTGTTGGCCAGTTTTCCTTTTTTTTCTTTCCTCCAACTACTTTTTCCTTCTGTCTAAACTGTTCAGTACGGAAAAAAAATTATCAGTCGCAAAAAAAATATATCCTCGATTTTTTTTTCTTTTTCAAAAACTTTGCTTTTCGTTACCAAAATTTTCTTTTAGATCTGCTTTGTTCTCTCAACAAACCAGAAGTGTTCGTCCAAGCTTTTTGCCTGCCTGGACGAACTGTTCTTTTTTCCAGCTCCCAGAGTTCTCGGCCAATCAGTGGCCGCCGTTTTCGGTTGCATTCTAATCGGGCTACTGTCCGAACTATGACGGGAGAGAGAGCTAACCAGATTGAAAACCGGCGGCCCTGGTTACTCACACATCACTCTCTCATATTTCTTCTTCGTCATCTATAATTCGCCACCGCTGGTTTCACTCTCAGAAGCGGCGAATTAGATAAATGTATTCAGCCAGAAACCTAATATTTCGAAAACAATAGGAAAAGTTTTCGAAAACGAAAAAAAAACTCGAGATATTCACATTTAGTTGTCCCTTCCGAAATAAAAGTGTACTAGGAATTTTTTAGTGAAAAATTACGATATATTACAAAAAAAAACAACTAAAGAAAAGATTGGCAGTATGTCCCTACTTCATGCAAATTTATGTTGGGCTTTTGCGCAGATTTGCGGAATATTGGACACCAGCGTTTGACGTTCAACGTTTAACGTGAGTTAGATATGTTGGGCGTCCAGCCATTCTCAATCTCAGTAACTTCTGGCGTTCAGAGACCAAATGTCACCTGCGCTTCGCCATTTCCATTTGTCTACAGACCGCCCGTCTGTCTATGGCAAGTTAGTGGATCAATCACCCACTTTTAGGCCAAGGTTCGTTTTTGTTTCCTTGCGATACTGATAGAGCGTACCGATGGCTGATGGACCACGGCTGCCCTACGCTCTCCCAGCAAATTGAGGGAAACACCTGTATAAAGTAAAAAAAGGAAAAGTAAGGAATTGGGAAACATTAAAGAACGTTTTTTGTCGCGGAAAATTTTCCGTGGCAAACTCCACACTTTCCTCCTTAGAAATGTGTTTACCTTTTTAAAAAAGTAAACCATTTTCTGTCGAGCAGCCTGGATAGAGAAGAGTAAGCCCAGTAGGCCAAATATGGCAGTCTATTTCAAAAACAAGGCATAATTGAAAAGTACAAACAAAAATAGAACCAATCAACTTACTTACATTTTGGGACTTAGTAGACTTAATCATTTTCGAAAGACCCGTGAAAGGGTTTAAGATCTTTGGTGAGCCAAGTGCCACGATCTTTTCCGTTGTTGTCTTCAAGGACATAAGTCCAAGGAGATAGAAGTTTCCCGATTTTAAACGGCCCGACATATTTCGGCGCCAGTTTTGTCGCGTAATAATTTGCCGCATACGACAAATCGAAATTTCTGCGCCATACAACGTCATTTGGGACGTATTAAATATCTCTCCTCCTGAGATTGTAGGCTTCCGAAGATTTCTTGGATGCTGTTCGAAGTTTGACAGCTATATCAGATCTAAGTTTCCTAAGCCTTTCTCCTATATTTTCAACAGAATTTAACCTATTATCCCTATCTAAGCCCTGATCACTAAGTGGTATCTCTTTCCTACCACTAGTTGGCATGTTTTTGCCGAAATTGGCATAGTATGGCGAAACTCCTAAAACCTCATGTTGAGAGGTGCGTATAGCACAAGCTACTTTAGCCAATTGAGAATCCAAACTCCGGTGATTCTCTGAAACATAAGCTCTCAACGTTGTTTATATTATTTGATTTATTCTCTCCGCGGGATTACCCTGAGGAAGGTAGTATGGAGTAAACCTAATCTTTGATGAATACTCGTCACAAAGTGACCTAAGTTTCCTACTCTTACACTGCAGACCGTTGTCGTAAATGACAACCTTCGGAACTCCAAACAACAAAAACACATTATCTTCCAGCTCCTTGCACACTGCCTTTGCAATGGCGGACCTTAATGCAAAAAACAAAGGAAACTTAGTAGGATAATCCACAACTGTTAAAATATACATAAAGCCCCTATTGGACTTGGGTAATGGCCCTACCAAGTCCATACTAATCATCTCCCACGGAGAAGAATCTCGTTTTCTTTCGGTCATAAGACCCGCAGGTTTATCAATAATTGGTTTCACTTTCTGGCAAACACTACACTTTCTAACATAGTTTGTTAAATCATTTTCGGCCACTAATATCGAGCTCCTACTATAGCGAACACTTTTTTAACATCCATATGTCCTGCTAATGGACTATCGTGACATTGTTTCATAATCCCTAACCTATCTTTCTTGCCTAATACTAACTTTCATCCTCGTTTTCTCATGCACGATTATATGTGTCGATTTGGCGAAATTATATAGTTGGCCACTCTCTATTCTCCAAGCTGGGTAACCTTAGGGATTTGATTCAACTGCCGAAATTATCGACACCGAAGGATCAATATCCTCTTCCGAGGTTCCGGCCACTACCGGAACTCCACGGGACAACATGTCCGGTACGACTTTATACTTTCTGTTTCGATGGATGATCTAAAAATCAAATTGCTGTAGCCTTACTACCCAGCACGTTAGCCTACCTTTTGGGTCCTTGAGGTTACTCAACAAAACTAAAGAGTAATGATCTGTTACTACCGTGAATCGAACTCCTTAGATATACGGCCGCAACTTCTCAACTCTCCACAAAACTCATAAACACTCCTTTTCGGTAGTGGAATAATTTCTTTCACTTCTATTTAGAGACCTACTCAAATAACAAATGCCCTTTTCACCGTCCTCAAAAGTTTGGGTAAGTACGGCCCCGATACCGTAATCAGATGCGTCGGTTTGGACCACGAATGGAAGACTGAAGTCGGGACAAGTTAAAATGGGAGCCGTAACCAAAAATTCCTTCGCTTTCCTAAATGAGTCTTCACATTCTTTTGTCCAGACGAACTTGTTGCTTTTCTTCAACAAATCGGTTAAAGGTCGAACTACTGTGGCGAAATTTGGTACGATACACCTGTAGCACGAAACAGTCCCTACGAAACTCCTAACTTCTTTGACATTTATAGGTGCAGGTATCCTAACAATACTCTCTACCTTTTCCGGATCAACATGTAATCCATTTCTATCCACAACATAGCCTAAAAACTTAAGGGATGGTCTACAAAAGTTGCACTTATCCCATCCTACTTTTAACCCTGCATTATGAAGCCTTTTTAAGGCTTCATTTAGAATTTCTAAATGTTATTCGGATGTATCTGTGATAATAATGATATCATCCAAATACACTAAAACGAATGGCTCCAACCCATGTCCTAAAACGCTATCGATGAACCGCTGCCACGTTGCAGGGACATTGCGCAAGCCGAAAGGCATCCGCTTAAATTAGAACAAACCCCTACCAGGAACCATGAAAGCCGTAAACATAGGAGGACTTAATGTAGAGCGAAGTAAGAAACCTAGCATTCCTAAGTTTATCCAAGATGGCGATAAAGATAATTTGAAGTGGATAAGCGTACATATCTGTAACCTGATTCAACTTCCTATAATCGACGCAGAGCCTAAAGGCACCATCCTTCTTCTTTATCAAAACTATTGGAGATGCCCAAGGGCTGGTTGATTTTTCAATCACTACTTCATCTAACATCTCCTTAAGGGATTTATTGATGTGAACCTACATCGCCCGCGAAACCCCATAATACCTCTGTTTTATAGGTTCTGACGTCGTCCTAGTAACGTGTTCTACCCTATTCGTAATGCAAAGTCCTACTGGAATATTCTTAAACAAATCTTCGATCAGTGTTCAGCCTTGCGCTCTGTCCATCATCTAACTCGGACTCTTCCGTGATAGACGAGCTATCAATCGAAACAACCACCTCTTGGTTTGAAAAGCTCCATAGGCGCGATCGAAGATTCGCAACGATTCCCGATAGTGTCCAAAAGTCCGCACCGATTATCAATGCCTGTGGGAGGGAGGGTATGACTCAACATTCTATCAAAACTGACTTGTCCTCTACAACTATTGGTAACCTAACTGTCCCTAAAACTCCTACACCTGCACCATCTGCGAAATGAACCTGCCTAATGTTACAACTTTCTAACTCTAATTCTAAATTTTTAATAATTTTCCAAACGTCACTACATATTATCGTGCGTGAAGCCCCTGAATCTAAAAGTCCTTAAAACCTAAACCCGTAAATATTGACAACCAAATATGGCTGCCTATCATCCCCACTTATCTCTAACGTGAAACCAATTTTATCTTTTTGCGCCAGCTGGTCCTCAGTAGGCGAAGATCTATCTAAATGTGACGGTGCTCGTGCCTAGCTGGCCCAAGAGACCGTTGACCATTTCCCGAACATCTTCGACAGTCGCGACGTATTGTGCCTTGTGCCACACAACCAAAACAACGCCTAAGAGCAGAACAGTTATTTGAAAAATGATCTTCCTTATTGCAGTTGAAACAACGAATGGGCCTATTTCTATTTGGGGGTGGGTTAAGTTCAACTGCAACCGTTGCTTCCTGAACTGAAGCAACGTAAGCAACATCAGGCTCCAAAGCCTGCCTGTTACGACGGAGGAGGAGGAACAAAAGACTAAATTCAACCTAATTGTCTCTAGCTTTCTGCCCAACGCAACAAGTTCGTTGACTGATTTAATATCAGCCAACCCCAATTGCGTTTAGTAGAACGCAGCTTTGTTTTTCATAAGAATAGCCAATTTCCTATTCTAACTTAACGGCGCAGAGAATCATTTAAAAAGGGTCTGCATGAGATCAATGTACATCCCCATTCTCATCTCTACCCTGGGTACGCCGCCTGACCTCATCCAACAAAACTTCATCATAGTTTGAGGGTAAAACCTCCAACTTCAATTCCCTAACCAAGTACCAATGCTACACCTAATCGCCCTAAACCAGAGAAGTGCCTTCCCACAGAATAAATCGGCCACTTCGTTGACCTCATCCGATGATTCTGCCTTTGCTCTACTAATCCTACCTTACGACCACTCAGTTTTTGTTAGAACCTTCAAATATTCCGACGATTCGGATTTTTGGGGGGAGTTTTTAAAAGATCCTTTATTTCCAAAATATTAGCCCGAACAGCATTGCGTCGTCCTGAAATAAAAAGGGGTAGTGAGGATTTTCACTGGAGATTGAATCCGACCGTTCTAGAGTACGCGATGCCCTTAGCGCCATCCGCATATTGTCCACCGTACCCTCTTTTAACCCGCGCGCAACTAACTCGTAAATGAGTTCATCCTCATTTAATCGGTTGATATCCATGTTGAATTACTAAATTCAAAAAAAAAATCCCAAGAAAACGTATGTAAGAAATAATAAATATTTATAGCGGAACTCACACTCCAGTAGTATGTACTCAAGAAAAGTAACACCCAGTTGTTTACCGTAATGAACGATGAAAAAGCGAAAAGACAAATTAAACAAATGACAAATCAAGAATAAAATATTCAAAAAAAATTCAATCAAGAGAACACAAACGTAAAAAAAACTTAAATCAATTATTAAATAAAAAAAATAACAATGTTATAAAAATGAACCACGGTAACTCTAGTTAAAATTTTGAACCACCACCAAGAAAAAAAATAAACAGCCAAGTAATAAACAAAACTATAACACCAAAATTTAAAATTAATAACCAAATTAACGTTGCTTTAGGACTAACTATCCAACAAAACATTATTAAAAAAAACTGGATATATTATTTGCTATACAAATATTAATAAGGCACACGACGACACCCAGTTGATTACCCTAATTGATCCCAAAAGCATAAGAAGCGAATCCCGATAAATTTAAAAAGCAATGAAAATCACTGAAAACCAGAATAATTAATAGGAAAAAAAAAAACAAAAGGGCAACGTTGAACATATAAAATTTACATAATAGAAAGATAAATTTCAATTTTTTTCCAACACAAAAAAACTACACTTCAGCGAAAAATCTAGACAAAAATTGGCCTGAAATTATTGGCAACAGCCCCACAGTAAAAGCAAATAATAAAAAACAACATCAATTATGGAGGCTTTACATGGAGCTGCATCTGCAGATTTGCAGAAAAAGAGAGCGGGACCATAATATAAAACAAACATAAAAGTAAGACGGGGTACACACTAATAATTTACTCGATCTCTGCTATAACTTTCTTGGCACATCTCACAATCACAAGTCAAAACTACATCATCAGTGATGTAGTTTTGAGAAGAAAATTTTGGCAATTTTCGTTGTTTTTAAGCAAACTGAGGTGAAATGGTAAAAAAAAATTTATGTTTAGATAAAAATACTATAATGAAGATGAACATTTTCTGCAATCTTCAGATTAATACTTCCTATAATCTTCATACATAAAGATGATCACCATTTTGGTCTTCGCTCTATATCGCACAAGTATGATTTTTTAATTTTTTTTCCTCTTTTTTTGCAGATGACAATGAAGATGAAGATACATGTAAAGGAGGCTTTAATTTGCACGAACTAGTAAATAAAACCCCTTTGTCAAAAAAAAAAATTACGAAAAGTATGTATGTATGAATATATGTAGGTAGGTTAGATTAATAGAAGAATGGAAAATTAAAATTGTGTATGCAATTTAAATTGAATCAGTAGTAATATCGATAATTTTCAATTGAATTAAAAGAATGAAATATAGATTAGAACAATAAAAAAAGACAGACTTACTCCGAAATTATAATATTATATGTACCAATGTATGTATGTAGATATGTATGTAGGTATAATGGTTAACTAGCCACGGAACACCCAAACCACAAAATGTTCACTATATGTATATGCTGGAATTAGCTTTTCCTCTTTAAAATTAATGTACATATGTAGCTTTTTAATTTCACTGAAAAAAAAAACAAAACAGGACAGTAAACAAAAGCACAATATATGAATGTAGGTAGTTATATATAATTAAAAACTTCCCTATTTAATTAGGCAAAAGACATCACAATCACAACACAATTAGAATGGCGGGTAGGTATTCCTTTATATTCCACCGCGGTTAGAGAAATGTTTATAACTCTTTTCCAATTCACAAAAGCCCACACTGGGCGCTAATTTGTTAGACTTTATCTTCGCGGTTAGAACTATAATTTAGAATTAATGAAATGAATTTAATGAAATAAAATACAAGAACGCGACATTGCACAACCAACTTACAAACGATTACAAGCACGGCGAATGATTTGTTTTGTAAGACGGATGTCAAACCAAAGAGAATATGAAAACGAAACCAGGTTCGAATTGGAAGAAGTGCAACAGATAGCACCTACAATGCTATCACCACAGCTAGTGGTGGATTCACCAATTGGATTTAATTGCCAAATTTATTGTGCGATTTCTAATAGGAACTTTAAATTTAAATGTTATTGTTTGGGAAACATTTAAGTATTAAAAACCCAAAATCTTTTCGACCACAAAAGAACAAAGTTGTTATAAGTAAAAGAAGATGCACCGTTATCGCTCGGTCCCGAAAGAACACAAGCAACTTTATAAACGGGGCACGGATTCCGTTTTACGGAATTTTTTCGAAGCAAAACCCAAACGTCACGAAATCTTATATTTGAATTAAAGTACCAAAAAACTATTTGTTCATGCCATCCTCGATTGTAGTCAGATTAATTTAACCTGTGCCACCGCACTGATTTAGTGCTAAGCTGTGCTACCGCACATATGACAGTTTGGCAGCACCCATCATCTACTACAATCGAGGATGGCAGCCAACGTAAAAAGAAAAAAACCCCCATTGTAAGTTGGTGGGCATTTCCGGCTTTGCCTCTAATTCTCCCTTTTCGATTTGGTAGCCAAAGCAAGCACATCGTGCTCTGCTAAAGAAAAAAAAATCATTCATAATTAATTATGTTAAGAGGAAAATTGTAATAACGTTGGTGTAAATTATCTTCTTTATAATAAAAGTGTTTATTATATTCAACTGTAAATTATTCGGAAAATATCTTAAAATAAATAAAAGCAGAACGAAAAAAAAAATTAATCCAACGCATTCGTAAAATAAAACCACCACAGTGTTTATTCGTGTTCGTGACGATTGTTAGCCCACTCACGATTTACGAAGCCTTCAGCTTTTGTTCGCGTGCCTGCTGGAACATTTGGGCTTACATATTTAGTCCTTGGCTAAGCCCGAAGCCGACGCCAAATTCGGACAGACGCACGTCCGCCATCAAGAAACCTTCAGCTTTTGCTCGAGTGCCTGCGGGCACATTTGGGCTTACATCTTTAATCAATTTAATCCTTGGCTAAGTCTGAAGCCGAGGCCATATTCGGACAGACGCACGTCCGCCATCAAGACATCTTAGATTCGGACAGACGCACGTCCGCCATCAAAGATATCTTATATTCGGACAGACGCACGTCCGCCATCAAGATATTTATCAGATATTCGGACAGAGGCACGTCCGCCAGCAAGACATCACCAGAATCGGACAGACGCACGTCCGCCAACGTAAGTACAAATCAACCCAGGCATACACGCCAACATTTGGTCCATCGGAGCCGGATCATCAGATCATCATTGCATCACATGAGTATATTCTAATTATCTTATTATATTACATATATATTACATTTTCAATATCAAATGTACATACATTTATTTTTTTTTCGTGGCAATAATTACTAGAAATTTGATAAACGCGTTCTTTGGTTATTGGTCGGTGATTTTGGTTCGCTCGGGTCGTACCCATTTTGATAGAAAGTTTTCGCTCTGTTTGCACATGTACCACGAGTCGGTCGGTTTGAAATCCGTGACATCAAAATAGTGCTTTTTCGCTCAGGTGATTTTAGGTTTTTCTTTCTTTTCATTCGGTACGGTATTTTAAGTGTTGTTGTATACACAATTTTCGTGGATTTGGTCAGACAACCGGGCTTCGGCAACGTTATTGCGATTAGGTACACATTTTTCATTTTTCGTTTAGCGGTCGTGAACTCAACCAGAGTACCTTCTGTGACATTAATAAATTTGACCGGTTGATTCTTAATTTTTTTGTTAAGCGTAAGCTTCGTTTAATAAACCTAGTCTCCATTAACATGGCTAGCAACCAAGACCTACGTGAATTCATTCACGCTGCTGATCAATTGGTCAAATATTCCGCAACAAATTTACAGTCCACTGCTTAAACCTTCAATTTTCCAATAAACAACATCTTCGAAGTTGTAACAAATTTTTAGCGATGCCTGTTTCGGATAAGGCTGAAGTGTTCAGAATCACAATCTGTGTTTTAATTGCTTTGCTCCGGACCATCGGTCACACAAATGTACGAGTCGTTTCTCATGCATTACGTGCGGAAAACGACATCATACCCTGTTACACAGAGGTACTGACAGTACGACTATGGAGCAACAGAACAGCAGATTTTCAGTATTCCCATTCAATGGAAGAGTGTCACATGCTTCCAGCATTGATACTTCCAATCAAACACCCAGTTTTTTTCCGTCAAGGCCAAGTTTTTCAAATGTCCCCGACATTAATTCTACAAATAATTTACATGCTACGCATATTAGGTTTTCGCCAAATTCATCTTCATCTTCGATGTTGTAACAAATTTTTAGCGATGCCTGTTTCGGATAAGGCTGAGGTTGTTCAGAATCACAATCTGTGTTTTAATTGCTTTGCTCCGGACCATCGGTCACACAAATGTACGAGTCGGTTCTCATGCATTACGTGCGGAAAACGACATCATACCCTGTTACACAGAGGTACTGACAGTACAACTATGGAGCAACAGAACAGCAGAGTTGCAGTAGTCCCATTCAATGGAAGAGTGTCACATGCTTCCAGCACTGATACTTCCAATCAAACACCCAGTTTTACTCCGTCAAGGCCAAGTTTTTCACATGTCCCCGACATTAATTCTACAAATAATTTACAGGCTACGCATGTTAGGTTTTCGCCAAATTCAAGTCTGCCACATGTTTCCGACATTGGTTCATCATCTTCGAAGTTGTAACAAATTTTTAGCGATGCCTGTTTCGGATAAGGCTGAGGTCGTTCAGAATCACAATCTGTGTTTTAATTGCTTTTCTCCGGACCATCGGTCACACAAATGTACGAGTCGTTTCTCATGCATTACGTGCGGAAAACGACATCATACCCTGTTACACAGAGGTACTGACAGTACGACTATGGAGCAATAGAACAGCAGAGATTCAGTAGTCCCATTCAATGGACGAGTGTCACATACTTCCAGCATTGATACTTCCAATCAAACACCCAGTTTTACTCCGTCAAGGCCAAGTTTTTCACATGTCCCCGACATTAATACTGCAAATAATTTACAGGCTACGCATGTTAGGTTTTCGCCAAATTCAAGTCTGCCACATGTTTCCGACATTGGTACACATCTTCGAAGTTGTAACAAATTTTTAGCGATGCCTGTTTCGGATAAGGCTGAGGTTGTTCAGAATCACAATCTGTATTTTAATTGCTTTTCTCCGGACCATCGGTCACAAAAATGTACGAGTCGGTTCTCATGCATTACGTGCGGAAACCGACATCATACCCTGTTACACAGAGGTACTGACAGTACGACTATGGAGCAACAGAACAACAGAGATTCAGTAGTCCCATTCAATGGAAGAGTGTCACATGCTTCCAGCATTGATACTTCCAATCAAACACCCAGTTTTACTCCGTCAAGGCCAAGTTTCACATGTCCCCGGCATTAATACTTCAAATAATTTCAGGCTACGCATGTTAGGTTTTCGCCAAATGCAAGTCGGCCACATGTTTCCGACATTGGTACAGCAACAAAATTACAGTCCACTGCTCAAACCTTCAATTAATCACAATCTGTGTTTTAATTGCTTCCCTCCGGACCATCGGTCACACAAATGTACGAGTCGGTTCTCATGCATTACGTGCGGAAAACGACATCATACCCTGTTACACAGAGTTACTGACAGAATTATATTACAAGGTCTTTACGTCCACTGCTCAACAGGCACAAAGTGAGTTAATAGAACTGCTGGAATCTGAAGGGTTTCCTCTGTGCAAATGGACCTCTAACACCCCGGAGCTTTTAAACTGCCTTCCAGGCAATTATATCTTAAGAGATAATTTTTTAAAGCTCGATAAAGAGAGCACAACCAAAACTTTAGGCATTCGCTGGAATGCTAAAGAAGATAATTTTCATTTTTCGGTTCCCCTTAATTAATTGGCAACAGCCAAAAGAGGATGTCAAACCGAACGACTTAGTATTTATAAAGCAGGAGAACTTACCGTCAACGGAATGGCGGCTGGGACGCGTAATAAAAGTAAACCCTGGCACGGACGGGAGGGTAAGAGTCGCGACAATCAAAACTCAACTCGGCGAAATCACGCGACCAATAGTTAAACTTTGCGTTTTACCCTGCCTTTAAGTCAGTTAATGGGGTTTCCGCCTTTCCCGTTTTGGGTGAAGTAACCTAAAACTTGGGTGCTCAAAATTTCAAAAAAAAAAATAAAAATAAATGTATCGATAATTAGTAGTAAACTATTTTTAATTAAAGTATTTGTTGGCATAGTCTGCCAAGGAGGGCCGGTATGTTCATGCCATCCTCGATTGTAGTCAGATTAATTTAGCCTGTGCCACCGCACTGATTTAGTGCTAAACTGTGCTACCGCACATATGACAATTTGGCAGCACCCATCATCTACTACAATCGAGGATGGCAGCCAACGTAAAAAGGAAAAACCCCCATTGTAAGTTGGTGGGCATTTCCGGCTCTGCCTCTAATTCTTCCTTTTCGTTTGTTGGTTGCCAGAGCAAGCACTTCGTGCTCTCTGTTTTTAAAAGGAAAAAAAATTTACTATTTTGTAAGAAAATATTAATAAAAAGTAACACATGTAAAAAAAACTCCAAACGGACGCCAATTTGTTTGCTTTACAATTTTAAACTTGAAAGTGCTTAAAAGGCAGAAGAAAAGCATCTTTTCATAACCCAAGAAACCAACCAAGAACTTGCTGACATTAATCCCAAATTCGGACAGACGCACGTCCGCCATCAAGAAACCTTCAGCTTTTGCTCGAGTGCCTGCTGGCACATTTTGGGCTTACATATTTAATCAATTTATCCGCCATCAAGACATCTTAGATTCGGACAGACGCACGTCCGCCATCAAAGATATCTTATATTCGGACAGACGCACGTCCGCCATCAAGATATTTATCAGATATTCGGACAGAGGCACGTCCGCCAGCAAGACATCACCAGAATCGGACAGACGCACGTCCGCCAACGTAAGTACAAATCAACCCAGGCATACACGCCAACACTATTGAATAAAAAATATTTCACCTATTATACTAAGCTTTACAGAATTGCCAATCTCATCTAAATTCCTCGTTTCCAACTCTGGAAGTCTCGTCAAATTTGTCTTGGCCAGTTTTCCTTTTTTTTCTTTCCTCCAACTACTTTTTCTTCCTGTCTAAACTTTTCAGTAAGGAAAAAAATTATCAGTCGCAAAAAAAATTCCTCCTCGAATTTCTTTTTTTTTCTTTTTCAAAAACTTTCCTTTTCGTTACCAAAATTTTCTTTTAGATCTTCTTTTTTCTCTCAAAAAACTAGAAGTGTTCGTCCAAGTCTTTGCCTGCCTGGACGAACTGTTCTTTTTTCCAGCTCCCAGTGTTCTCGGCCAATCAGTGGCCGCCGTTTTCGGTTGCATTCTCATCGGGCTACTGTCCGCACTTTGGCGGGAGAGAGAGCTGACCATATTGAAAACCGGCGACCCTGATTATTCACACATCACTCATCCATACTTCTGCTTCCTCATCTATAATTCGCCGCCGCTGGTTTCACTGTCAGAAGCGACGAATTAGATAAATGCATTCAGCCAGAAACCTCATATTACGAATAGGATAAGAAAGGTTTTCGAAAACTAAAAGGAAACTCAAGATATTCGCGTTTAGTTCTCTCTTCCGAAATAAAAGTGTACTATGTAATTTTAAGTGAAAGATTACGATATATTACAAAAAAACAACTAAAGAAAAGATTGGCAGTATGTCCCTACTTCATGAAAATTTATTAAGTCGTTGGGCTTTGGCACAGATTTGGGGAATATTGGGGAACTGCGTTTAACGTTCCATCTTTTACAAACGTGAATTGGGCGCTCGACCATTCTCAATCTGAGTAACTTCTGGCGTTCAGAGACCAAATGTCACCGGCGCTTAGCCATTTCCATTTGTCTACATACCGCCCGTCTGTCTTTGGTAAGTTAGTGGATCAATCAACCACTTTTACGCCGAGGTTCGTTGTTGTTTCCTTGCGATACTGAGAGAGCGTACCAATGGCTGATGAACCATGGCTGCCCTACTCTCTCCCAGCATATTGGAGGAAACACCTGTATAAAGTAAGAAAAGAAAAGTAAGGAATAAGGATTGGGAAACTTTAAAGAACAATTTTTGTCGCGGAAAATTTTCCGTGACAAGATTGTAGTGGACGCGTTCGATGGGTTGAATCTATCCTTGTGTTCAACATGCAGTTTGTAAATATTAATTATAATTTATAAAAAAGACAATATTGATTTGTTGTGGATATATGCTTCACTTTGGCCATAATAGCTACAGTTTGTACCAGATCCATAATTATAATTCGCCGCTAAGCTAATCGTGGTACAGAAAAAAATATTAAATATTTACAAGACAATACCTCTTTTTCTTAGCTGCACTTACTTTGTTCAGTGCTACGTGTAGGGCTCTTTGTGCCTCAAAAGAACTGCTTGCCTTGCTTTCAACGCCTTCCAAGAATTCCACTTTTCTCTGAGCGAAAAACGCCCTATGGCATATGCTGACACCTTAAATATATCTTGTGTAAACACACCAACTAATTCCTGAGTTGGCTGCCAGCGCTCGCGTAGTTTCGACTTTTAATTGTTGCGGTGGCAATTTGTGTCCGAATTGCACGTCAGAGGTAGCTATGTATGTATGTGCGCATGCACACACAACTTGCTTGGCCACTTCGCCGTGCAATTTTCAACTTTCTTAGTTTTATTTTTTAGAAAGTTCGGGATCACTAATTTGTGCTCGTCGTGGGTTGTGGACGGCACAATTATGTATTAATAAAAAAACTATTCTAAGTTATTTTAATTTAATTTCAATTTAACAAGTATAAGTTTTAATATATAATATTAGGCCAATTTTAAAAAAGAGAATTACGACCAGCCACGGTCACTTGGTGACCCCGACGTGATTTTAACACGCAACCTTCTGACCGTGGCTGGTCGTAATTCTCTTTTTGCTCATCTATTTACATCACAGTTCATATTAGGCCAAAAGTATTTTGCCTGAATTATTTTACGAATTGCCTTTTAACTTGGATGTGAAAGCTTGTGATGATTATCAAAAATTGTTCGTCGAAAAATTTCAGGCACATAAGGACGAGTTTTTCCAGAGGAGTCATTTATTTGAATGTAAGTTTTTTTTAGCTTATAAAATGTTTTCGAAAATTTTAAAATTGACTTGAGCTCTTCGTCGTTTTCTTGCGCCTTTAAAAGACTTGAAATATTGACATTGTTAAAATCGATCAATTCTACATACGATCTTGATAAAGTATCTACGGCGATATTTTGAATACGTTTGACATAACGAATGTCCGTAGTAAACTCTGCTATGAATTCTGAGTGGCGCGTTTGACGAGGTGATTTTTCAGTTTTTGAACAGATTGCGTTTGTGAGCGGTTTGTGGTCGGTGAAGACGGTAAATTGCCTACCTTCCACATGGTACCGAAAATGTTTAACGTTTTTGAAAATTGCGAGGAGATCGCGATAGAACGTCGAGTATTTTCTTTCGGCCGGGCTCAAACGAGTTGAAAAGAAGCCTTAAAGGTTCCCAAAGGCTATTATTGTATTGCTGGAGTACTCCTCTAATAGCGTCGTTAGATGCGTCTATCACAATGCTTGTATGCCTAGCGGCTTTGGATGAAAAAGCATAGTGCGCTCGGACAAATCTCTTTTGAGAACTTGGAAAGCTTCTTCACACGCTTCAGACCACTGAAAAATTGTTTTTTTAGTTTCTTTTTTACTGACTTTAATATTTCTTAGTTGTCCGTAAAGAACTTTAGCTTTGAAAGCCATATTTGGCACAAAACGATTATAGAAATGTATCATGACGAGGAAGCGCTGAATTTGTTTAATGGAGCTGGGACCAGGAAATTCGTTAATTGCTTTTACTCATTCTTGAGAAGGAATTATTCCGTTTCCGGAAACGCAGTATCCCAAGAAATCGAGTTTGCTTACTCCTAGTTCGCATTTCGCCAAATAAACGTTAAGTCCGTTCTCTTGTAACCTTCGAAAAACTTCACGTAAATGCGCTTTATATTCCTCGACCGATTGACTTGAAACGAGAACATCGTCTAAGTACACGAATACAAACGAAAAGTCTTCCAAAACACTGTTCATAAAACGTTGGAAAGTTTGTGCACCGTTGCGCAATCCGAAAGGCATTCGCAAGAATTCGAAAAGCCCGAA
The DNA here is from genome assembly GCA_910595825.1 of Philhelius pedissequus. Lineage (NCBI taxonomy): Eukaryota > Metazoa > Arthropoda > Insecta > Diptera > Syrphidae > Philhelius > Philhelius pedissequus. The sequence continues at coordinate 150,327,295 of OU343160.1, forward strand.
AGGTGTTATGACCGCTGTTTTACGACCTCTTTGGTGGTAAGCGCGAATCAAATCGATTTTAGAAAAAAATTACAGAACCGTCGAGGTTAGCGGAAAAGTGTTGAGCGTTGCCGGTCGGATGCTTGTCTGGTATAGTCGCTTGATTTAACCATCTGTAGGCACCACATGGTCTGAAGTCTAATGTGATTTTGAGACGCGACAAATACCTAGATCGATGATTTGCTGAAATTGACGTTTCCCGATTGCTAACATCTCAGGATTGAGTCTTCGGGCACTAGGTGAATGGAGTTGACCAGTTGTTTGTATTCGGTGAATAACGTCATGTTTGACCGGTAACGTAAAGTCTGGTGGAGCTTTAAGCTCGGGAAACTCATCAAGGATAGCGCCGAATTCACTCGGAATCGAAAATAGTTTTGGGGATCTGCTGTTCGCGGATTTGAAAATACAGCTGACCTGAAGATTAGTGCTTTATCGACTACTCGTTGGCTTCGAAGATCGACGGTTAAATTAAACTTTTGTAAAAAATCAGCTCCTATAATATGGTGATCGATGTCTGCAATAACGAAAGTGAAATCAAAAGCGCGTCTCAGATTCAAGTCAAGTGTTAATCGTTTGCAACCGTACGTTTGAATTTTTCCACCGTTCGCAGTAAGCAGAATAAAATCGTTTGGTTCTTTGATATGCTGGCAGAATTTGCGAGGGATTATGGAAATTTCAGCAACAGTGTTGAAGCTTTGTATTTTTATCGCGAATAAATAGACGGCGTGAAAAAATTACCTCACTCAAAGCCGCATTTGAGATCTGGCGAGTTAGTTTTTTGTCGATTTATTAGCTTCCGACTGAAATGAGCACGATTGCTTTGAACAATTCCTCGCGTTATTCCCGAATTTTTTATGAAACCAGAAAATTCATTTATTTTCGCTTTTTGACCTAGAGTGCGAACGGGGTCTATTTCCAAAACTATCTCTAGAAAAACTTCTGGACACTGTTAAAATTACTGGTGGATCTTGAAAAAATTGTTTCAAGCCGTTGGATTTTAAAGATTAATTTTTGTAAAGTTCGGAATCAGAACTAGAAACTTGAGGAGAATTAATTTGGGCGACATGCGAAGCTGCTGAAGAGTGATGCAGTCTATAGGCCAAGGCAAAAGGCTCACTTTGAGTCTGGGAGTTCTCAACTGCAATGAGGCAAACACGAATAGTCGACGGAAGTCGATTTAACCATAGCTTCATAACTAATGGCGAACTGGCGAGATTGTTTCCACTTGCCAGACTTTGCATACTCCTATATAAAGCTCCGATGGCTTCATACCTCCGAGTTCAACTTTATTTAACAGAGCTTCCAGTCGCCTTTCTTCACTATCCCGATTTCTTTCCAATAAGACTTTTTTGAGATTTTCGTATTTATCTTGCGCGGAATGGGAAACTAAAACGTCGGCAACCGATTCCATCGTCTGGTTATTCAGTGAGGCCACTAAATAATCATATTTCGTATTACTTGCCGCAATATTTTTTAGTCGAAACTGAGTTTCAATCTGAAGAAACCATAAATCGGGACGATTGTTCCAAAATGGTGGAATTTTAGTTGAAATTAAGGAAGCTTGTTGAACCGAATCAGTAGCGACTGGAATTGGGGGTAAGGCGGTGTAACACCGTTGTTTCCACCACCGGCGCCAAGGGTATTTTTATCATCCAGCGTCATTTAAAAAAATATTAAAATCCGAAATCCGGTTGATTAAAATGAAAATTGATTGTACCCGAATCGTTAAAATATACGTGTAACGCTGGAGAGGAGGGGAAACGGGATTCCTAGAACCGTAATCTAACTGACCAGCGAGTTGAAAAAACAAAAATAAAAATTTTGTACGCAAACACGTGTGGAAAAAAAATTAAGAGTAATTGGCATTTAAAATTTTAGATTTTTTTACAATTTAATCGATATATTTATTAAATTTTATATAAAATTTTGAAATATATAATAGTTATAATGTATTATAGAATGTATGTAAAGTATGAAAAACTACTCACTGTACTTTTGTTTAACTTTTTTTTAATTAGGTAGGCGGCACTGGTGGACGATAGCGCTGGTGCTATTGTATCATCAATGTACATGTGTGTACGCACTTTTGTATATATTTTTTGCTTTCGGTGCTTCTGGTGGTTGCTGAGGCGATGGCTATTGTTGTTGTTGGATCTTCTGTGCTGTTGTTTGCGGCTTATGACGATATAGGAATACGCTACAGATGCAATTGCAGATATTCTTTGAAGTCATATGCCAAAAAAAATTGGGATTGGACGCGGTGACAACAATTGTTCTGTACAATGTGTGCTCTGTGCTGCTGAAGCGAGCTTTAGTTGGCGGCGCTTTATCGAGAAATTTTTTTTTTTGTCAATTATCACAAACTTTCACATCCAGGTTCAAAGGCAATGTGAAAAATAATTACGGCAAAATACTTTTGGCCTAAAATGAACTGTGATGTAAACCACGGTCACTTGTCTGCCAAAAAAGAATGTCTTTAGAATTGGGGATTCCGCAAAAAGTCGAAACTACGTGAGCGCTGGCGGACAACTCAGGAATTAGTTGGTGTGTTTACACAAGATATATTTAAGGTGTAAGCACACGCAACCGCCATTTTTTCTAACTCCACATTCTCGCGAGCCATAAATGCACAATGTTTTTTCATGCAATGCGGTCAATTAAAATTCTTTATTCTCTAGTTTTATTAAATACAATAAAACTAACTAAATTAACAATGTCTATGTTTTCTAATCAAATCAAAATGATAGGCGTGTCGGCCAGCCTTACGCTTTTTTACTGAAGTGCTTTATGGTACATAACATTTTTTTTTTTATTTTCGGGAACGTCCAAAGAATTCAAAAATTCCGTGGGATAGTTGGTGGCTCCGTTTTCATCCATCACGGATATGAATAATTGTAGTTCACTGGCGAATTGATTTTGAATGACAAAATTAAAATGACCGACATCCATGTTTTTCGGAGCCAAAATCGCTCGTGAACTTTTTTTCACGATTTTTATCAATATTCGGGAAAACATTCGTGGTGAGCTCTTCCGGCGTTGTTGTAAAGTGGCAAAAATTCGACGTTCAATCAGGCCGTGACTAAGTCCACGCCATAACCTATCGGCAATAATTGCCTAGAGAACTCTGCAGCGTACTGGTCATAAGGCAGATGATTTGAGGCAAGCGTTCAATTCATCCGCCGGAGTTGATCTTCGAATGACAGGCAGAGTTTGCCAAAAATCGCCTGACAGTAAACGTCGTTTATCATTTCGTAAATCTTTCAACGTAAGATAAGCACGTTTGTGAGCCATTGTGCACTCGTCCCAGATGATAATCTTACATTGCTGTAAAACTTTTGCGCTCGCAGAGTTCTCTGTGATGTTGCATATAGGTTCTTCTTTCCCTTGCAGGTTTGATGGCAATTTCAATGCAGAATAAACTGTTCCGACAACCAACAACGTATCCCAGAAGAGGCGAGTGCTAAAGCAATCTCAGATCTATCGACTGCCTCCATTAATTCATCGTACAATTTCTTCTGTTCTTGATTCAACAATGAGAGTAATAGCTCAGGTAGGTCTGGAAAAGGCAGCAATTTTACTTTGTCACTCATGCAGCACAATCTAGGTCCTTCCAAAAGAAACTTCAGTGCACCGCAGTACGGACATAGGACATTCATAGCTTCAACATGGAAGTGTGCCGTATTCAATTGTGCTTTCGTATTGGAAAGCAATTCGTTGCAATTCTGTATTCACGGCGTTTCTTCTTCTTTGTAGAATTTCATTTATTTGATGGCTCTGTTGATTCCTATTGCGTTATTGTCTATCTCGGTCTCCACCTTTGACGACGGCACATTCTTGAGATAATGTTTCCCGAATTAGCAACATGTTGGCTCTATTGCGTACATTTCGATCTGTGAGTTCGCCTGTAGTTTCGTTTGCACGAACAGTCACCATACGTTGTGCATTACCGCTGCGACGTGAAAGGTTTGACCTTTTTACTGGTGTCATCATAATTTAAACGAAGACCAAACAAAATTAATATTCATCGAAAAAATAGATCGAATTTCATAATTACCTACTAATGAATTGACAAATTAGACTTGGAACTGCTGAAATGGCCAAATGAAAATAGTCGGCAACCACATACCAAAACACATTCAAATGAAAATATTCGAAATATCTTTACTTTCGTCTAACTTAAAAAAATTATTAAAATTTCCACTGATTTGCAAATTACCCAAATCTAATTCGACCGTAACGAAATCTAAAGCTGTTTTTTTATATCACTTTTCACAATTTTTTCAATAGCGAAATTATTCGAATAAAATTGATTTAAATCGGAATGAATCGTACCTGATAAGCATACAAATACTTTGAGCACAATGAAAATTTAAAAAAATTATTTTAATTTAATTTGGTTTGACCGTACGTAATAGCAAATACAATTCAATTTGAATGACGAAACGAAAAGGACACCTCATATTCCATCCTTAGGCCAACACGAATCTATCAATCAAAAAATCGTGAAAATGAAACGATGTTCCAGGATTACCAATTTTCCTGAAAATTTTCCGCAATTTTCACCCAGTGTCCTATATGCCCTTCCTAGGTCTAAAAGCGCTAAGTCGTGAACAGATTTTCATCCATTATCCTATGACCTTTCTTGAGCGAATACCAATTTATCAAGCACTAAATAGTGAAAATCGAAGTAACTATTCTCGAGATATGCACTAAAATAGAAGGTCATCCCTGATTTCCAATTTTTTTGGAAATTTTTCGGGATTTTTCTCCAATGTATGTCTTTTCCAGCTTCAATACTAATGTATCAAGTCCAAAATCGGAATCATCAAAGTAACCGTTCTCAAGTAATGCACTAAAAACTGTATTATCCCGGATTTCAAATTTTTATGGAAATTTTCCGGGATTTAATTTTTGTTGTCCATTCCTGTTGCAGATCGACAGGTTATACTGTGGTGTATTTGAGGCTTTTTTCTTTCGTGAAACAAAATATTTCTTGAGATTTCGATGGGTTTATGTTGAAGTTAATGCGCTAAACAGCAACTCAGTATTACTTGATATAAATTTATCAAATATAATTTCACTCTACAACATGATTTTTAATGAAATATTTGTTCATTCCTTTACAAAACTTTCAATAAGTTGTAACAATTTTCTTAAATTAATTTTTTCTTAATAAATGTTTTTAAATTAAAATATAAATAAACATTTGTTTCAATAGGTTATGGGTCCAGCGTTAGACCATTAAACCAATTGCGCGTCGAATAAAGAATTTAACTTCTTGTTTAGAAAATGGAATTCGGCAAGGTTTGTGTTTCTCTTCTCAATGGAGGGAATTACGTTTATTGAAAAACCAGATTACATGCGATATTGGTAAGAGATGATTTATGGAATGTGGTAGAAAATCCGAAACCGCAGATACCAGATGATAAATGGATCACATCTAAGAATAAGGCTATGGCGTACATTACTTTAAGTGTGGAGGACAATCAATTGGTAAATATTGCACATGTGACGGATGCGCACAGCATGTGGGAGTCTCCTTCTAAGAAGTATGACGGGTCAACGTTTGGGAGTAGGTTATACTTAGAAAGAAAATTAGATAACATTGACTATGGTGGGGGCCCGATGAGTGACCACATCAACAAGATAATGCAAGTGGTCATTTTGCTTCGAGGATCTGGAAGACCACTTGGTGATGAAGAGATAGTAGTTGTTTTGCTGGTAAGTCTTCCCGAATCATACTCAACCCTTGTTACAGCGCTCGAAGGACGTGACGAAACAGATCTTACAGTTGAGTACGTCACAGGAAAAAATTTAGGCGGGTACCAGAGACGCATGGAAACTGGATGCGCAAGTAAAGTCGGAGAAAAAGTTGCATTGAGGTCTACGTTTGAAACCTTCAAACCTAATTCACGTGGAAGAATGAAAACTGACAATAGTAAGAAGGTAACGAAGAAGGAAACTAGGCATTTTTTTCTTCAATAAACCGGTTAACATCAATGCAGATTGTTTTAAGCTTAAAGCACAATCTAACAAGGAGGTAACAAGGTCTTCAGTTGCGAAGTTGGAAAATAGTGCTGGCAAATTCGTTACTTTTGAGGTTTGCGCTGATGTGCGAGCAGTGTCTGGTGGCTTGTATATTGACTCGGGAGCTACGAACCATATGACGAATGATCGAAAATTTTTCTCGTCACTCAAAAATAACAACACAAATGTATTTTTGGGTAATGGATCTTCAGTAAAGTCATCGGGAATTGGAGACGTGTGGTTAAATTACATGCTACCTAATGGAAGTGTTGAAAAAGCACTTGTCAAAAATGTTTTGTTTATTCCTGAACTGGATGGAGGTTTGCTTTCGCTTCCGCAAATAACGAGAGCTGGTGTTAAAGTTCAATTTGAAGATAACTGTTGTATGTTAAAAATGAACTCAAAAGTGATTGCAATTCGCAAAACTGATGATGGGCTATACGAGTTGGAAGTTCCTACTTCAAATGCGTCTGCATGATTAGCAGAAACGCCAGTATGTCTTCACCAATTGCATCGTCGACTTGGTCATAGGGATCCAATGGCAATACAGCGATTAGTAAACGAAGGACTTGCAACAGGCGTAAATGTTAGTAAATGCAAAGATAAAATAGTCTGCGAACACTGCATAATGGGTAAATTATCCCAATCTAAGTTACCGAAGGGCCAAACAAAAGAAATTGAAACCATGAGACTAGTCCATTCAGATTTATGTGGACCAATTCCAACTGCTACTCTAATTATTTCCTCACTCTTATTGATGATCACTCACGCTTTACTGTGTTAGAGTGAATAAAATCAAAAGAAGATGTAACTGGTATAGTGCAGGAATATATTGCCGCAATGTCAACAAGGTTCGGAAAGAAACCAGCTGTGCTACGAACAGATAATGGAAAGGAATATATTACAAAAGAATTGGAACATTTTCTCAGAAAGGAGGGCATCCAACACCAGTACTCTGTTCCATATAATCGGCAACAAAATGGTGTAACGGAAGGCAAAAATAGAAAATTGACTGAATCTACTAAATGTATGCTTCTAGATGCAAGACTGCACAATCGATTTTGGGGAGAAACAGTGACTGCAGCTAATCTTCAGAACAGGCTACCAAGCATCAGCGTTGAGGCAACTCCTTTCGAGTTATTCACATGAAAGAAACCGAATATAAGCCATATAAGAGTTTTTGGTTCCAAAGTCTTTACGCTTGTTCTTAAACAGAAGAGGAAGAAATGGGACGACAAAGCCAAAGAAGGTATATTAGTTGGTTACGATGCTAATACGAAAGGTTATCGTATTCTAAATCCACACAATAATCAAGTGAGAATTTCGTAGATGATAAGAATATTGTAGATTACTCTACCGAAATTCAAATTGCTGGGAACCAAGATTCTGACAATGATATGCAAGAAAGTGAAGGAAGGCAAGAAATAGAAAATCCTGGAGCAAGTGAAGCAATGGAAGAATTGGAAAATACCTTGCAGAACCGGCGATCTGAGCGAAATAATAAAGGTATTCCACCTGTTCGTTTTTCTTACAAAATGAAGGTTAATAGTCTGGCAGAGCCACAAGCATGGGAAGAAGTTTTACAATTGCCAGAGCGAGAGAGGGACAGGTGGATTAATGCTGCTAATGAGGAGATTGAGTCGCTTGAAAAATATCAAGTCTGGGAATTGACAGAGTTGCCACAAGGAAATAAAACCGTAAGCTGCAAATGGGTTTTTAAAATTAAAACTGATGAAAAAGTAGAAATCAGCTCATAAGAGGTTTAATTAGTGGCTCGAGGATTTTCCCAGAAATTCGGGGAAGATTATGATGAAACTTTTGCTCCGGTGGTAAAGCACGAAACAATAAGAACTATATTTGTTGCAGCTGCACTTAAAATATTACATGTACGGTAACTAGATGTAAAGAACGCATATCTTAATGGAGATCTTGAGGAAGAGATCTATATGGAACTACCACCAAGGTTTGAAGAAAAAGACCATAAAAGTCAAGTACCAAAACTTCGAAAAAGTATTTATGGCTTAAAGCAATCGGCGCGAACCTGGAACAAAAGAGCTTCTCAAATATTCAAACAAATCGGATTTAAGCAAGCTGATGCAGAACAGTGTCTATATTGAAGAAAAGAAAAGAATGGCGAAATAACATTTCTACTCCTTTATGTTGATGATGTTAGTAGCTACGAAGTCTGATGCTCTTACTAAATCAATTGGTCAGCAGTTTGCAAAATAATTAAAAATTAAGGACTTATATATATATATAACATGAAAGAAATGGTGCATTCCAACTAAGATAAAAATCAAAAATCATGGACATTCTAAAGAGATACAATTTACATGATGCCTCTCCGGCAACGACACCGATGGAAACAATGGATTTTTGGGAACATCAGATACCAGTACTTCAAAGTTACCTAATAATACACTGTATCGACAAGCTATAGGATCGTTGTTGTACATCAGAACATTGTCTAGGCTAGATATATTGTTAGCAGTAAGTCTTTTGAGCTGAAGAGTAGATTTTCCTACTGAAAGTGACTGGAAGGCAGTAAAGCGCGTCACGCGTTACCGTGCTTCAACAAAAGACTAAGCTGTGGTATTGTCTTCAGATGAAGGCAGTAAACTTATATGTTTTGTGGATGCAGATTGGGCTGGAGATAAAGCGGATAGAAAATCAACGACCGGGTACGTTTTTCAATTTGCAGGCAGCGCTATCGCATGGTCAAGCAGAAAACAGTATTCGGTCGCAATGTCATCGACAGAAGCAGAATACGTTGCGGCTTCATATGCTAGTGGTGAATTATTATTGCTGAGAAGAATACTTGCAGATATGAATGAACCAGATCAAGAACCAGCGATTATGAACGAACATAACCAAGGATGTATTCGACTCAATAATTCAGACAGATTTGGAGCGCGTAGTAAACATATAGATATTTTTCACCATCAAATTAAGTATAAGGAGAGAAACGAATAATCCAAATATCATATTGTTTCTCTGGTGAAATGATAGCCGACATATTAACCAAGCCACTTATGAAGGATTCGTTTCAGTTACTGTCGAATCGTTTAGGTCTACAATGAAATAGATGGGTGCTGAAGCTAATGCGCTATACAGCAACTCAGCATTACTGCAATATGATTTTAATGAAATATTTTTTCATTCCCTTATAAAGCTTTCAATAAGTTGTATCAATTTTCTTAAATTAATTTTTTATTAATAAATAAATATAAATAAACCTTTGTTTCAATAGCTTATTCTAATTTTCCACCTGTCAAAAAACTTTTCGATATTAAATAAGGAATTTTGTAAATTTTTTAGTATACCTTGACAATCTTGAGAACTACAGAATATAGCTGTATGCAGCAAAGCAAACATTTTCACAGCATAAATCTCTTGGAAAATCGGTAATATACAAGTTATATAAAAGGGGCGAACCATTTGGAACTCATCGGGGGAATTTTTGATGCAGTGGTGTACAAACTACCCCAGCCCGAAAATAGCTGTGGAAGGTGACCTGAGCAAGCACGTTCACCAATCCGAACAAAAAGGCTTGTTGCTGAACTTCTTACAGATAACTTTCGCGTTGTGAAGAGCTGCTTTAAATGTAGAATTGAAACGATTGTTTTCGAAAATAAGAAGGAGGATAATTTCTCAATTTTTAAGCGAAGTAAAAGCGGCTTTTATAGAGAAACTAGAAGACCATTTGAATAAACTGAAATGTATTTAATTCAATTTAGAACTTTTCGGAGAATTTATAAAGCTAAATTCTGAAGATGAAGTGGAGCTCAGCATTAAATCCTTTAATAGAAAAATGGAAATAACGCTCTCAACTTCAAAACTTTCACCCGCGTTCTCCGAAATGGTAGATGAAATCGATAACAAGACTCAGGAGTTTCAGGAGAAAGATATTGGATGGGCATTACTCAGAATACTGCATGTGGAAATCAACAGAAACCAGTATATGCCCATAAGATGATCAAGGTACCTGCAATTACCAGAATTCGTTTTAAGAAAAAGAGCACGCAAATTATAATTTTTACTTCACATTTGAAGTTTTAAAAAATTTATTTAATTCAACTTAAGACTAAGAACTTTACAATACAACAGTTGACTCCGGTATCTGATTTTCAATTATCCGCAAAACTACGGACTTACTATTATGACTCTCTATGAATGACTAGCTCATTTAATAACTTTCTTAAGATAACTTAAATCTGTATCCCAGGATGATGTCATCTTTATTGACCCTCAAAATATGCGTGGATAAATTTGCCTATCTGTGTACAGTGTAGACGTTATCTTTCAAAGAAAAATGAATCGCAACGTTGCGGATGCGCAATGTGTACCCTTATTTTTGTGTATACAGAGAAAAATCACGCTTCAGAATTTGGCCCCTGGAGTGTTGTTTACGAAACATGATATAACTTATAAAACGCAGCTGATATGCTGAGTAGGCTCTTTCTTATTTGTCATTTGAGGAAACAAATTCAATAATGATTTCAATGTAAGTAACGTTCTTAACTCCCCTCTTTTTTCAGGAAGAACGTCACGCTTCTTATTCTAACTGTTTGGTGAGAAATGTAACTCTTGTTTATATTGTCAAACAGGATGTCGTCTCGATTTGGTTATCATTTAATTGATTGATTTTTAATATTTTAATATACTTGGAAAGCATTACATATGGTAATTTAATTATTACTAATAAGAGGACAATAGAAATTGAATGATTTTCCAAATGTTTTACAATTTTAGACTTTAAATTTATATTTTTGAATTTCAGATTTTCATTATATGATTCCATATATTTTGTGATTACATAATTATTAATACGGGTTGTTCTTATATAATTCCATATTTTTAAAGTTGGATTCTCATAATGTTACATGATCAATTATTAAATAAACTCCTTCTAAAGAGTTATTTAGGTCTATTCGGCGAGATCTTTTATTCTGTTATTCTGCTATTCTGTTATGAATTTGCATACAAAAGTTTAAGCTGTCAAAAAATCTTTTATGAATTATAATTTTGGTGCTCGGCATGTTAAATCTGCTATAAAATCTGTTAAGATTTTAGAAGATGAGCTTATGAGCTGTCAAAACTTCGAAATTCTTAAAGTCTTTTACGAACTGAATTTTTGGTATTGAGCATGCCACAATCTATTATGGAATCTTTTATGAATCATAGAAGAATAAAAGACAAATTTTTGTTACTTTTAACATAAAAGATTTCAATATATGAAGTAAAAACTTTTATTTCTTTAATGAATTTTTCTTAAAAGGACAGACATAACAAAATATTATTAAAATACAAAATAAGGGTATTCATGCAACGGTGGAAAACCCGTATAAAGCCTTAATAACAAACACAAATATAAAAGTAATTTCAAACTATTTATTTCAATGCACGAAAGCACAGAACACATTTTGATAGATGAAACGTAAACGAAAGTGTCGCTTATCTTGCCGGAGTTCGCTTTTGTACAACTTTTTATATTGGATATATTAAATTCAGGAACTGTTATTGACAAATTACAAAGATTGATTAATATTTCTGTACGCTAAACGAAACACGCTAATTCCGCAGGTTAATTTTACATTGTCATAAGTCAGTGTCGACTGCCGAGAGTTCTTATTTATCTACTAGAGCTGATAATTTGAAAGCAGATTATAGGTCTGTTTTTATAACCGTTTCCTTTTCGAAGTTACATAACAGACTTTTATAAAAGATCGAACTCCTGAATACCAATTAAAAAATATCTTTTATGGTTAATATCTGTTACGCATTATAACAGAAAATTCATAGCAGAATAACAGATGTGGCAGAATAGGTCTAATTATCTACTGTATGGTTAGCAGATAACAAAATATCACCATCCTTATTTAATTCTATATTGTATTCTTTTTTTAAATTTTAATACATTCTCCATTTTCTTTATTCAAAATTTAAGATAAACAAGATTGTTTTATGGATAATTTACAAAATATGTTTCTTAGTTCAATTTTACAATTTTTAGCATTTGATTATGTATTATTCAATTATTCATTTAATTATTTCTTTTTCAATTTTTAATTTACCATCTTTTTGACTTACAGGTCTAGTCCCGTACAATTCACAATCTTATATAAATAACAATCGCATCTTTATTTTGTAATATTTTAAATTTTGATATGTATTTCCATAAGGTCTGTCAATTTCATGCTTTCGTGTTCATGATTTATAATTTGTTGCATGTCTTTTAAGTTTAAAATGCCGGTATTTAATAGTCCAGCCTTAGCTAATGTAATTGTTTGAATGGTATTTTGTAGGTCAGTTATTATTAATTTATTAATTTACTTAGCTATTATTGATTTGGAATCATTTTGTGTTAAAGAATTTGTTTTTTTTTTAAATAATCTATAGTCTCAAATAGTTCAGTAAGTTTTTTGTTACAAATAAATTGGCATCGTGGCCTGGTGTTCCAGCAATCCACTTCCATATAGTAACAAGTTAATTTATCCCTCTTCTTTGTCTCTCTAATAGTTTTTATTTCTAACTGGCTTAGGGCCGTTTGGCTGATACGAATCATAAATATTTATGTCAAACTTTAAACGCTTAAGGGCTACTTTTTCCTCTACGTAAACTGTTACATATGTTCTTACGTAAAACTTAAATGCTTAAGTTGTGTATCAGCAAACGGGCCTTAATAACATTTCCATCAGGTCAATATCTACGTCTTTATTCATATTAACATAAATAGAGTAAACACAGATTTTTTCATGAAAAAATAATTTTATTTTTCAACGTAGTCTCCCTTGAGCTCTATACACTTTTTCCAACGCTTCTCCAATTTTTTTATCCCTTCCAAAAAAAATGATTTGTCGAGGTCCTCAAAATAGGCCTTTGTTTGCGAGATGACTTCATCATTGGAGTCAAATCTTTTTCCACCAAGCCATTTCTTCAGGTTTGGGAACAAGAAGTAGTCGCTCGGATCCAAATCTGGAGAATATGGTGGATGAGGGAGCAATTCATAGCCCAATTCATGGATTTTTGCCATGGCATAACTGCACATGTGTGCACCTTTGCATTGTCTTGGTGGAAAAGAACTTTTTTCTTGGCCAAATGAGGTCGGTTTTTTTCAAATCGTCATTGAATCAGTCCAATAAGTTGGCATAATATTCCCCATTGATTGTTCTTCCCTTTTGAAGGTAGTCAATGTGGATTATCCCGCGTGCATCCCAAAAAACAGTCGCCATAACTTTATTGGCTGACAAACCCACCTTGGCCTTCTTTAGCGCCGATTCACGCTAAGAAACCCACTGTTTTGACTGTTGTTTGGTCTCTGGTGTGTTGTGATGGATCCATGTTTTGTCCACGGTTACAAAACGGCGCAAAAACTCCTCCATATTGCGATTAAACAACGCCAAACCTTCCTGTGAATTTGTTACACGATTGCGTTTGTGGTCGACTGTGAGCAAACACGGCACCCATCTTGCGGAAAGCTTTCTCATGCCAAAGTGATCATTCAAAATTGAAACCACTGAGCCATGCGAGATCCCTACGGCTTCCACAATCTCTCGCACTTTCAATCTTCGGTCGGCCAACACCATATCGTGAATTTTTTCGATTGTTTCGGGTGTAGAGACCTCAACTGGGCGTCTAGGACGTTCGGCATCTTCAGTGCTTGTACGGCCACAACGAAATTCAGTAAACCACTTTTTTACCATTGAAATCGATGGTGCAGGGTCCCCATAGTATTTACCAAGCTTAGCCTTGGTCTCGGTAATGGTTTTTTTTCGCAAGAAATAATGCATAATAAGCACACGAAATTCACTTTTTTCCATTTTCTCCTCAAATTAGTGAGTAGTCTGATAAAAATAGCTGTCAAACACAAACTAACTGACGCAGCAAGTTTAAATTTTGACAGGAGTCAACTGACAGATGCCTGTTGACAGGAGCAGTTTTTTCTGTTTCAGTAAAGAGGTCAGAAATTCAAAAAGTCACGGACTTATTGACCCACCCTTAGTTGCTTACATGTATCGTTTTGTATTCTGAATTTGAGTTTAATATATTTCGATTAATCTCGAAAATAGTTTTGTAATATGTTAAATTTGTCACATGGAAAATATCTCCATAAATATCGTAAATTACTGCGTTCAAATTCGCTATCAATACATAATCGTCTGTTAGTACAGTCCATAATTTCTGATGATGCAATCGTGATTGTCACTAATACAATTATTAAGAGATTCAGTTTCTGAAATAAAAGGTTTAAGTTTTAATCTTTGTGTATAATTCTATTTCTTTTATGAATAACAACATTTCTGCCTAAATCTTCTTTGATATTCTGCCTCTTATACCTAGGTAAAAACTTATTTCGGCAACCTGTAATTTTCTCATATATTATTTGATTTGGTTTATACTCTTTAGTATTTCTTGTTTTATTGTGGGTCTGAAGCATTTTTACTTGAGCTTCTGAAAGTTTTGTAGGTATATGTTCATGTGATTTTTTATTATAAAGGATTTTATATGGTCTTTCATTCGTCACCGAATGTATTGTTTTATTGTATTGCTGGGCAGTTCCATATATTGATTCCAAACCGCTTATCAAACTAAATTCTTGTTGTATTCACCTGGCGATTTTGTTGAATGAACTCTCTTTACTTGTCCATTCGTAGTACTATGATGCGGGTCACAATAGTAAATTATTATTCTTAGCCTTTGCATAAGTGTTTTGACCTGAGGTGATCAGAAACCTGGTTCATTATCAAGTGCTATATGTTTTGGTTCGGGGAAAGTTTGAATTAATTCTAAAACCTTTGCATTTAGCTTTGTTTTATCTTCGATACTTTTAATAATTATACATTTGAAATATGAATCTATACATGTTATAAATTTGAAATTTTGTGCAAAAAATATATCTATGTTGAAATGTTCCCACTCTTTCTTCGGAATGGGAGCCTCTCCAATTTGTATTTGCTGTGGGTGCCTATCGTATTTATTCTTATTACATATCTCACAATTTCTCACGAATTCTTTCAATTGTTTTTACTAGCAATTATATATGCATTCGTCATAAAAAAAAAGTTTTGAGATATCAATCAAACATGACATTACGATGATAGGGAAGGCGAAAAAGGATGGTCTAAAAATTATGTCCGTCTGTATGGCTGTCTGTCTGTATATATGTATGCATAGACACCTTCAGCGTAACTGGGTGGGCCGAATTGCTTCAAACTTGGCATATATTGAATTTTTTTTAGCTCAAAAAATAACGGTACCTACCACATAACCGTTACGTTAAATCCTATTTTTCTCGGAAACGGTAAGGATTTTGATTTAAAAAAATCAGTGCAACTTTTAAGGTACGACCGATCATATGGTTGAAAATTTTTTTTTTTAAAGTCTAAAAACGGTACTTTCCATAGAACTGTTATTTTTTTGCGACTATCTCCGAAGTGGCTTACCAGATTCTGTCAAAATTTCACACATATATAGGTTTAGGTTTCCCAATCTATACAGCGTACCAATATTTTTAATTAATATTTTTTTGTATTTAAAAAAAAAAAAATTTAATTTATTTTTTGAAACCTGTTCACAAAATTTTTTTTTTCAAAAATATGAATTGGCGTTTTAGAATTTTTTTTTGAAAAATGTTTTCAAAAAGTTTTAAACAAAAAAACTTTTTTTCTCAAAAACCGCTCAACAGATTTTAAAACTTTTTTTCTTATAAATTCAAACTTATCCATGAAATAATTAATAATAATTAAATTAGTTTAAGTATTTATTTCAGAATTTTGAATTAATTTATTTTGATTAGGCCGATTTAATATTTTGTTATTAAGTTAATGTTATAATATTTAAGATTGTCATACCAATTTTTCTTAGAAACAAAATCTAAAAAATTTTGTATAGCTATATATCAAAAATTAAGTAAAAACGACTTTAAAAATATTAAAGATTTTATTTTAACAATTTAAAACACAAATTATTTATTTTTGCTTATATATATACAAGCAAAAATAAATAATTTGTTTTAAGTTGTTAAAATAAAATCTTTAATTTATAATAAAAAAACACGTTAAAAATCTCCACTATCAAATTAATTTAAAAATATATTAAACTTTTAATAGAAATCTTTTGCATACGATGTGATCTAATATAAGAGCAAGTTCGTGCGATCCAGTCGTGCATTTTATTTCATTTGTGGCCAATAATATGAACTGTAAATTTGTTTTAGATTTTCCCTATGGTTTCTATGGGCTCTATTATGGGTCTGTTCGATTATCATTGCTTGGTCGTCTTTATTTATTATATCTGGAGGAAATAATATTTTATACAAAAAAAATGGTTGTTAGAAGTTTGCTTTAACATTTTCTTTATTTCAAACAGGTCTTCTGGTGTGAAGTGAATTGCTACAACTCCTGGTTGAAGGAATTCTTTCAAGATTGTCATGAGATTATCTAATGTATCGAATTCTATTATATGTCTTATTCTACCAGTTTTTTACTTGTTCATGTGTAGTAAGCGAATGTTTGCTTAATAAAATCTGTTGCCTGAATTGGTTTAGTGGTTTTGTTGTTTCTTTTATTTCTTCGTTATCGCTACTTTCTGCAAAATGCTGAGTTGCATCTGATTCTACTGGAGAACTATTTATTATATTATTTAAATTTTGCCTAGAAAGGGCGTCTGCCACTACATTTGTTGTACATTGTTTGTATATTAGTTTTGGGACATATTCTTCAATTAATGCGTGTCATCGCTTCATTTTTTTATTTGGATTACGTTTTGATAGAGCAAAAGTTAAAGGGATAATGATCCGTACGGATCTCTTAGTTTGAAAATCCATATAAATAATTTCTTAAATTTTCCAATGCGTATAATATAGCGTATAATTTTTTTTCATTCGCTGCATATGATCTTTCGGTTTTACTTAGGGGTTTACTAATAAATGATATGGGTTTGGGGTCCTGAGATAAAACTGCACCTATTGCATCGTCAGATGCATCACTTGTTAATACGAATTTATTTTCAAAATCGGGCTGATTTAGCTCGGTTTCTATAATTAAATGATTTTTTAAATTTTCAAAGGCTTTGATTGCTTCATGTGGTAAATATTTAGTTAAAGGTTTGGCTATATTGTATTATATATAATATTTGAATAAATTTTCTATAATATCCTATCATTCCTAAAAATGATCTTAATTGCCTCAGCATTTTTGGTTCAGGATATTCTCTTATTGTTCTAACATTTTTTGTAATTGTTTTAATAATATTACGCGCTATCACATACCCTAAAAAGTCTACTTCTCTACTTCTTCTTTATAAGACATTGATTTTTCTAATGAAATCTTTATATTTGATTGTTTTAGAATCTCTACTAGCTTTAATATATGTTCAGTGTGTTCATCTTAATTACTTGAAAATATTATAATATCATCTAAATATACCTGGCAGAACTTTCCTTCGTAAGGTATCAACATATCGTCCATTGCACGTTGGAAAATAGATGGTGCCTTTCTTTTAAACCGAATGGCATTCGTGTATATTCATATTTGCCATTAATAATTGAAAAAACTAATTTTACCAATATCTTCTCCTTTTACTTTTATTTGGTAGAAACCTGACTCTAAGGCAATGGTTGACAAATATTTAGTCTTCCCAAGATTACTCAATATTATATTGGTATTAGGTATAGGGTATTTATCTGAGATTGTATTCCCATTTAAATTTCTTATATT
Organism: Philhelius pedissequus; assembly: GCA_910595825.1. Taxonomy (NCBI): domain Eukaryota; kingdom Metazoa; phylum Arthropoda; class Insecta; order Diptera; family Syrphidae; genus Philhelius; species Philhelius pedissequus. Next base: position 150,345,078 of record OU343160.1, read on the forward strand.
CAATTACAAGCCCATTTTTCGGAGTTCCATCTTCGTTGACCCTTTTTTGGTATCACCCAAACTGATGAATTATATGGGCTCCGAATACAATCTCTTAAGGGTTTTTCTACTTCTTTGCTTACAAAGTTATTTGAACTAAGTGGGTAAGGATACTGTTTACTCCAAATTGGTTTTTCTTTTGTTGTGTGGACTTCCGCCAATACGTCTGTTTATCCTAAATGGTGGTGAGATGTTTATTGAACTATGGTCCCTCCCAATTTTCTTCTTTATTTGTTTACTCAAACTGTCAATATTTCTATCAGAAACAACTATTTATTTTGCCATTTTCTTCGAAATTTACTCGTATTTTATCGTTGCTAATACTTTAATTACATAACTTTTCGGGAATATATATTTTTTCACTTAAATTTTTATATTTTAAGATTTTATTTTCGAAATCTATTTTTATTTCTGCATTTTTTAATAAATTGCAACCTATTATTAGATATGCATCTAATTTATTTATTTCATAAAACGTAACTATTTTACAAGCACTTTGAATCAATTAGTTGGCTAAAGGTCGGAAAAAATAATGCTGTTGTTAAATTTCGTGCGATGTTTCAAGCATGGTTATGCTCATCATCAGGCCTTTATTTCACATACCAAATAAAAATAAAAAAGGAAACATAAACTGTATAAGTATACAAATTTTGTAAGAAAATTAACAAAGACTGACAAAAAAACAAACAAATATATCAAAAAATACTGTGCATTCTAGCACTATTTTGGTTTTTAAACTAAAAATAATAATATTAAATTAAATAATTGTCAGTAATTTGAATATAAGAGAATTTTACAATCAGCAACAACTCGCTAATTACACTTGACACTTCCAACTCGATTACATTTACCTAATCTTATAGTTGTTTATGAACAGCCTTCTTATTAGTTGGCTATATCTGTTACTAAGATTTTTACAATCAGACCTGCGATTAATGGCATTTTTGTTGTTGAGTATGTGCAACGTTTCCAACAACATTCCTTTGGAATAATGTTGCTCCGTCTGTAGAACTTCAGCATTCTCCAAGTGGGGTTTATGTTCTTGTATACAATGGAGAGCAAAAGCAGTTTTCTGTGCAGGTAACCATTAATTAAATCCGATTTGTGACCAGAGAGCCTACTCTTGAATTTTTGTTTTGATGTGCCAATTTATACCGAAGAACAAGCTCCTTCTTTCCCTCCCAAACAATTTATTTTATAAACAATTAGCCTTGTCCATCTTATTCATTTTTCCCATTGTGTTGGTGAAAATATTACTTCTTACAGAATTGATTGACTTGAATGGAATTCTCGTTTTTGTTTATTCCCTAATTGGTGCTGCATTAATGCGATTAGAGATGTGACAGAGGAACGGCATACTATGACACTGCTTGTTTTTCTGTTTCAACATTGTTTTGCGTATGCGTAATCATTTACTGGTAATTTTTGATGAGTTTTATGTTGTTGGTTGGGGGGGGGGGGGGGGGGGGGGGTGGAGGAACTAGAGTATGGGGTGTTTCGTATTATATTCTTGTTTTTGGGATGAAAAGAATTGTCTCTTATTTCGAGAACACGATTGCCAAAGTTCTGTGCTGTTATTATTATTTGTTTTGGTTATTTAGGGTGAAAGGAAATAAGCAATCCCGATGAGCTGGGTTTCTTATACCAATCAAATAACAGTTTGTTATTCCGTCTCATTTTTTTTTTTTTTTTTTTATAACTTTGCACGCGCTCAAGGGATTAAGAATACACTTTATATGTTTTTCTTAACACAGCGCGGGCATCCGGTGGAAGAAGAGAAAGAAGGATAGGATAGGAAAGATGAAAGATGATCTGACTCTAAGTAATTGTTGTCTATGACACAAAACCTTAAAATCTCAATGAACTTAGAGTTCTTAATGTTAGTATACTCCTTTAAATCTTTCAATTTCTTATTGAATCCCATAGGTATACTCGTAAACATGGATACAACGACACCAAAATCTCATCGTTTTCCAATTTAAGAAGTTTAACTTCTTAAATAAAATCTTTTGGGTTTTTGACATTATGTTCGGAGTTCCGTGTAAGGTTTTGGAGGATATTGATCATCAATACACTTTATGTTTGTTATTTAATTTTCATTTATTATGGCCTGATGATGAGCATACCCATGCTTGAAACGTCGCACGAAATTTAACGAATGCATTATTCTTTTCCACCTTTAGTTCACTAATCGATTAAAATTTTTTTAGAATTACGTAAGGTCAGGGTGACACAAATTACTATTAAATTAATACTTCATAGAAATGATTTATTATTGTTGAACCATTTATTGTTCTAACACGTTTTTTTGTAACTTACTCCTGCCTATCTTTGAGTACTTAAGGTTTGCAATAGCAACTGGTAGCACCTGTATCTATTAATATTTTTAATTTTCCTGAATATATAGGGCAATCAAGGGACTTCATTTAAATTGTTCACTCTTTCTATTTTAATTGGACTTTGAGCACTACGTTGTGCGCTTTCGTATGGTCTTTTTTCTGATTGATATTGAATTCTTTGAAACTGGGGTCTGTAATTAGGTTGAAAATTGTTATTATATCCTATATTATTTTGTCTAGAAAGATTATGTTTTTGCTTATCCTGATTTAACCTGCTTTGTTCGTGTCTATTTATCGATCTACAAGCTGAGCTTTCAAGCTCCATTGGTTCTGTTCTAACATACCTATTATGGTTGCTATTACGTGGATTAAATCTCAGATTATTCTGGACTCTTAGATATCCAGAATGTGGTTGTGCATGAACTCTACTAAATTGTAATGGGAACTGGGTTCTAGCATTTTTTCATTCTAGTTCCTGTGATTTTGCGAGGGCACAAAGTAAATCGTCTGGGGATCGTGAGAATAGTATATTGGACAAGGGAGGATTTAATCCTGTTATAAATACTCGTACGGCATTTCGTCTGAAGGAATCATTTAATTCTTTGGTGACCTGTGTATTTGTACCATAAGTCATAATGGTTTTGGAAATTAATAATGTTAACTTTTGATTTGGGTGGCCGTGGCGCGATAGTTGTGTGTTCGCCTGTCAACCTCATGGTCGCAGGTTCGATCACTGCCGTAGTCTATGTCATCTTATTTTTCCATTAAAAACCAATTCTAAAATAAATGTCAAACGAGTTGCTGGGTTACTCATTACATGCTGTTTGGGCATAGAACTAACAACATGTGATTGAGTAAAAGTAGTATACCGATAAAATATGACAAAAGAATACAAACAATTAATGCGAATTATAAGGGTCATAGATAAATAAGACACGGAAATTTCTCCGCATTAGTTCAGTCGCCCCTCCTGGGGGTAAGCCTTGACGTGGCGGAGGGGCTTACGGTGACTACTACTGTGAAACCTAGAGCTATGCGATCGCGGAACTTGATTCTGCAGTAGGGCCACCCATGGTCGACAGGTCGAAGTGGAGTAGGATGTCGCTACTAATTACCCCCCCCCCCCGCCCAACAAAGGAGTGTTTCCCACCAAGGCACTCCCAACAGATTTGACGGTATCGAAAGAATTCTCGCGATGGAATCAACGGCAGCGTCACTAGTTCCAGTCAGGTTGAACTACTTGGTGAACACCTTGTATAGACTACTCAGAAGTAATCAGAGCACAGGCTTATAAGGAGCTGTAAATCCAGACTCTCGTCCTTGGAGTTATTAAAGGACCTGGCCCTCCAGGCCGGGGGCTCCTGCCGCTGGGGTAATTGCCCGACGTAGGAGTATCTAGATAGTTATGAAACAACTACAAGCCTCGGATATGGATGATCCAAATATTTATGGCCCTGGCAATGAAATACTGACAACGAATTTCGGATCTGCACGTGGAATGTCCGGACCTTAAACAGACCACGTGCAGCCGTGCAATTAGTGGAGACCCTGGATAAGTAAAATAAGTACCTGATATAACAGCACTCCAGGAAATGCGATGGGATGGAGAGGGCATGCGAAAAATGAAATCCTCTGATATTTACTTTGGTAAGTGCTACAGGGAAAGGAGACAGCGGTTATTTGGGTGCGGCTTTGTGGTAAGAGGCAAACTTAGACAAGAAGTTATGTATCTTAAATACGTTAGCGAGCGCCTTGTCACAATCCGCATCAGGGCCAAATTTAAAAACATCTCGCTGATCTGGTCCACGCCCCAACGGAGGAGAAGGATGACTCGATCAAAGAGGAATTCTACGAACTTCTCGAAAAGACGTACGATAAGTGCCCGAAGTACGACGTTAAGATTGTTCTTGGCGACTTTAACGCCCAGATCGGAAAGGAGGGTATCTTTGGTCCGACGGTCGGGGGACACAGCCAGCACGACGAAACTATTGAAAACGAGCTTAAACTGATCGACTTTGCGGCGGGGAGAAATATCACAATGGCAAGCACTCGATTCCCCCATCTCAATATACACAAGGGAACTTGGAAGTCTCGAGATCAAGGCACTGTTAACCAAATTAATCATGTCGCGATAGACGCAAAGGCATGCTTCCAGTATCCTGGATGTCCGAACTTTCCGAGGGGCCAACATAGACTCAGATCACTACCTGGTAGTATCTAGAGTCCGGAGGCGGATATCCTTGGCGCCTCAGCGAAGAGAGGATATTAGGAGAAAGTTCAACATCGGTAAACATTTATCACCAGAGAGTGCCACAACTTTTGCCGACCGCCTTGCCCTCAATCTCTCAGAAAACGAACCAGCAGCACCAACTATAGACGAACAGTGGAATCATTGCCAGCTGGCTATTAGAAGTGCCGCCTCTGATGTGCTGGGTTTCAATCGACAACCAAAGCGAAACCTCTGGTTCGATGAGGACTGTCGGTAGGCACATGCAGCCAAGGACGAAGCATATGAGTCAATGCTGCAAGCTAGGACCAGAACTGGTGAGAGAGCAGCCCGCGAGGTCTATGTGCAAAAAAGAAGAGAGGAACACCGACTCCTAAGAAGGAAGAAGAGGGAGCACGAAAAGCAAGCGGTCGAGTCTATTGAGGGATGCTACAGCAGTGGTAACGCTCGAAAGTTCTATCAAGGGTGAAATGATCTATCCAAGGATTCCAGCCCAGAATAGAAGCCTGTCATGATAAAAATGATAATGTCGTAGGAGATACGCAGACGGTGCTGATAATTTGGAAGGAACACTTTTCCAAGCTGCTAAGCGGCGAAGACTGCCAACCATCCGTTGCTATGCAGAACAACCCATTCAACTTGGACGATGATTGTCAAAATATCCGTCCACCTAACCTAGAAGAAGTAAGAACGGCGATATCCAAACTTAAGTCGCACAAGGCCGCCGGTTCAGATGGCCTGCCAGCTGAACTGTTTAAGATGACTTGGCCAGGAGCATACACCAACTCATTTCCAGAATCTGGTCGGAGGAAAGTATGCCCAATGAATGGAAGCTCGGCATAGTGTGCCCTATCCACAAAAAAGGAGATGCTCTGAACTGCGCCAACTACAGAGGTATAAGTCTCCTCAACATCGCATACAAAATTATGTCGGCTATTTTGTGTATCCGCCTAGAACCTTTTACCAACGACCTGATCGGATCTTATCAGTGTGGCTTTAGGCGAGCAAAATCAACTAACGATCAGATTTTCACACTCCGGCAGATCCTGGAAAGAACCCAAGAATTCCAAGTCGATACGCACCATCTCTTCTTCGACTTTAAAACCGCCTATGATAGCTTTGATAGAGACGAGTTATACAGAGCCTTGTCACATCTCGGCATCCCTGCCAAACTTGTCCGCTTGTGCAGAATAACAATGAAGGAATCTCTCTGCTCCGTCAGAGTCGGTAAGAACTTCACCGACGACTTTGATGTCGAGAAAGTTTTGAGACAAGGTGATGCGCTATCATGCAATCTCTTTAACATCGTGCTGGAAGCAATTGTGCGCAACTCAAATGTCAACACCAGAAGCACAATTTTTCAAAAGTCCGTTCAACTCCTTGCTTATGCTGATGACATTGACATCATAGGCAGAACAAAGCGAGCTGTCAGTGGAGCATTTCCAAGTATTTAAGCGGAAGCGGCGAAGGTGGGTTTAACTGTTAATGAGACGAAAACTAATTATATGCTGCCATCGAGAAGAGAAGTCCAACACCATCGACTGGGACAAAACGTCACGATTGGCGGTTATAACTTCGAAGTAGTCAGAGACTTTGTTTACCTGGGATCCACTATTACATCGCACAACAATATTAGCGCGGAGATCAAACGAAGAATCACACTTGCAAATCGCTGTTTCTTCGGGCTTAGAAAGCATATGAGCAGTGAAGCCCTCTCTCAAAGAACCAAAGAGACCCTATATAAAACTTTAATCATCCCAGTCCTGCTGTATGGGGCAGAGGCATGGACACTGACAAAATCGGATGAAAACCAGCTGGGTTGCTTTGAGAGAAAGATTTTTCGAGTTATGTTTGGACCAGTGTGCATCGGTGGTGAGTGGAGAAGAAGATTTAACGACGAACTTTATGGGCTCTACAGCGATATCAACCTGGTCAAAAAGCTAAAAATTACAGCGACTGAGATGGCTAGGTCACGTGGAGCGCATGCACATCGACGCACCAGCCCGACGAGTTTTCGTATCCAACCCCGGTGGACAACGCGACAGAGGAAGGCCTTATCTTAGGTGGCGCGATCAAGTGGTGAACGACCTCAACCAACTTGGTGTGCGTAACTGGTGGCAGCTAGCTAGCGACCGGGCTTGCTGAAGAGGTTTGCTGGTTGAGGCCGTGATCCATCCTGGATTGTAAGCGCCATCTAAAGTAAGTAAAAGTAACTTCAGTCGCCATCCCTGGAGATAAAATCTGAGACAACAACCACCTTCAGTCTCAGAACATCGCGCCTCACATCTTTCCTATCCTTCTTACTCTTACTTAACCTGACGCCGGCGCAGTGTTGAAACATTTAAATGGTAGTATAATCCCTTGATTTCCCTTTTGGGACAATAAAAATCGGGCCGTTTACTCTAGCGACCCGAGTATGTTCCCAAAAATTAATAAGATATTTAGAAGGAAAGATCAAAACGACGTTCCGTGTCGATGGTATATCCAACGTTATCCTACGACATTCACTTCAGGAAGCAGTTGATATTTATACCACATTGTTTAACAACACGCTGAATAATGCATATTATCCATTGCGGTGGCAGACAGCTGTGGTGCATCCTCTCTCGAAAAAGGGAAATTCGCAATCCGGCGAATCTACGTTTGAAAAGTCTTCTTCCGAGTATAAGCAAGGTATTTGAAAAGATTATTAATAGGCTCTGTTCAAGTGGGCGGAGGACAAAAATAACATCCCGGATAATCAGTTCGGTTTTAAGGCGGGGCATGACACAATTCATGCCGCATCTAAACTGGTTTCTGATATCCAATGGAACAAATCTAAAAAGCAGTGTACGGGTGTCTGTCTGGTTGATTTGGAGAAGGCCTGTGACAGCGTACAGTTAGAGGGTCTTTATCTAAAGCTTTCCAGACTAGATTTAAGTACACCTCTATTGTATATGCTTCGTGACATTCTAGGGGCTGGGGGAGCATTTGCCCTGACAAAACGATTGTTTTATAGCAGCCGTCTTGACAGCAGTGTGAAGATGATTTGCTACATGGCCCTCATCAGGCCGATGATTGCCTATGGATGCCCGGTGTGGTTCAACGTTGCCCCATCTCAAATGGAAAAGATTCGGGTGATTGAGAGGCAATGTCTTATACGTTGCCTTGTATTACACATAACACCAGAGTCGGAGTACACACGATATTATTCCAACCAGGTGATATCCAACGGAGCCATAATAAACAGAATAGATAATTTTTTTGTTTAAGCTGATTCGGGGTCACATTGCAAGAGCGATGTCTTCAAGCAACAGCTTAACTTTTGGGGCTTATTACCCCAACAATGAATACCACGGAAATGCGCGGTTTAGTGCCTATATGCTACCCGAGGTATTCCTCTATTTAGACAGTCGAAGGCTGATACAGGATGGAATGGCGGTTCCGCTAATCTACCACATCAGCCAAAGAACTGTAGATAGGGGACTCCTATATGATCGAGACGTCATAGCTCAAGGTGGAAAAGAGCGCCTTCGGTTCAGTAGGACTGTGCCCGATCGGGACCGAAGGGATAGGGCGAAGCAAGAGAACCAGTTCTGGTGCCTCTCTGAACAGCAGTATGATACATAAAGTCGATTAGGATGGTATGTCTTGGCCGACTTACGTAGATTTAGGGAAATAAGGTATAAGGAACAGTCGGGGTGGCGCAAAAAAAAATTAAAAAATATATATGTATGCGGGGGCATATGTGCATGCAGCTGCGTGCCTGTGTATGTATGTACATACGAATATGTATGTACATATGTATATGTCTGTGTGGGTTGCATGTATCTGTGTGTCTGCATGCGTATACAAAATATACAAATAAATATAAAAACAACCTAAAAAAGCTGCTGTGGCTGTTCTAGATTTAAGTAGATTTAAGTAGTTTTAGGTATTTTCTAGTTATCTTAAGTAGTTTAAGTTATTTTTAGTTAATTGTATCTATATTTAATTATTTTTAGTCTAGCTTTAGGTAGTCAATAAGTAAAAATTAAAAAAAAGCACATGTTACTAAGTTTTTTGTTAGAAAAGTTTTCTTGGTTAAATAAAAATAAAATAATTAGAATTAATTAAAATAGTTTTTAGGTCGAAAGAGATTAGTATTAAGAGATATAGTTCAGTTTAAAGCGCCCGTAAAGGGTCAGTAAATTAATTGTAAGTTATTGATAATTAGGCTAGTTTTAAACATTTTTGTCTAGCTTTAAGTTAGTTTTAAGTTAATAATAAATAAAAATGAATTTACCAAAAAAAAAATAATCCCTTGAGCGCGTGTCGATTATAAAAAAAAATAATGTTTAATAATAGAAGTGATTGCTTGACGAATCACACTTAATCCTTGCTCTATTATATGCGGAGGTCTCTTATCTCCGTATGCAAAATCAAGTCGGAAGACAATGGCGTCAAAGTTTAATATGGTGCCAAGATTAGTTAATACGTCATAAGCACTGTTTGTTATTTTATTTCTGAAAATAGTAAGGAATGCAAATTATTTTCGGCTTCCCTTGATGTACAATGACATGGAATTATTAGCAGCTTCGCGCCAACTAACATATTAATTTATTTTTAGCCCCGAAAACTCAGGTAGAGATTTGATAACGTCAAGTTTTTCATTGCAAATAATGTTTTCATTTTTGGTCTGAATGTTATATTCAGTTACTAATGAGGTATTAGTAATTGCTTGTAAATTAAATTTTAATGCCGAGTTTTCTGCTTGCAATGATGCAGCGTTTGCGGCTACTAGCCTTACAACAATTTGGATTTTTGGATTTGTCCAGTTTAATATATAACGATAAGAGTGCAATTATGTGAAATAACAAAATTTATTTTAATACTTTCGTATTTTTACTTAATTAAACATAATATATAAAAAATATAAAATTTCTTACTATAATTTGATGATATGCTTTCTTGTGGATGAACTTGTTCTGGGTTTTATTTCTGTTGTTTTCTTATTGTTCAATAAATTTCACAATCTGTCTATTTTTAATGTCTCATTTTTATTTGTTTTATTCAAATATCACTTTTTTTATTTTTTTTCATTCTTTTTTCTTATTTTTTCTTATGTGATTTTGTATCATTAGTTTCACTTTTTCAATCAACTAATTGCCTTTACTTTTCACTTCACTTTTCTTCTAATTTATTGAGGAATACTTTTTATTATTTATTTCTTCCATTTTTTTAGGATACTTATTTGTATCATTCGTATCGTATTCGACCTATATCTGATCTTCACAATCTGTTCATAATTTATTCTTCTGAACCTTAGATTAGAAGTAATGTATTTTCCTTTGTTTTAGAAAATTCAACATAAAATCATACTTATTAGATTTCCGATTATTTATATGTCCTCTGTCTTTACTGCACTTTACTGCAACTGTACTAAAGATTTTTTGAATTCTCTAGATAAGGACTGTATTGGATTAGTTAGCATTAAAAGCAAACCCATGAACCAGCTCACCTAAAGTGATCTAAACTACGAGTATCATCAGAGTTGTCGGGTTTGTTACGAGTATGTTTGTTATATTTACAATAAAGAGAATTTGCTTTTCTTAAGGGTAATATTTCTAAATAAGGAAAAGTATGTTTCTGTTTCAAAGACAATCAGTTTACCTGCTAAAAATCGTTTGAGTTGAGATTTTTAAATTCATTCCAATTAATGCCTTCTAGTCTTGATTCATTACCTAGGAATCTAACGGCTAGTGTTTTCACATTAATAAACTCTAACTTTCCAATTGAAGAAGAGTTTAAGCTTCTGACTAGGAAGTGTGTATTCCCATATGATTATATAAAGTCATGGAAAAGCTAAAAAAAAACCTTCCCTCAAAATAACTTTGATAATAAGTTAACTGAAGAATCTTCTACTTTAGATGAGTATAATCATGCAAAAGAAGTTAGGAACACTTTTAAATGTGAACATCTCTTAGACTATATTTGAAAACTGATGTTCTTCTCTCAGCAGATATTTTTGAAAATTTTAGGAGTTTTTGTAAAAATATTTGTAAACTAGATACCTGCTATTACTATACAGCCCCGGGCTTATCTTGCGATGCTATACTAAGAACAACGAAAATCAATCTCGATCTTATTCAAGATATTGAAATCTATAATAAAAAATGGTATTAGAGGAGGCATTTCCGAATGTTCACATCGACACCCCGTAGCTAACAAGAAAAACATGAAAAAACTATGATGAAACAAAAGATTGACAGTATTTGATGCACGTAGTTGCTAATAATTTATATGGATGGGCAATGTCATATCCTCTACCATATTCTTCTATTAAATGGGTTAATAATTCTCAAAGCTTTGATTTGATGAATATTTCAGATGATTCGGAAGTCGGTTATATATATGACGTAGACTTAAAATATCCAGATTCCTTACATGAAAGTCATAACGATTTACCATTTTGTGTGTAAAACAAAAAAGTATATCAATCAAAATTTTCAAAATTAATTGCAGATTTGAATATACTATACATTATAACAATCTTCAACAATGTATTAAAAATGGTTTAAGACTGATTCGTATACATAGACTCTTAGACTTTAATCAAAGTCGCTGGCTACAAAAATATATTGATTTAAATAATCAGCATCGAACTTTAGCTACCAGCGAGTTTTGAGAAATTTTTTTTCAAACTTATAAGCAATACTGTTTTAGGTAAAACTATTTAAAATGTAGATAAAAGAGAAGATATGAAGATTGTTACGTTTTGGGAAGTTATAAAAAACGCCTAGCAGCTAGAGCCTTAATAGCAAAACCAAATTTCCATAGTTTGACTAAAATCACAGAAAACATGGTGGCCATTCAAATGAAAAAAGTTAGTAGGTACATATTACAACAAGCCTTTATACGTAGGATTTTGTGTCTAAGAATTTTCAAGGTGGAAAATGTATGACTTCCACTAAAGCTATATGTAGCCTAAATTTGACAAATGTTTAATATTGGAGAATATGAATACAGACTCTTTTATGGACACCATTAAGACTGAAGATTTTCATAATGATACAGGGTGTACGTCGGGAAGGTATACTACTTTGTTTGTTTAACATTGTTAATTAAATGAAAGAGAATGGGTCTTATATTGATAAATGTTTTATTTAATGTCGGCAAGTATGTATGGAATATAATATCAGGTAAGTGTCCGATTCTGTTAGTCTCAGAAATGCGAGCCCTTTTGAGCACATTTTTCATTACATTCTCACACATTTCAAGTGGTATTTCATTAATTTCATCACGAATATTTTGTTTGAGTTGCTCAAGCGTTTCTGGTTTGTTTGCACAAACCCTGCTTTTCCGATATCCCCACAAAAAGAAGCCCGGAGCGGTAAAATCAGGCTACCTTGAAGTCCAATAAACATCACCATTTCTTGAAATAACTTGTTGTGGAACGAGGTCTCGCAGTAATTCAATTGTAATACTGTAAGACACCAGACTGTTACTTTAAATGGCTGCAAAGGCGACTGATGAAAAATTTGAGGGTTTCCATTGCCCATGACCGACTATTCTGTTTGTTCATATATCCATTCAAATGAAAGTATGCCCGTTACTCATTATGATTTTTTCATGAAAATCGAGGGTTTTCATGGGCTAGCTGTAACATCCTATTGGCGTATGTACGGCGGCGTTAATGATCTTGTGGAAGAAGCTCTTTTGTCAACTGAATCTTAAATGGACACAAAGTAGTTCCTTGAGGACCAAGCTCCTGAGCACAGCGTCGAATTTAGGTTGATGAATTGATTTGAACACTTCATGGAGCAGCAGTAATGTTTTCAGCCGATCTTGCAGTACGTTGTGGTGCTTACTTGGGCCTATCACCTACAGACCCTCATTCTTCGAAATCATTCACTACACGATAAATAGTGTGTTTTTTTTTTGGCACGTTGTTTTTCCCAAAAATTTCACGTAACTTTCTCATCGTCACAGTAATCGATGATTGATTTTGTTAAAATGTTTTAACGATTAAGACACCCTGTGTTAAACAAGATAACTATTTATATTTCGACACTTCTGCATACTCATTATATAATCATTATAATATTCCATTGAAAAATAAAAAAGTCTTGCATATGATGAAGGATGAAAATTCAGGTAAAATAATGAAGGAATTTATGTACAAAATGTAAAAAATGTACTTAAAAACTTATGTACATAAGGAACAAAATAAATTAAATTATAAAGAAAATTGTATAAAAGAAAAAAAAACTTATATGTAAAACGAAAATAAACTAGAAAAATAAAAAAATAATTAAATGGAGAATAAATGTTGTTCTTATTTCTTTGAAAATTCAGGAAAATTATAGCTGACTGTGTAAGAAATAATTTAATAAGAACACGTTTTAGCGGACACAACATTTGCTATGTGATAAGCATCTTGTTTCACTTGGAAAAATACTTTTGAGTTCATTGAAGCTGGGGCAGTTTATATTTTCAACATTTAATACTTCAACCATTTCATTTAGGAGTTGCTTTATCCATTGTAGTTTCTCATCACTCTTAACATAAACGGTGTGATTTATAATATTATCTTGAAGAAATTCTTGCCATTCAACTACAAGCCATGATGGTTTTGATACAACCATTTAGCTTGTCTTTTTAATAATGTTGTTAAATGCATAAAGTCAAACGGAGGTGTGATTATGAAATTGTAATGACTACGCCCAGGAAGAATAGCTATTTAACTATAAACTTATTACTAGGTCCTCTAAAACTTTGAATATCAATGATGAATGTTATTGTTAGAGCTGCTGTGTTCTTGATTAAGAGCTATATTGAACGAAACCATTTAAATTTTTCGAGATACTAATTGACTTAGAGGATTTTAATTTATAATTCGACCATTAGGTAATATGCTGATGTATTTGCTGGTAGTTCCTTAGCTGTTTTAATTTCCAAACGAATATCAACTGCTCCAGTTTTCATTATTGCATTCTGATGTCTACAATCAATCACAAAAATAGGTGCTTATGTCTTGAAGAGATCCCTTGTCAGCAATGGCTCTGAAACTGAGCAATTATAATAGTTGGTTCTAAATTCAGTGTACATTTGATTTAATAATACTAAAGTTGTTTTTTTAAAACGATATATTTTGGTCTTCAGAGGATAAACGTCAGAATTTAAATATGCCTTAAGGGTGACCACATCACAGTGATCAAAATAAGTAGGGCTCTCATTCAATTGGTTTCTCTTGTTGGTTTGTAAGCCAATAATAATGTATCTAGGCTTCCCAACTTGCGATGTTGTCTTCAAATCCCAAATATGGTGGTCGCTAATATGTAAGGCTGGATATCTATATTAATCACAATAGTGAAAGGCGATTTTCATAGTGTCATTATCATTTATAGATTTGAAGAGTTTCAATTTCAAAGAGTGAGTAAGATGAACATGTGGTACTTTCCATTATACTTTGAGTAATGTTATTTTTGCTTGCTCATCTGCATTAGCAATAGTTGAGATTTCATCAGTGCGAGGACGCGTTAGAATTAAGTCATTTCGAAGGTTAGAAATTATTTGTTCGAAATCCTCTGCAAAACCCAAAAGTTCATTAAGCGCTAAGGAAAAATTAAAATCCCATCTAAATTTACTGAAGAATTTGGACACCATCCTCCATTCTACAGCATTGCGCTTTCATTTTGACTCAGAGACACAGAATTTTGAATAAAAGTTGTGACCCCAACATTAAGATTGCTATCTATTTTAATACTATTCCGTTCATACCGGATTTCGTCAAATAAAAATGCAATACAATTGTTTCCAAGGTTTGTCTTCTTAACTTCCGATTCATCATTTTTCGATCAGTCCCCTCAACATAAATGTAACTTTCCGAAAGTAATATAATGAGTTTTTGATGTTGCACGCAGATGTAGATGATGTCATTTTTAGCAAACTTATTTAAGTACGTTATTTACATTCGTATTTTGAAATACTATCATCAAATGTTGGATCTTGAAAAATATTCAGCATATCTTACTTTGTTAAGTTGAAATTATTACTTTCTTTACTACAATGTGAATCCTTATGATAGTAAAAACAATTGGCTTTCTCTTGATAACGATTGTACTTCTCTTTATGACTTATCAGTCACCGACTGACATTCAACCCGACAACATCAATTATCTCTCTGTTGCTCAATCTAGTTTTTTCGTTACCAACAGTTACGTACTTTCACTTTTCACTTTTTATCTCTTTTTCCCGGTATACTTTCCTTAATGTTCTGCTAAAGTGCGTTAAATAATTTAATTATAGCCACTGGGCCACCTGTGCTCTCGGGCAACAGATTTAGCATGCTCGATAAGGAGCTGCGTCTGAGCCCAACAGTGAAATTAATAAATCATTCCCAATAAGTTCTAATTCGAATGACCCAAAGTTCATAGTAATCTCTGCTAGTTACGAAAAAAAACCCTTTCCTCTATAAGTATATTTTTACTTAAAAAAGCTATGATGGCATTAGCTCTGGGTATGAAAGTGTGACGGAACTACGCCACCTTCTACTTGTGAAATCCTTAAAAATAGCTAAACTATTCCTTGATCAAAAATCATTAGCAAATCTATGCCCCAACTCTGTCTATCTTCACCTTAATCTAAACTCATTCATATGTACTGTTTACGCCTCATGCCTAATACAAGTTCCCGAAGATGAAATAATAAACGAAATGAGTGCTCAAGGAGTCACTCAAATCTACAAATTCCAAAAAACAACTCCTGAAAACAAACCCCGTTACACCGGCCTCATGCTTTTTACATTCGACTGCTTTCGTCCACCCACCACAGTTAATATTGGCTGGCACAATGTTAAAGTGGAAGAATATTTCCCTTCCCCCATGCGTTGTCGCAACTGCCAGCTGCTTGGCCATACCACCAAAAGATGCTCCAGTTCACCTAGTTGTGAAACCTGTAACTTGCCCCCTCACAATCCCGAAAAAAGCACACGTACTTCATGCGCTATCAGTCATGAAGAACATCCATCGTCTTCAAAAACGTGCAAAAGTTACCTGAATGCCAAGGAAGTTCTTAAAATAAAATCAATACCCAAATGTACCATGGCCGACGCAACAAAAAAAATTTAAAGAACAAAATCCGTTGTCTTCAATTTTGACAACATATTCTACAGTTGCAAAAGGCACTTCTTTGCCAAACGAATCAACTATTCAAACTTCCCCTCTACCTTCTGGTGCATACTCTCAAACATTAACCACTCAAACCAAACCAATTACACAGTCTTCACAAATACAACCAACTTTAAACAATTCCCCTCCAACAACATCTCCAATTCAAAAAACCAATACACTATCACAACACTTGCCAACGACGCGACGCCAGCCATTTGCGATGCGGTTACTCAAAGCAATGTTTCAAATTCACCATTCACCTCCCACCTCCACCACATCCAGCAACATCGTTACTTACGCGCTACAGCAAATATAGCCATTCCGCAAACAAGCGACACTTATCATTCGAAAACAGTTCCCTGGTGGAACAAAGAAATTAGTATACTCCGCAATCTTAAGCAAAAGGCATACATTTAACAAATCGCCTACTGACTCTAATCGTATCTTATACCGGAAGCTGAACGCTAAATTCCGTAAAACTGTTAAAGCTGAAGAAATTTAATGTTTTGAAAAATTCACCGCGACCATTAACCCTAATTACTCATCCCAAAAGATATGGGCTAATATCAAATTATTAACAGGTTCTTATACACCGAACACTATCAGCACAATAGTTACTGGTTCTAAAACAATTAACCGCCCAATAGACATTATTGAGCATTTCGGTCAAAATTGGAAGCAGCTTGCCGATGATTCGAATTTTAACTCGGCATTTGTAAATGAAAAATTCTAAATCCTTAACAACACCAACATACCTTTCGATCCCAGCCCTTCCGCTTTTTGCATTGAATCCCCTATAAGTTTATCTCTTGTTTGAATGCAGTAAAAGGTAAAGCACCAGGTTTCGATCGCATCTCCTATGACATTTCCTTAAAAATTCCTCTTCTTCCCTAAAAACAAGACTCTTGGTAATATACAACAACATCTTTCATACAGGAATAATTCTGCATGCCTGGGTGGTGGCAAGCATCATCCCACTGCTAGAACCTAACGAGGACCCTACTTCCATCTCCAGTTACCGTCCGATCTCACTCCTCCCTTGTGCAAGCAAAGTTATGGAAAAATAGTCGCAAATCGACTATCATGGCTCCTTGAGAAAGAAAACAAGATTGACAACCAAAAAGTTGGATTCCAAAAAGTCAAATCTACATTAGATGCACTCCTACATCTTGACCATTTTATCGCCTCCACTCTCTCTGAGAAAAACAATATATCTATTCTGAGTTTAGATTTCAATAAAGCCTTCGACAGAATTGGGGCACACGTTGTCCTATAAAAACTTTTTAATTGGAATATTGGCCCTAAAGTATTCGGTTTTGTCAAATCTTTCCTTTCCAATAGATGTTTTCACATTAAATACTCTTACACACACTCGAAAATCTAAAAGCTTAAAAATGGTATCCCTCAGGGATCACCGCTGTCAGTAGTATTATTTACGGTAGCCCTTAACGAAATCAACAAATATATAGACAATTTCAATAACAATGGTCATGTTCTGTATGCAGATGACCCAATAATTTTTTCAAAATGTAAAGACCTTAATATATTAGGGGATACTTTTTCCCGTATTTCTCAAGCCCTGATGGACTGGTGTGCACACTCTGGGGCCACCATCTCATCTCAAAATTCTGAAGTTTTGCATGTTTGTAAGAAATATAATTGTAACAAAACTATTAACGTAAACTTAAATAATAATCTTTTAAAAAATGTAAATTTCATTAAAATTCTTGGTCTCATATTTGACTCTAAATATAATTTTAAATACCAATGTACATACACAAGAAAAAGCCTTACTGCCAGGGTTAATTTAATCAAATACTTATCATCTAAGAGTAGTCATTCCAATGTTAATAGTCTTTTCAATATCATAAAATTAGTTATTTTATCGAAAATTCACTACGACCTCCCAATTTACGGTAATTGTTTCCAATCCTTGCTTCAGCTCATCAAAACTCCGTATCATGTTGCAGTCAGAACAAGTCTGAAAGCCATCCGATTAACACCTATTATAAACATTCTTACCGCGGCAGGCTTACCAAACGTTAACGATAGAATTTGGTACTAAACTTCAAGCATTATTTACAAAGTCAACTCACCAATTCGTACTCCTATCCAAAATGAAGCCAAGAAGATCTTGTATTGGAAAAAAACGCCGAGACTTCAATCAGCCTTATATAAAGCTATTACATCTGCCAAAGTATTAAATATCCCAATTTTAATAAAACATACTGACCAAAGCAGGAAGCCGCCCTGGAAACTTCCAAGCGATATCATCAACACAAGTCTATCGAAGTACTCCAAATCAGCAACCAATAATAACATTTACAAAACATTATTCCTGGACATTGCAGAGAACTACAAATCCATAGGTTAGAACCTGCTTTTCACTGATGCTTCTAAGACTGAAAGCCACACGTCATTTGTTGTGGTTGACGATAATGGTTGCGTTGTCTCCGAAGGTTTACTACCAAACTTCTCCTCAATCTTCACCGCAGAAGCTTTCGCGGTATTCAAAGCAATCCAATACGGTAAAAAAAAACTTTCATATTCTCTGGCAGTGTTTCTACGATATCCGCGGTTAAAAACTTATTCAACTCATTTGGTATTGCCGAAAAGATACGTAAACTTCTAATAACCAACAGCGAAACTTTAAAAATTGTTTGGATTCCTGGGCACTCCGGAATCAGTGGCAATGAAGCAGCTGATAGTGAAGCCAGATCTGCGTTAAGGGAACCTTTAATTATGTTTTATCAATGCAATAAAAAGGACATCAAAAATCTCATCCTCGACAATTGGACATTTAGAAGAAAACTATCCTAGGATAATTACACCCACGCCTACAAAACCATTAATGCTATCGGTACTAAACCAATATACCCGTATAACGTCTCTCACAAGAAACTGAGGATTTACATAAGACTTAGACTCGGCCACACATATCTCACACACAAACATTTCTTCAAAAAGGAATCGCCTGCAGCATGTCACCTTTGCGATGAAAATACCCCACTTTCCTTACATCATCTCCTTTTCTGCAATAAAACTACCTCAAATTCCAAAAGCATCTCCGAACATAACCTCCCACACCTACTATCCAACGTCAATCTCGATAACATTAATACTGTATTTAATATTATATCAGCTCTCAGCCTAGAAAACTGTATCTATTTCTTAATGTATATGGACTATATAAGCATTACTTTAGATTTTTAATAATCTATCTAGTAGTAAGCCCTGGTAGCTTATTCTAGTCCGAAGATATTATTAAATTTGTAATTTACTTACACTTTAATAAAGTTATAATAACAATAATAATAATTTCCATGACTATTAAGATCATATTTGGTATGATCGCTTTTCCGTCAGGAAAACATTTTATTTTTACTAAAAATCGCAAAAAGGTGCACTTTCAAATCAGTCCACGTCGAGTAGTTATTTATAAGCATATTAGGTTATTTATAATTTTATAAACATAATTATGTATGTATGTAAGTACTTGGTATTAGTATTAACTTTTGTTTCCTTCACTTATGCACCATCCTCAGTGCGTATATTCATATTTTTATTGAATTTATTTATAGTACATGTATCCACATAAATTTAAACTATTGTTTTTTTAGATCATAATTCCTTAATTGACGCTTACTTAAATTTTGTACCCAGCAATAGTAATATAAAAATAAATATTCTGTTTCTTAATAACATTCTTGTTCCCCTCTGTATTGCTGCAGGCTGCTCACCTAAAAAATGGAAAAGTTAAAATATTAAGTAAAAAAGGCGCATACATAAATCAATAGTAAAATAATGGAACAGTGAAAATTCTTTCAAATATACCATAAAGAACGTGAACATTCACAGACTTAGGATTGGCCAATGATGGAGAGCAGGTGTATATTCCAGAATCTGATATCCGAGCCTTCTGAACCAAGAGATACGAAGTCGTTATATCGCCCTTCTCTGTTATCACAGATACACCACCCCTAGGCGAGTCGTAATTTATTTCCTGCAACACATTTTAGTTAAATTTTTAAAAATTAGATATATTAAGGTCTAAGTCTTTAGGGAGAAAGGTACCACAAATATTGATTTTTAATACTTGTAAATTGATAAATTTTTAGGACAGAAATACCAATGTATGTATGTAAAGTATTTGTGATTGTTTTTTGTTTGGAAGTAACTCAAGACATGACAATTTATAACACTTATGGTTATAAAAGTACAGTTTATGCTGCCCCGCAGGGTCAGAAGTGTATTCTACTTCCGAAACTAGGTTGATTGAACAAGTAGCCCTGCAAACTCTGGAAATATTTCACACTTTTAATGCAGAGCAACTGTTATTTTTGTTTTTAATTGTCATTATTTCTTTTAAAAGTCTGATTTGTTAAAATCTCTATTTGCATTTACGGTTAAAAGTTACTGTATAAAGACGACTGTTAAGAATTGAAATAAAATATGGCCGCCTTTGGCTCCACATCCAAATTTATTTATATTAAATCGGCATAGGCGTGGTCGCTGTGGGCAACCGCTCGTGTCAATGAAACATGTGATCGTCTAGTCCGATGTATCACGTAGCCCGATGTGTCACCAGCCCACTCACGGTAGAACTTGTCGTATCCGACCAAGTCTTTGCGACCCTACGACTCTCGCATCGTAAGTGGCTACTTTAAAGTTGTTTAGTGAAATCAGCTGAATAAGCAGTTTTCATTGTGAATGCGGATATCGTATGCGGACGCACTCGGCAGTATCGTTTTATGTTCGTTTAAAATAAATAATTGAATAAATAATAGTGTTACCTACATATTTTTAAAACGATAGCACGTGTTTAATAAGTAGAAATTCGGGTTGTGTCGTGAAGAAAATTAAAAGCACCTGTGTTTATTTATCAAGAATGAGGTAAGAAATATTTATTTTACTTACCCTCGTGTTCTCATAGTTTTCTTTCAAAAACATTACATTTGAATTTGTATTTTTGTATTTTATTGTAGCGTAAAAATTTGTTTCTAAAACTATATTGCACAACTTACAGAGTTATGATATAAATCTACCTTCCTACTGATAAGAATTATAAAATTTTTAAAAACATTATTAAAAAATACGTTTATTACTTCTTTTATAATCTTCTGTTTGCTGCCATAGAATTATGCGTATAACATGTTACATATAGTGGTGACAAAATAAATAGGACATGTAGCCTATGATTTCTGTAATTACTTTATTAACCTTTAAATAACTGTTTGACTTATGGTTTTGAGGTAGTAACACAACGATATGTTTGGATTTATTTTAGCAATAATAATAATATTGAATTTAAAAAAAAAATGAACAAAATTATTCAAACAACGGAATTTATTCTATGACAAAATAAAGAACAGACTTCACTAGAAAAATAAAACCAGGTATAATAACATAAAATTTGATCATGATACAAAGAAAATTATGTATTAATATTTAGTAAGATAACAATTATTTTTAATCACAGCGGCACACTGATGGTTCATAGTTAAAACAAGACTCTCACTTCGATCAACAGGTACCGACTTCCAAGATAGCTGAACTTCCTGCTTAAATTTGTCCAAATTTGAACTAGCGGATCTTTAAATGGCTTTTTCCATATTATTCCACAAGTTCACAGAATAGTTGAGGTTCGCGGATTGAGCTGATTCTTCCATGACCGTAATTTTTTGCGTCGATAATCTTTGCTTCACACCCCTAGCGGTGTACTTTGGATCGTTGGCCGGTAGTAGCATTGTATTCCTCAGAATTTCTTTGTATTTTATCTGATCTGATAATACGTTATATGCGATGAAATGGTCCCATGCCATACGAGGAAAAAATCAGTAAACAAGAATGCTACCTCCGCTATACTTAATACTTTTGATGGTGCACTTTGGATAAAATTCCTGATTTCTTTCGCTTTGCTCATATTTTTTTTTCTATCGATCCAAAACGATTGGATTGAGTAACCTGGCACGAGTACGATAACTTTGGCGCCAAGATATACTAACGGGTTTTGGTAGAGGGGCTTAATACAAGCATTTTTTACTATGGGAGGGGGGGTCTATCTCCCCTCGTTTAGGCGGTAGGGGCAATTTTATAAAAATTTACTTAAAATCTTTAAAAAAATATTTAAAAAGAACGGCAACACTTACCGCTATAAATTATACCTTTTTCAAAAGTCAGAACTCTACAATTTATAATAAATTTTAAGTAAAGTTGTTTCAGTCAATAGTTTTTGAAATAATTGACTTCAAACTCAAAATTTATGAAAAAAAAGTTAAAAAAATCACTTTGAGTATTATTTTTCTCATGATTATAAACACCAATAAAGAAGTAATTGATGCAGTTAACTGTTATAATTATTTTTTAATCAAACACTGAAAACTATTCGTTTCTATGTTTTCTAGTTTTTGAGAAAATTGAAAAACAAAAAAAAATAATTTTGTATCAGATGGGTGCATGTAAAGTGTCTTTTGCATGTAAAGAATCTGGATTAAAAAAAATAATTGATATTATATACATAAACGTATGTACATATGTCATGTCCATTTCAATCTCTTTTTTCTAAATATTTGAGCATGAAAATTTATTGCATTATAAAAAAATTTGCATTACCTTTACGACAACACAACGGCAGCAAATTCTCATAGAGTCTTAATATGCACATATGTTTGTGTCATACATAGATATGCATATAACTATGTACACACATATAATGCAGCCACAGTAAAAAGTATGTATATAGTTAGATCATAAAAAACAAGACCAAGCATTCGATGTTTGTACCGTTATTTTTATACAGGTTTGGTGCAGGTTATTGTTTACCAAAGCCATTCTTCATTTAACGTTTGAAAGAGTAGTGTTTCCTTTTTAAGAATGGCGGCTAAGCATTAACTTCTTCACCCAAAATTAAATAATTTTTCGATTTTTTGTTCGTTTGGCGATTTGGTGTCAACAAACGAAAAAAGTATCCCGTTTTTAGAAGAAATCGGGTTAATTCCCTCCAAAACGTCTACTCCACCTCTGTGTTGTGATATTTTAATGACCGTGGAAAATTCAAAAAGTGCAAAGTTCGGTTGGTAAATAACCGCATTAACTGTAATAAAATCACAAAGGTATATATGAAATTTACGATGCAAACAGTGAGATGCCTAAGGGGGGGCATGCTGCCCCCCTGCAACCCCCCTGTTTGGGCTCACTATAGGCTTTGGGGAGGGTGAAAATTTTAATATATGCAAAGTTTCTTTAAAATTAAAGAATCTTTTGGGTTTAAAGAATAAGTATAGTTTTACTAATTCTCAATTACATATCTTAAAAACTAGAAGACATAAAAAGAAGTAGTTTTCTGTGTTTAATAAAAAAATAATTGGAGCAGTTAACTACATGAGAAAAATAATATTCAAAGTGATTTTTGTAACTTTTTTTTCATAAATTTTGACTTTGAAGTCAATTATTTAAAAAACTATTGACTAAAACAACTTTATTTAAAATTAATTATAGATTGTAGAGTTCGGACTTTTGAAAAAGGTATAATTTATAACTGTAAGTGTTGCCGTTCTTTTTTAATATTTTTTTAAAGATTTTAAGTAAATTTTTATAAAATTGCCCCTCCCGCCTAAACGAGGGGACTTAGACCCACCCTACCATAGTAAAAAATGCTTGTATTAAGCCCCTCTACCAAAAACCGTTATTATATCTTGGCGCCATAGTTATCGTACTCTCCCCAGTAACCTTAATTTTTAAAATTCAGAACTCGTAGGATAAATGCTTCTGTGGAATGCTTACCCCATACTGCATATTAACAATTAAAATTTTACCTATTTTATTAAAAAACAAACTTATAAAAATCTCTTTCCCACTTGCCTTTAAACTATTTAAGATATTTAACAAAAATATATATATATGAACACAATATGTGATATATAAATTGTATTCACTTAAATGCACCTTGTTTACCTACTGACTTACATTTGACTTTGTTTATTAAATAAATTGAAGAGAAGTAATATCCCGTTATTTTCCACTCAAGGCCTCAACAAAAAAGTTTTTACAGTATTGAAAATTGAAAACGAACTTATGATTTGAGCAATAGTCAAATTTCTTAACAAGGCTGTGCTATTTATTTTGTCGCCACTGTATATTGTATTATACGTATTACGTTAGTGAAATATTAAAGTATTCACAAAGGAGGTAGGTAATATGCATTATATTCATCCGATTTTTATTCGAACGAATTAGTGCACTTCTGATATGTTAATTACATAACTATGAATGTTATTATTGTTTTTGGCTTGTTTGTTTACAGATTATAGATACAATATTGGCGCATTCTTCAAAATTGATCAAGTGATCAATCATGTCAGTTTTCTATTCCATTCTTCATTCACCATCAGAGTGCCTCGCGAAATGTACCTTGCCCACATAAATTTTAGGTCTTGCGCCGCCACTGTAAATCGGTTTACCACTGTGCCAAAATTGCTGCAACAATGTGTTGAAATATCCAGGCTAAGCTGCCACACTAGCACATTGGATTAGTTAACATTGACTTAGACCCGTTTGTTAATACAGTTCTTATAGCGAGTTGCATTTAAAAAAAGAATTGCTCTTTCGCTCAAAATATTTCATATTTTTGAATCTTAAGAGTTTTGCAACAAAAAGGGCAAAACTAGATAAAATCTCAACACGAAAGATTTGACCTCTGATCGGCTAGCACATTTGATCTGAGTGCACACGTACATTTAAAAAGTCTTTTCTGTCAACGAAAAATGGAAAATATTTTGTTATTAATTTGTTGGGAAAAACAATATTGAACGAAGAAGTTAATAATATAGATTTTTATAAATTTAGTGGATTTCATGATTGCTTTGTCTTAGTCCCGCTAGTTATCTGATGATGAAGATATATTTTTTTTTTCAGAAAAATGTGTGTCAGTCATTCACCAATACTACAATAACATCTCGAAAAAAGTTTCATTAAAAAGATCACATCTCGATTTCAAGAGAAGATCTTTGAAATTTAAATGAAACTCGCTATTAGATATTTAAGTTCAAAAAGCCAATACGCGTTTTAAGTGGAACATAAATACTCATGTTTCGATTCATTTACTTCCTAAAAATAAATCAATGCCTTATAATCTTTTAAACAAAACCACTTTTAAATTTAGAAATATAATAGACCTTCATGCGTAACAAAATAAAAAGCACGACTGGATCTCAAGAACTTGCTCTTATGTTCCATCACATCGCATGCAAAGTATTTCTATTAAAAATCTAAATATATTTTTAAAGTGGTTGTTACTTAATTTTTTATATATACAAAATTTCTTAAATTTTTTTTCTAAAAAAAATTGTATGACAATCCCAAGTATTTATTAATATGAACTTAAAAACGAAAGATTAAATTGGGTTAATCAAATAAAAAATAATAAATAAATACTTGGATTTTTATTTCTTGGATAAATTTGAATTTATGACAAAGCATTTTTAAAATATTTGGAGCGGTTTTTGAGAAAAAAAAGTTTTTTTTTTAATTTTTTAAAAACATTTTTCTAAAAAAAAAAATAAAAACGCCAATGCATAGGTATTATACCTGTGGCAATAACCCATAACAGCATAAGTCGACTTATGCTCAAATTGAGTTAATGATGAAATTTTTTTTCCATTTTCTTAGTGCTTCTGTCTGCGAATTTTTTATTTTGATATCTTTATCCGTTACAAAATTATAGCCCTTTGTAAAAAAACATAAGTTAGGAATTTCCAAATTAGCAAAAGGAAAACAAAACAAGTCATAAATATCCACAAAACAGAACTACTTATGTCAGTAAAGCAATTTCGTTATTCGAAAGTTCACAGGCATAAGTAAACTTATGCTTTTTTCCCAAATGTTTTCATTCATTCCTGTAAGCACATGTCTACTTCTGCTTTTCTTCCAAATTTCGTTAATTCATTCATGAAAGCACATGTCTACTTGTGCTTTTTTCCATTTCAATAAAGAACACAGAGCCTAGACCTAACTGTACTTATTTTGTTTTTCCATAATAAGAAATCATCACATATCTGCAGCTAAGTTGAACTATGTCATTTTTCCCTTATTCGTTTAAACCATTTTGTATGAAATAACTGCACTTATTCGTTTATTCTCCAAGCAAATATCGGCAGCTTAAGGTAGTTATGCTGTATTTGTATAAGGTTTGCATTCAGTCGGTGAACGATCGTGTGCAATTTTCCTAAAAAGTTTAAGTTGTTACAGTGAACCTAAATAATTTGATGGAAATAATAATAAACATTAATACTCGTTCCTATTGTTAATTACCTGCAAAAAAATTGTGTTAAATACAAAAAAACCTCATTTGTAATAATGAACACTCGGACAATGTAAAATGTTGGCACTAACCCTTACTAAGGAGGATACAAGGTTTGAAAACAAGAATATAACAACTATAAATGCAACAGAGAATAGTGTTGGTAAGTTTAATTTTGTTTTCAGTTTGATGTTAAACTTAGTATTTGTTTCATAATCTTCTAATAAGTTCCAGTTAAAATAACTGCCAGTTTTTTATCAAAATAATTATTTGTTTTTATTTTTTGTCAAATAGGTTCTAAATATCTTAGCTGAAACCTATAAGATATTGTGAAGCAAATCCTTAGAATAACCTATTTCTTAAGGGATACAATATAATATTTATTACCTTAGTTCAAAATATCTATATTCAGATTCGAAATCTAATGGGTCTTAATAGATACCCAACAAAACAATTTAATTTTTCTTAAACCGCATCTCCAAAGTGCCAAATATTGCATTCCTTTTTGATCTGTGTTTGTTCTTGTTATTAGCATAATTAATGTAGTTTTAATTTCGGATTTTCATTATTGCGTGTATTTTTATTGGTAGCCCAACAAAAGTTGACTCTTTCCGAGTTTGAAAACGCTCTTCCCCATGAATGCCTTCGAATCGCAACTGCCAACGAAACTTTCAATGAACCCGTTTATGACTACTATGTCCCCTCGCCGACAGATTCCGATAACCCCGAACAGCTACGAATAACTACTTTCAATGTTGTTCCAGACACCCCCCTTCTTGAGCTTGAAGTTCCATCACATCAGCATTCAGATGCTAACAATGTTGACAAAGAATGCCATGATAATAACAATTCTACAAAAATACGACAGACACTGTTAACAAAAATAGGCAAATTTCTATTGATTATTCAATTGAATTTGCAAAAGAAAAAATAAAAGTTTGCAAAAATTGTTTCGGTAAAACAAATTCATTTGTTAGAAGCGTAATTGCAAAAAACATTAAATCGGATGGTCTACATTGGCTGGACAAAAGAGGTTCATCAACACCTTCTAATAAACTGCCGTTGAGTAAACTTGATCAAATAAAGAGATTTCCAGCTTATGAGAGCCATTACTGTACTCTCAGGTTTTTCGAGAACTAAATCTAAAAATAAAGAGTCCTAAGCTGGATACCTGTGGAACTTGCGATAAATATGCTACTAAAATATCGATTACCCAGACCCCTGAAGAAAAGAATACTCTAATGGAACATCAAACGCTTTATCAGAAAAAAAATAATGCGGCATATATGTGCAGGAGACAAGACCAAGTTTTGGCCAGAGAAAACCCAAACATAAAAGTTTATGCTTTTGATTTGCAGCAATGCCTCCCTACACCTTTCTTAAGATCCAACAAAACTTTTTATAAGCACCAGCTCTGGACATATAATCCAACAGTACATGATCTTGCAACAAATAAGCCCTTCTGGTATATGTGGCATGAAGGCACAGTAAAAAGAGGGGGAAATGAAATTTCATCTTGCTTATACGAACATCTTTTAAATATTCCAATCAATGTCGGCAATCTGATTTTATATAGCGATTCTTGTGCGGGACAGAATAGGAATTCACACTTAAATGTTAGGTTTATGGCAGCTTTAGAAAGAAATCCCAGTCTTTTGATAATTGACCATACGTTTTTAGAACCAGGCCACACTCATTTAGAGTTCGATGTCGATCACTCGGTTATTGAAAGAAAGAAAAAACACACAGGTGTCAAAATACACCATTCAAGGGATTGGATGAACTTGGTTGCGTCAGCAAGAAATTTAAAGCCTTTCAATTTAGTAGAAATGAAGAACGAAAAATTCCATGATTTTGCTGATCTGCTATTTTTGCGAGATTTTATTTCCTCTGAATTTCATAATTTTTATAAGGAACTTATTAAGGACCTACTGTTGAGCAAGATATTCATCCGGATATTTTAATCAGCGACGAAGTAAATGATTAACACAAATTCGTAATACATAATTCTGTATGTTTGAAAAGCCCTATAATATAATAATGTGTTTATTTTATTTTTTAGACTTAAATTATAATGAATTTCTGTTTTCAAAACACTTTTTGCAAAAATCTAGTTTTTAATAATACAAAAATATGTATGTAACATTAATAAATTAATATATTTTTGTTTTTATTAAATAAGAAATGAAAATTTGTTATTTAAGAGTTTTTTTGTGTTGCATAATTATAATTGTAAATCAGAAAATCAGTGGATAACTTGACTTGAAAAGAATGTTTCTTTTACAAGCGTAAGTATAAATTTATTTTAATGCCGTAAAGGAATAAAAACGTAAGTACACTTGACGAAAAAATACCAAGAAGGCAAAAACACAATTTTATTTATTATTCGCATATTTTAAAATTTTTGTAAGGAATAACGACATAGGACGACTTAAATTAGTAATAAAGTCATTTTGTGTTCAAGTTAAAACAACACAAGTCGGTGTTTTGCTCAAAATCACAGTGTAATAAAAGAAATTTTAACTTTAAAATAAACAAAGTTTTATTTTGTATCACTTAACAACTTAAAAACTATGGTAATATTTTTGTATATAAAAGAGCTTCGACTGATAACAAAACCTTCAAATGATTCTCCTGAAAAGTATCGAAAATTGACTTGTGCTGTTATGGGTTATTGCCACAGATATAACATATACATAAACCTATAATTTTTGAAAAAAAAATTTAATGAGCAGTGTTAAGAAATATATCTTAAATTTTTTTTTGAATACAAAAAAAAAATTAATTCAAAATATTGGTATGCAGTTTAAATTGGGCTACACTTATACAATGTGTGAAATTTCGAAATAATCTAATAAGCCATTTACGAGATAGTCAAAAGCAAAAAAAGCGGTCCTATGGAAAGTACCGTTCTTAGACATTTAAAAAAAAATTTTCAACCATATGATCGGTCGTACCTAAAAAGCTGCACTAATTTTTTAAAAATCAAAATTATTAGAGCCGTTTTCGAGAACAATATGCTTTAACGTAACGGTTATATGGCAGTTGCCTTTATTTTTTTAGCTAAAAAAAAAACAATTTCCCCTCTGTACGCAATACCTAAAAAACTCTATATACCAAGTTTGAAGCAATTCGGACCACCCGTTTGGGCTCTAGGTGTCTATACATACATACAGACAGGGAGATAGACAGACATACAGCTTCACTTCTCGGGGGAAGTCACTCTAAAAAAAATCAGGAAAAAAAACCATGGGTATAAAGTCATACAAAAGTTTCAATTGGATTTAATTTTCAGCAATTTTGTTTATGTCAAAGATCTTGACATAAACAAATCCGCTGGCCCGGATAGTATCCCTCCCATCGTTTTGAAGAGGTGTTCTTCAACGCTGGCAAAACCACTGCGTAAGCTTTTCTATCTGTCCTATTCTACAGGTCTCTTTCCGAGTGGATGGAAAACAGCATTTGTCCAGCCTGTCCATAAAAAAGGCGCATCTTCTTCACCATCTAATTACCGTCCAATTGCACTAACGTCCCTTCTTTCCAAGGTCATGGAAACGCTGATTAATTATCAGCTCAAAAAATATCTTGAAGAACGAAAGCTCCTTAATGACCAGCAGTATGGCTTTCGTAGCAATAGGTCCACTGGTGATCTGATGGTATATCTCACCGAACAGTGGCACAAATCTTTACATCGTTTTGGAGAAAGTAAGATTATTGCGCTTGATATTTCAAAAGCATTTGATAGAGTTTGGCATCAAGCTCTCCTATCGAAAATGCGTGCATTTGGTATCGATGAATGTCTTCTTCGTTGGATTAGAAATTACCTTTCGGACCGTTCAATACAAGTTGTATTGGACGGTTTCAAGTCTGATATTCACAAAATAAATGCTGGTGTGCCCCAGGGCTCCGTATTGTCTCCGACACTCTTTCTCATTTTTATTAATGATCTCTTATCTGGAACTTCTAATCCATTTAATTGTTTTGCTGACGATAGTACTCTCAGCTTTTCATATTCGTTTTTAGATGCACCTCCTTGTTTATCGGATTTGCAACTGGAACGGCAGCGTATGATAAGCTCATTAAATTCTGATCTTGACAGCATTGTCCAATGGGGAATTAAAAACCGTGTAGAATTTAATGCTTCAAAAACTCAGTGCTGTCTTCTGTCGTTAAAGCAGAACCCACCCCCCATGCCGCTATCCATGAGCGGCACTTGCATTGAAGAAACCGATCAGCTTTCAGTCCTCGGCATGTGCATCACAGACCACCTCTTGTGGAATGAACACATATTTGATGTCGCCAAAAACGCTGCAAAGTGTTTGGGCTTTCTTCGAAGGTGCAAGAAATTCTTCACCCCGTCTGATCTGGCTGTAATCTATAAGGCCTTCATTCGTCCAAAGCTGGAGTACAACTCGCACATTTGGGCAGGAGCTCCCAGAACTCATTTGAATCTTTTGGATAGAATTTAAAATAGAGCTCTAAGAATGATTTGGCGATAGAACTATAGTGGAAACATTTACATCTCTAGAACATCGTCGAAATGTTATATGTCTCTCACTATTTTATCGCTATTTTTATAAACATTGTTCCAGCGAAATAGCCAGTTGCATTCCTCCCCTTAAATTTTTCAACCGTAATACTCGCGCTTCAAGGAATGCTCATCAGTTTACCCTTGAGCCCAACTGCGGACGTACTGTCAAGTACAGAGATTCTTTCTTTAGCCGTACAACGCGAATGTGGAATACTTTACCCGGCTCTATTTTCCCCTCCCATTTTGATATTCAGAATTTCAAAACCAATGTGCATCGGTATCTCCTCTTGCATCCTTCCCTACTTTCCTAACGTTCGCACTGTGCTTGTTCATTTTAAGGGTAGTCAAAACCCCTTTAGTGCGCGCATCCGTTAAAAAAAAAAAAAAAGCACAGTCCCCAAGAACTAGATTTTAATATTAAAAATCAAAGGAACGTTGTAAAGCTGCTCTGGTAACCTAAACAACAACAAGAAGTATACCGAAGCATATGGATTATGAAAATAACAATAAAACCACTTGTAGCATAAATGGTTCAGAGTAAATACTTAAGTACATGACAAAAAATTAAACTGCTTAAGTCAACATTCCTTAGAGGTTCTTCATTTTTAAGGAAAATTTATTTAAATATTGTTTGCCGAAACAGCTGAAACTATAGAATAAAAAACAAAAAATTGTGGTAATTAAGAACATATTTAGCTTTCTTTAACATATGAATAAATAAAGCATTTATATTATTTAACAAAAATAAAGTACTATTATGAATGTACATCGTAAGGATAAAATTTTATTTAAAAAAAAACAGTCTAATATGCTTAACTTAGGTAGTTTAACTAAGTTGCTTAAGTAGCAATGTACATATATTAAGGCTTTCCAACTTTGTATATGTAAAAAATAATCATACAGAAAAACTATCAAATATTTAATTCAAGGAGCTATATGTACAAAAGCCGTATATATGATGTCTGTTTGGTAACTTGAAATTTGTTCACCCATTTTCTCAAAACTCTGATTTTTTTATATGGGTTTTGGCAGCCAAATATGAAAATAAGTGATCGAAAGAAACACATGAATGTAGTTAAGTAGTTGAGGTAGAATTTTTTTCCCACAAATATTTATTTTCATTTAATGCCGAATTCCTTTTAACCATTTAACGGCGATTTTTTTATGAATCTGTGAAAAAATCGATTTTGTATGTATTTGTATGTAGTTTGACAGAAATATTTACACAAAAATTATTGCAGCCAAATATTCATAACGATTCGGAATTCAGAAGTTGAAAGAATCAGGTGGGACTGGAGAATTTGTTCGTTATATCCGGTCTTTCAATATAATTGATTTTCCAATTCTTTGTTTTTTCTTAAAATGTGGACAAGCTTTTTTATTTTAGCAAAACTTTTATTACATATTACATTTTATACCACTCCGTAAATAAATCTACGGAGTAAAGACACTCGAGAAATGGCAACTAGACCATTGGCTTTAAAAATTCATATATTAATACAACAGAGAGAGACAGAGAAAGGAAGATCACACAACAGAAGAAACACAAAACTTTTATTTGTTTACAAAGTAAGTTGTGATTTTTTCGTATCGACATTTTTTTTTATGAACTACCCCCTTATTTTCATCTCCATTTTGGCCACATGAATTTGTAGTTCAGTTTCTGTAAGTAAGAATGTGGCAAAATGTTTTTCAAATTCTACTGCCTTAGTTTGTAGAATTGGTCCGCTTGGTGGGATATTAAAGCTTCTTTGTGCGTTGAACCAAGCCATCATCTACATCGGGATATTGACTGTATCTAATGTTTTTTTGTTTTTAAGTTGGATTTTTCAAAATTCTTCTTAATTTTATCTCGATCTCTGCCGAAAAAGAAAACTGCTGCCAAATTTGTATTGGAATCACCAGCTTCGAGCCTTTAGATTATTGCAGAGTTTTTTTTAAAGTAAGAATTCTACGTTTTGAATTAACACATTTTTTACCTTTCTTTATTTAAAATATTCCTGTTCGTCTCAAAAACTGAAATTGGCGTATACAAAAAATAGCCAGGGGGAAATCACCATAATTTATCATATTAAATGCAATAGATTTAAATTTTTTTCATTTAAAACTGTTCGCTATAAGCGATAATTTGTTATAGGCGATATCGTTAAAACCGATATTTATTTAGCACCAGTCAAAATCGGTTATAACGAATTCGACAGGACTGGAGAATTTGTTCGTTATCCGGTGTTTCGTTATAATCGATTTCCCATGTTTTGTTCTTTATCAAAAAGTGGACAAACTTTTATGTATTTACAAAGTAATCTGTGATTTTGCTGTCGACATTTTTATTTTATGAATTCTTCTCCTATTATGTCGGGATAGTGACCGCATAGAATTTTTTTCTTTTTAAGTTGGATTCTTCAAAATTCTTCTTAATTTTCTCTCGGTCTTTGAAAATGGTAGAGATTGTTGAAGTCGATACAGAAAACTCTGCTGCCAAACTTTAATTGGAATCACCAGCTACGAGCCTTGAAATGATTGGAGTTTTCTTCAATCGCAAGAACTCTTTTGAAATCATTTTGAAAAAATTAAACTAAGCAAATTAACTTTTCTTGATATAAAATATGTTAAGGTTTTCTTTTCTAACTCTAAAAAACGACTTCAAATGATCTATCTGCTCTGAAGTCTTCATTGTTAAATAGCTTATGAATTGATTTTGTAAATTGTTTAAATCAATAAATAAATAAATATGACTATCCCAGGTCACAGAATACGAAATTCACGTATAAAAAAAACAGAAGAAGGTATATCCCCATAATTTCTTATTTGAAATGCACGAAATTTCCAATGCATATTTATTGTTTTTTAATATTCGTTACAAATGATAAATTTTCTTAATTTTCAATTTAAAACTTTTCGTTATATGAGATACTTCGTAATAGCCGATATCGTTAAGACCGATATTTGGTTAGTTCAATTAGCATGACCCCATGACACCCCCGGCCTGTACAGAATTTTTAGACCATTTTTTTCGTCTTCGGTATCATTGTAATCTCATGTTGATTTTTATCTTAAAACTTTTTTTTTCCACGAATGCATAATTTGCCTAACTTACAATCTCAAGTTAAAG
Source organism: Philhelius pedissequus (assembly GCA_910595825.1). Classification (NCBI taxonomy): domain Eukaryota; kingdom Metazoa; phylum Arthropoda; class Insecta; order Diptera; family Syrphidae; genus Philhelius; species Philhelius pedissequus. The sequence goes on from OU343160.1 coordinate 150,378,755, forward strand.
TCATGATTTAGTTGCGGTTTGTCTATAACTCGTAGCTTAATTGCAATAAGTCATTAATAAATAAAATGTTGCTACATACATATAAGACATTTCAACACTATTCAATCCACCAAAGAAGGTGGCTTGGCGAAGGAATAAAGAATTAACATTTGACAACAATTTACGGAACCATAGAATACAAAAAGATAGAGTTCATATTTATCTTTTTTTATATATAATTTTGCACGCGTTCAAGGGATTATGAATACCCTTTATATGTTTTTAACACAGCGCGGGCATCCGTGTCTTATTTATTTATGTCTCTTATAATTCGAATTATTTTATTTATTTCGTTGTCATATTTATGGGTATACTAGTATACTCAATCATATCCCAAGTAACATCGTCACAGCTATTAGATGCAAAACTGTTCTTCTGCAGCTCCAAACAAGTGAAATTGAAAGCCATGGTTTTTTAAGGTATAATTTCACAGCTCAATGTATTTTTATTTTAAATCATGCTCTATAGTGAAGTTTAACAGCACTGTCAACGTTTGGTTTTTCAAACTAGCTCCATAATACCTTTCATGCGATCTATGAACGAGCTTCTTGAATTTACCTCATCTAAAGGGCCGTTGTACAGCTTTTAACTTCAAAAATGCAATAAAAGACACGATAAGAATTCTAAATAGTAGCTTTAGCCTTAGAAGTAAAATACTAACGCATGTGCATTTCGAAATGTCAAAATATAGCATTTAAAGATCAACTTCAAATCGGTTGTAGAGCTGAGTATTAATATCTTAACACATTCTACTCAGGAACCCATATTATAATAGGGTGTTGCCGAAATAAATCCAAAATATTTATTTTATCAAGAAAGAAAAAATGTAATATTTTGCATAAAAAATAAATGAATGTACGTAACTATTCAATTTTTACTGTAAATTAGCCATGTTCAGATTGGAACTATAAATTTGATAATTTCTCACTATCATACAATCGAAAATCTTAATTTCTTTTCCTATTTATTTTCATAAAGATATTTTTTAATTTGCTTATTGTCATCTTCGTTATTTCTATTTTACATACTATGAAACGATTCATTCAGTCTTTAATAGTATTAGAATATTCATATATGTTTATTTTGTACTAAATAAACCAATACAAACACTAATATGTCAAAAGTGGTGTTTTAATAGTTTGAAACTTATGTACTACAGAGCTTCAAGTCACTTTTGCCACTGATAACATGCGGAATAAGACCATAAAAAGAGCTCTCAAATTCAATGAATTAGCTACATAGGAGCTTGATTTTTGCTCTAAATCCACATATAGAGCTCCTTGCTAAATAAACAGCTTTAAGATTTAGCTCTTGAAGCACTTTCAATGCTTTTATACAACCAAAAATGTTTCTTGAGATGTTGGTAGTGTTATGCCTGAGAAGCTTGTAATGAGTAAACCACCAACTCATTTTATGACAATTTTTTTAGATTAGGTTTTTAATGGAATATAAGAAGGCATAGACAACGGCAGAAATCGCACCTGCAGAAGGCATATACCGGCCACCCCCATTATTATATTAGATTTTCTTCATAGACTTGCGGACCCACCCTTTATTTTTATTGATCGAAAATCTTAAACTGTAGATTAACTTCAATTATATCCTTAAGTAAAGTCATGGATTAGTAGTAGAATAAGTGTTTTTTATATGTGTCTTTGAGGACTTAATTTCGAGACCAAATGCGTAATTTTTGTTTAATTTTATGATTTTATAGTGACATTGTATTTAGCAGGTTAAAATAGTGTTAAATGACACGTTTACATATACATATATGTGCTTGTGAAAAAAAATTTTCTAAATCGAATTATGTTTAGGAATCTGTAGAGCAGACTATTCACTTCGGCTAACAAAATGAAAAGAAACTATCTACTCTCCTTCATCCAGCGCACACAGATTCGTATTCTACTCCCCCACGTCCCTTTATCAGTAATAATCTAAATCAGTGGTGTCCAACTGGTATTGCTTCAAAGGTTCTTTGAAATCCTAAAGAAGCAACTCGGGTACTACTGAGTAAAAACTGTTAGGTTTTTAATACTTGACATAAATTACCTAAAATAAGAAAAACGCAACGGATTTACCAAACACCAATGAACAAGAACGTATTGAGTGACGAACAGGATGATAATTCTGCCTTCTCACTCATTGACGCAACACAGAGCGATATGTTAGATTTAAGAGTTCACTTTACATAATTCAAGGTGATTTGCGGGGCCTCGAAAATAGCCCCGGGCTACCAAGTGCCCGCGAACTACGGCCTAGACACCACTGTCTTAGATGGTGTTCCGAAAGGTGTGATAAAGTTATTTAAGTGGGTGACGGTTTTAGCCGCTTTAAGTGTTGTGCAATGTAGGAATAGCACACATTTTGGAAACGCATCGACTATGGTCAGGAAATATCGACTTTCGTCCTCTTTTTCTTAATGAAATGGTCCCATGCCATCGCCGTATGAAAAGGAATAGTTTTATTTTCGATTGGATGAAGTTCACACTGTTTCTTTCCCGATGGCCTTTTTGCATCTAAACAGATTAGACACAATAGAACAAACTTCCTGACATTCCTTGACATTTTTGGCACCCAGCAAGGTTTCCACCAAGACTGTTGAGTTGAAAACAACTTTTTGTAGGTGGTTTCGACTTATATAGTCAATATATTGCATGCAGATATTTCCAATTTTGGATGTTCTTTTCATTTGACTTTTTAAAATGGAATTTTGGGCGTTCTTTGTTAAAAGAAGAACCAAATACCTACAAGGACAATTTGTTAAGAATTTGTTTGGGTGATATTTCCAAATCGATTTAGGCGATATTGCCTAACTCCATTTCTGTAATCAAAATTGAATTTTCTTTCTTTTTTCGAAATAACAAAAATGGGACTAGCGTCAAAATTTAATTTTTGGAAACTTAGAGACCTATTCTCTTTTCCAACTGGTGGTTTAATTAAAAAGATCTCTTCGGAGTGCTATAGAATTATAAAATATGGTAGGTGCATATAACTATAAAATCAAAAATCGAAAAATTTAGTTTTTGACTTTAGAGATGTTGTTCCTGTTCATGGGGAATCAAGCAATTGAAAATTTGATATTTAATATTTAAAGGCCATGTTATTGAGCCATTTTATTAGATTAAAAACAATATCTCTGCAAAAAGTATTGAAATCGGACAAAAAAAAGTAACTCCAAATTGTGTGAGAAATTTCTTAGTTAATGATTTGATTACTGAACCAAATTTGCAAGGTTTACTGACATTTTTAAATTTTACTTCTAAATTCCTCAAATTTTTAAAGGCTTTTAAAATTTGACCAGTACTATCTAAACAAAGTGAAGTGATGCAGTTATTTCAACAAAATTTTCACATAAATAAAAATTTCTTCGATCTCTTATTTAAATATTTGAAACTTATGCATTGTGATGGTTTTACGAATTGCCTACAATGTCTACATTGTCGGCATTTGTGAATTGTCTACATCGAATTGTCTACATATAGACAAACATGTAGTCTACATTTTTGGTCAACGTTGCACAACACTGGTAACCATGCTTGTCCTACCAAATTTTACCCCTTCCGAATAAAGCCACCTTAACTCGAGAAATAATGTCGTATTCCGTAAGTTTATCCCGATTAATCATCTTGTCGATATCGTTGCACCATTTGGCTATGTCGGTCCTCGAGTAATCTGGATTGAAACATGGAAAACCTACCGAGTCGTCATTTTCATTATGTTGGGTAGCCCTTAAAATTTTATTAATTGCATCAACTGTAATAACTAGTTGTTGTCCCCCATCCATGTCTTCCTCTTCAAACATTGTTTATTGCAGCTTTATATAAAAATAAAATAGAAAAACTCACCTACTGCAATCTGTCTTCTTTTTTTTTCTTTTTGAGACAGAGCCAAATTCTTCTCGAACACAACAGTAAAACATAACTGAATATTTATTCTTTTCTTTCTTTCGTTTTATGTATTCTTTTACACCAACGGCAATCTGTCTCCCTTTTTTTGAGACAGAGCCAAACAACAATTTAATTTTTTTTTCAAGCCAACAACAGTAAAACACACCAGGCTGTTTCCTTCTTTCGTTTTATATATTCGTTAAGAAAGACAAAATTTTTCTTCTCACTAGGCAATGGCAAGAATACCGATACCGAAAACAAATCACGGCGAATACGTCTTTTTTGTTTCTTTTGTTTGTGTATTCCTTTTTGTACACTGGTCAGCTTACAGCTTGCACACATCACTATTTACTGAAAAAGAACGCGGCGAATAGTGGGTTTTTTATTTCGTTTTGTGCTTTTCGTTTTCCATTCCACCGAAAACCCGGCACGAGGGTTTTACTACAATTTTTAATATGGTTTTTTTTTTTACTTTTATTAATTTAAACGACGGCGATTACATTACAATGAACTTCAAAAGAACAAGAAACTGTAGGCAATTGCGCATATCCCACTTCTAATGCTACAGAAAAAAAAAACTTTCTAAATTCAATTGTTTTGCGAGTCTGTGGCGCAGACTATTCACGTCGGTTGACAAGAGGAAACCATCTATCTAAACAACGAATGTAAGAAGTTCTTCCCGCGCACACAGATCCGTATTCAACTCGCGCCATTCAAAATGGTCACGTAGGCACGTACGCATTCAACTTTGAAGGAATGCAAAGAACACTTTCCGCTTCCTTTTGCGTAATTATTAAAAGCACATAGTGTGTATATAAGGTCTCAGCACTCTTGTGAGTTTCGCCCGGAGTATCTTTCACCTGAGTAAAATTTCACTTCGAATAAAAAAGTTACAGTTCGAACAAATAATCGATGCACAGTCAGAAGAATCTCGCATTCTTAAGCTGAAATAAATAACTTTAGTTTTGTTGATTATGTTAAGTTTATGTTTGGCAAAACCAGAAAAATCAAAAATATAGTAGTATGTACAAATCGGCCAGAAGATTCAGAGCACTTTGAAAGTTGTAGGCTAAACCAAAATCATCTGCGAAGGCTGCACTTTTAGCTGTGAATGAAAGGTTTAACAACGAAAATAATTGAATAGAATGGGACCTATGACCGACCCTTGGGGAACACTAATGTTCGAAAGCCTGACGTCGCTCCTTTTGTCCTCACCTTTAACTTTTTGAGTATCATCCTTAAGAAATAGAAATCAAAACAACCGGAAAAAAAACCTTAAAAACCCGCAGAATGTAGTTTGCAGAGAACCGCATGATCTATAGTATCAAACGTTAATATCAACAAATAGACCAGTATATATTATCATCAATACCTTTGTTAATGAGAGAGCAGAAGTCAAGTAATGCAAAATTCTATTTTGAACAGCGTTTTCAAAGATTTTTGATATCAAGGACAACAGAGAAATAGGTCTACGATTGGTAGCATCTTTCTAAAACCCTTTATTTTTAAAGAGGTACTACAACAGCATATTTAAATTCTGGAGGGAAAATACCAGGACAGATACTTAAGTTTAATAAATACGCTAGGATATCAGAAGCATTATAGGGAATCAATTTTAAAATATAATTAGAAATGCAATCATACACACAGGCATGAGATTTGTTAAGGAAATATTACAAATTTATGAATTATTATTGTAAATTTTATAAAGTATTTTCTTATTATGCAATTGTGAATTAACCTAAAGTCACCTGAATATATGCTGGATCTTATTCGAGCAAATCCAATTCAAGGTTTGCAAACCAACGCCAATATGCCAAATTGACTTCGAGCACTTCAACGAAAATGAAGAAAATTTCACCAATTATATTAATAATCTTATCTTTCGCTACGAAGCATCTCTGATGCTATATTTATTTATTTATTTAGCTTATTGCAAGCGAAGACTTATACAATATAAAATAAAGATATAATTGAAAAAAAAAATACAATAAAAATTAAAAATAAGTTTAAAATTTAAAGAGAAAAAAAAATAGAAAATGAAAATAATAATATAATAATAAGAATAAACTAGGTAAAGCGTTAGGGGGAAGAGGTCTATAAATTCTTCTGAGGGATGCGGAACTAAGTGAGAATTCAAATTTATCTTGAACTGTGTTAGCAGTACGAAGCATTCTAGATATTTGGTTAAAGTGGTCATAATTGGTACGGTGAGTGGGGAAGTGGAAGAGAAGGACGGATCTTAGATTCCGTGGGTTGGTATTAAAATTTATTAATTGAAGCAACGCCGGAGAGTCAATTATACCGGTGATAAGTTGATGGATGAATATTATGTCAGCTACACGGCGACGTTGAGCTGGGGTGTGTAAGTGAATCAGTTGCCGACGGTCTTCGTAAGGTGGTAAAGTAATTGGATCAGACCAAGGCAGGTTGCGCAATGCAAAACGAAGAAATCTTCGCTGCACTGCTTCAATTATAAGGGATTGTGTTATTTGAAAGGGAGACCACACTTGACTAGCATATTCTAGTATAGCGCTCACGTAAGTGGTGTATAGGGATTTGGTGACATAAGGGTTGGAAAATTCCTTAGATCACCGTTTTATAAAACCGCTGGTGGAATTTTCTTTCGCAATAATAAGATCTATATGAGAGAGGAAATTAAGCTCTTTATCACATAGTATACCGAGATCGCGGATAGATGAAACAATAGGGACAGGTACGTTACAGAAGTATTAGGATCGATGATTTGAAGGTAAGCCTTTGCGGGAGAAAGATATAGACTGGCATTTGCAGACATTAAGTTCTATGAAGTTTTATTACAGCAAGTAAGAAAGGAATTTAGGTCTAGCTGAAGAAGGGAAGAGTCGTGGGAAGATGCAATAATTTGTATTCTTTTGATGTCGTCCACGTAAATAGAGAGATCGCAGAAGGAAATGATTTTATTCACGTCATTAATGGCCAGCACAAACAGGAGTGGACCAAGATGGCTGCCCTGAGGAACACCTGAAGAGGGGAAGATTGGATCAGATGCCACGCTTCTAAATAGAACCATATAAACACGACAATCAAGGTATGATTTCATCCATTCGATAAGTACAGGAGGAAATCCATAAGCTTTTAATTTGAGGTACATTATCTTGTGACTGATCTATCGAATGCTTTACTGAAACTAGTAGTTGTAACGTCAACGTCATAGCCTTTTTCCAAAGCTAACAGTGTCATAGAGATAAATTGGGGAAGATTAGTCGTGGTTGAGCTACCTTTTAAGAAACCGAGTTGTAGAGTTGTAGATTTACAATGGAAATAGAGTGATTCATACACTATGCTTTCAAAGAGCTTGGGGATGGCGGAGAGTTTACCAATCGTTCTGTAGTTTGCAATTTGATTCCTACAGCCTTTTTTGAAAATGGGAAAAATAAAGGATTCTTTCCAAAGTGAGGGAAATACTGCCTGTGAAAGACAGATTTGAAAGAAATTAGTAAGGGGTTCACAAAGTGCTTTAGAGCATTGTTTAGGGAAAATTGCTGGAATGCTATCAGGGCCAGGAAAAAAATCGTCATTCAATGAGCTTAACTTATTATAGACGGAAAGCAAATTTATGTTAAGAAAGACAAGAGAGGTATTGGGGCTATGTATCAGAAATCTATGATATTCGGGATCAGGTTCATTAGAAAAATTGCTAAAGGATTGACCATAATTTTAGCGTCAAAGGAGGATGCGTCGAGGAAATTAAACGTTGAAGGAAGACCATCTGATTTTTTTTTTACATTTATAAATTGGTAAAAACGCTTCGGTTCATAGATAAGGCAAGTTTGCATTTTATTAATATTGTAGAGAGATAGGGATAAAGCAGAAAAGTGAAAGGAAGCTTCTTGGTAGTAAAAATAGTTTAAAGGTGTCTGTTGTTTCAAGTATGATTTCCATAATTTATTTCTAAAATTACGGATAGGTCGAAGTTCTTTTGTGTACCAGGGAGGAGATGGGCCACAGGTTTTTTGAGACGTATAAGGAACACATTGAGCCAGACATGTAAAAATTGAAGTGTAGAAGAAGGAAAAAGCGATATGAATGGGAGTAGTGGGATTAATAAAAAGGTTGAAACTAATATTATTGAGAAGGTTGTTTAGATGATTAAAGTCGGCTTTGCGAAAGTTAAAGTCTACAGTTCGTATGCTAACATTAAATGATAATGTAAGAGAAAGGGGAGGATGGTAGCGATCAAAGGTAGATAGAAGATGGGAGCTTTCGGAGGCAGCGGAGTTAAAAGGGTCTGAAGAGAAGACGAGGTCAAGTTGTCTTCCTAAATAGTTGCAGGTACCACTAGTTTGGAATAGGCCTGAATCTAGTAATCTGTCATTAAAGAGAATTTTTTTTCGGATGAGGGATTAGAGGGAACAAAATGTCATTCGTCTTATGAAGATATCCATTGTAGATTGGTTAAATTGAAGTCACTAAGGATGATAAGGTCATCGTTGGAATTTGCGTCATCAATCAACGAACAAAGTGGTTCAACAAGTTGTTGATAAACGGGACTGGGTTGTGAAGGTCGAATATAACAACAAATAACAAAATAGCAGCGTTTGTGGGCAGGCAGTTTAATACTTATGAATTCAAATTGTGGAGAGTTTGATACCTTAACTAGAAATGCGTTCAGATGATTGTGGACGGCAAGAAGAACACCACGCCCAGTGGGAGCAAGATCACTAATTTCACCATCTACACGGAAGACGGAAAAATCGGATGGGAATAATTCACTATCAAGAAAATGGGAGCAAAGATTTATTTCTGTAAGGGCGAAGATGTCGAAGGGAAGATTTTGGGAGTTGAGATAAACGTTAGAAGTTTTTGTACGAAGGCCTCTGACATTCTGATAATAAAGTGATAGGGTGGATATAGACACAGAATGCAATATAGGATCACAATTAAAGACTGGACTTATGGTTATGACGAACGAAGGGTAAGGGTTTAGAATTTAAACGTAAAGCGTATGTGACCAGGTACTTTGAAACCGTAGAAGCGGAAATGTTTAAGGTTTCATGAAATTGCACGTGTATTCTATTGAGTGCAATAGGATCGGTTGGAAGGCCTTCTTTTTGTATATATACAAGGATATTCATTTTGGTCTTGCCATTAATACAAACGGAGTCAGATTTGCTATGAAGAAAGTAGAGGTAGAGACGAACATTATCATAGAGCTTACTGTCGCGTAATCTAGCCATCATATAACGATCATCAAACTCATCACTTTGTATTTTTTTGAACGGCAAATTTAGATGTGAGTTTAGCAACCGGTGAGAACATCGGATCCAAGACTGGGGGAGGTAGTTCGTGGTCTAACAAACGGTTTGGGGGTTGGGAGTACTGAGTGAAGGGTGATGATTGAAAGAATTAGACATAGGGTAAATGGTGTAGGAATGGATAGAATTGCGACAACGACCGCTAGAGTTGTTGTGGTTATTCGTAGACTTAGGAGAGATACTAGAATTTGAAGCAGTTAAAAATGAGACTTTTTTTTCTGGAGGAATGTATTAATTTTTTATTGTGTTATATTATCCGTTTTATTATTGTTGTTGGTGATTTCAACAGCAACATACTTAACGATTCCTCTGTTCTCCAAAATATGATAACTTTAAACCTTCTCTCGGTCACTAAATCATCGGCCATTCATTTTACCAGTAATAGTAGTACACTTCTTGATGTATTTTTTGTCAGCCATCTGTACAACATTCTACATTTCAATCAAATCTTATACCCAAGTTTCTCGCGCCATGATGTCCAGTGGCATTTCAATGTGAGCCGGTGATTTTAAACAATTCTATAAATTTCCGCTCACTTCAAAAAACATAAATCCGAGTCAGTTGGAAGAAGATTTAAATAGAATTGAGGGGTTTCGGGCTTATGAAATGCCTGCTGTTGATAATCAAGTGTCTTTCATTGGAAACTACATTGAAAACATATTAGCAGCACACGTTCCATTAGTTACGAAAACTGTCACACGAAAAGATATTCAATGATTCAACAACAACATAGAAAAACTGGTATTTGAACGTGATCGGGCATATAAATATTGAAAGCGTTTTCGATGTTTTGTACACTGTTTTTAAAAGGATGAGAAATAAGGTAACAAATGAGATTCGAAAAGCAAAAACAAAAATGTGTCTTCTGCTTCGGCAAAGTTGATCTAGTCATACCTAGATTGTAGATCTCGGGAAGTTGTAGTAAATGGTGACAGAGGAGTCCCACAGGATTCAGTACTGGGACCGCTATTGTTCTCCATATATAAGTTAGATTATCCTGTGCGGAAATAATACAAAAAAAGCTTTTATTTTTTATGAATTATTCTTTATTATGGTAGACATCAAACTCGACTTAAAAACTGCCTTACAGGGGTATTTATACAAACAAGACTTATTGATACCTGTCCGGTGTGCCATTGAAGTTGCTGACGGCTGCGTTTAAGACGATGTTGTCGACCATAGGAGTGCAAGTCAGCATGTTGATACACGGTGTATAGGTAGGAGACAATGCAATGGAGTATGCGGCACCTGTCAGCGTAAATAAGGAGACAATGCAATAGAGCATGCGTCACATGGCAGCGTAAATGATGATAACTCCTCCCTTCTTAAATTCGGATGTCCTCAGTCGATAAGCAGAATACTGGAATTTGATTTTGGTCCGGCTGTTCTTGCTTTGGTTCTTCTTTATGTTTGATGACTATTTTTTTACTTGAAGTAATCACTAATCTGATTATAATAGCTAATACGGTGAGTATCAGACTGTAATTGGCGATTTTATGGATCTTTGTTTGACCTTCAATTTCGTTTAAGGGTTCCGTGTTTTTAATGTCGAGGTCCTTTAGCATATCCATCGCTAGCAGTTCTTTATAAGTTTTTGTTGAAGAATTCGCGTGCAAGATTGCCGGTAATGGTTCGGCAATTCTCTGGCGCAGTGTTCTTGTCCATTTATGAAAATTGATATGTTCTGGTGTTGGATGATAAATTAACCAGGCAAGTTTATGTTTATGTTCCCACAAGGATGGATCCGTTGAACGGATTTAGCAGTATTGTCCCAGGATTTATCTCCTCTATTGTTGGGGTGTGTTCATTGTTGACTTCGTCACAGCTCAATGCCTTACTCTGAATTAGATACTCTGTACAATTATATGAATTTATGTTTACAATTTCGTTTTTCTTACAAAAAGTTTGGTCATTATATGAGTTGCATTTATTCTAAATTAAATATATTTAGTTGCTAGAGCTTAATATGTTTTCATATTATAATTTGATAACATTTTTCTTATTAAATTGTTTAGTTAATATTTTTTCGCAAATATCTGTTCCTGTTGTGGTAATCAAATTATATAAAGTAAAGTTGACTTATATAAGACTATTTTAACATTTGAAAATTCGCAAGCCTCTTCTAGATTTATAAAAATGGAATATTATTACTTTCAAACTTTTCTTTAGCAATTTTTATTTCTGTATTTGATAAAATGAAGGAGTTTACAATAATACTTTTTGCCCAAAGAAAGGAGTATTCGATATTTATCAATTCTTCTTTTATAGTATCGATTTTGTATTTAATATCTAAAATATATTCCTTTCCTAATATAGTCTTGGATTTAACAATTTCCATTACATTATTTGTTATATTATTTATTCTGTTAATCCCTTTAGTTAAGGCATTATTTATCACGATGTGCTTCTCTTTATTATTTAAAAGTTTATCTGTGTGGAATTTTAAAATTTTGAAGTCTTCGTGGTTTGGAGTACCAGCTAAATATTTCCACATACTTCCGATAAAATTAAGAGCTCTGAGATTTCTTATTTTAGGCTTAAGGTAATTAAGGATTTTAAATATTTGTAAAATTTGGTGGGATTTATTAGGGAAATGGGGGTTAGTTTCATTAATTTGGTGGTCCATGTCAGCCTGGATGGTGCTAAGGATCTTTTCGTACAGGTTTAGGTCTATCACGTGGATTATCTTCAGCTTACCAATTTGAAATTTTGCCGTGCCCATTTTTGTTGCAATTATTTTTGTATTGGAATAATCCAATATCTGGATTTCGGTGAATGCACCGCAAAGGAAAGATTTGAAGAAAGTTAATTCCTAATAATATTCTTGTGAACTCTTTTACCTGAATATGTTAGAACTGTAGTTGAGTTATCCTGCTTTATTATCTCATTTTTAAATATAGGAGATAACTTAGTTCCTATTCTCTTACTTGTTTTGATATAGATAACTTCACCGGGTGTATATTTTTTTATTTTTTGTCTTGATTTCTTATGGGTTTCCACATCTTTTCTCTGTTTTAATCTTAATTTTTCGATATTTTCTCGTCTTGCTGACTCATATTGTCTGGGATATAAGTAACTGCTCTACCGAAAAAAAAACTTCGATTGAACTTTTATTGGTAACGGAATGAATTGAATAACTGTACTCGTATAAAATGAATCTACACAAAACAATATTACGACACTTCTTTTTTTTCTTATTTGATTGACGTCATATATGAAAGAAAATCTGCAAATTGTTGTTGTTTGTGTATTAATGTATTTTGTTTCACATAATAACAAAAACAAAACAGCGAATGTCGTAATCTTGTTTTTTCGATTCATGCTCATATAAGGAGCAGTCTAAGGGTTGGTCAAATGGCATTCGAGGGTTTTGGCTTTTAGACATCTCATTATCTCAGAAAGTGTTGAATGAAACCTTTCTATTTGTACCCCGGGGGGGGGGGGTAAAGCTCTCATAACTGGTCATGTAGCATGAAAGAAATCGTTGCCGCATTGAAGGATTTGCTTTTTTCGGTACACCGAAGGAAAATATAAGTTTCCTCATTGGTTCTACGAGTATAATATAAAATATTCCTTTTTATTTTATTATTTCGGCTTGAATATACTTTGAAAACTTATCTATTGCTGTTAGGACTAACTTTGAGTCAGTTGAATAGATGTCAAAGTGAACTTAGTCATCGGTAAATTGCGCAATTGGGGTTTCTTGAATCTTGGTTTTGTTCGGATGCCGTTTATATTTTTGCTCTTTGGAAATTTTGCACTGCCTAATAATATCTGAAATACGGGAATTCACTTTTGCGAAATAAATAAGTTCCTATGGGCTCTGTTGTGCTCTTTCAAAATTTCTTCGACCTGGTCTGTTTGGTTTATAAGGTCAGTGACTAGGGTTTGTGTACAGCGCACTTTATATGTGGAAAAATGAATTTAATAGATATCTTGAATTTTTTTTGGTTTTAAATATTGCGTGCACTCAAGGGGTTATGAATACCCTTTAAATGTTTATGAGTTGCCGTTGGTGAGCCTGGGTATAAGGTCGTTTTGATGGATTTTGATTTTTTGCCACCGGTGATCGCCTCATCGATTTGTTGGAGAAATACTTATTTAAGATGAAACTCACCCTGTATTTTTTACTCAAAATAACTCTTTTAGTTTTATTTAATTTAAAAAAGATTTACAGGAAAAATCACGACTGTTATTATTTTAAATAAAATTAGTTTTATGGAGCTCTAATTCACACAGACTTTCTAAGACTATTTTAACATTTGAAAATTCGAAAGCCTCTTCTAGATTTGTAAAAATGGAATATTATTACTTTCAAACTTTTCTTTAACAATTTTAATTTCTGTATTTAATAAGATGAAGGAGTTTACAATATTACTTTTTGTCCAAAGAAAGGAGTATTCGATATTTATCAATTCTTCTTTTATAGTATCGATTTTGTATTTAATATCTAAAATATATTCCCTTCCTAATATAGTCTTGGATTTAACAATTTCCATTACATTATTTGTTATATTATTTATTCTGTTAATTCCTTTAGTTAAGGCATTATTTATAACTATGTGCTTCTCTTTATTATTTAAAAGTTTATCTGTGTGGAATTTTAAAATTTTGATGTCTTCGTGGCTTGGAGTACCAGGTAAACATTTCCACATACTTCCGATAAAATTAGGAGCTCTGGGATTTCTTATTTTAGGCTTAAGGTTATTAAGGATTTTAAATATTTGTGAAATTTGGTGGGATATATTAGGGAAATGGGGGTTAGTTTCATTAATTTGGTGGCCCATGTCAGCCTGGATGTTGCTTAGGATCTTTTCGTACAGGTTTAGGTCTATCACGTGGATTATCTTCAGCTTACCAATTTGAAATTTTGCTGTGCCCATTTTTGTTGCAATTATTTTTGCATTTGAATAATCCAATATCTGGATTTCGGTGAATGCACCGCAAAGGAAAGATTTAAGATTTAAAAGTTAATTCCTAATAATATTCTTGTTAACTCTTTTACCTGAATTTGTGAGAGCTGTAGTTGAGTTATCCTGCTTTATTATCTCATTTTTAAATATAGGAGATAACGTAGTTCCTATTCTCTTATTTGTGTTGATATAGATAACTTCACCGGGTGTATATTTTTTTATTTTTTGCCTTGATTTCTTGTGGGTTTGCAAATCTTTTCTCTGTTTTAATCTTAATTTTTCGATATTTTCTCGTCTTGCTGACTCATATTGTCTGGGATCTGCTCTACCGAAAAAAAAACTTCGATTGAACTTTTATTGGTAACGGAATGAATTGAATAACTGTACTCGTATACCATGAATCAACACAAAACAATATTACGACACTTCTTTTTTTTTCTTATTTTATTGACGTCATATATGAAAGAAAATTTGCAAACTGTTGTTGTTTGTGTATTAATGTATTTTGTTTCACTTAATAACAAAAACAAAACAACGAAGTGTCGTAATCTTGTGTTCTTCGATTCATGCTCATATAAGGAGCAGTCTAAGGGTTGGTCAAATGGCATTCGAGGTCTTTGGCTTTTAGACATCTCATTATCTCAGAAAGAGTTGAATGAAACCTTTCTATTTGTCCGTGGGGGTGGTAGGGTAAAGATCTCTAACTGGCCATGTAGGATGAAAGAAATCGTTGCCGCATTGAAGGATTTACTTTTTTCGGTACACCGAAGGAAAATATAAGTTTCCTCATTGGTTCTATTATATAAAATATTCCTTAATATCTGAAATACGGGCATTCATTTTTGCGAAATAAATAGGTTCCTATGGGCTCTGCTGTGCTCTTTCAAAATTTCTTCGACCTGGTCTGTTTGGTTTATAAGGTCAGTGACTAGGGTTTGTGTACAGCGCACTTTATATGTGGAAAAATGAATTGGATAGATATCTTGAACTTTTTTTTGGTTTTAAATTTTGCGTGCACTCAAGGGGTTATGAATACCCTTTAAATGTTTATGAGTTGCTGTCGGTGAGCTTGGGTATAAGGTCGCTTTAATGGATTTTGATTTTTTGCCACCGGTGATCGCCTCATCGATTTGTTGGAGAAATACTTATTTAAGATGAAACTCACACTGTATTTTTTTACTCAAAATAACTCTTAGTTTTATTTATTTATCTTTTACAGTTATTTCCCCCATAATATTTTTTGATACTATTTTTTAGTTACTCATTGTATTTAAAAATTTTTTTTTTATTTTTGACTAAACTTAAA
The DNA here is from genome assembly GCA_910595825.1 of Philhelius pedissequus. NCBI lineage: Eukaryota > Metazoa > Arthropoda > Insecta > Diptera > Syrphidae > Philhelius > Philhelius pedissequus. The sequence continues at coordinate 150,394,197 of OU343160.1, forward strand.
ATGTGATTAAAACACAGTAGGGGTATTCACGATCTGGTGTACCAAGTCTTGTAAAAGTGTAAAATTTTATTTTTTTACAACAGACTGTGAACACACCTTTACTAATCTGTAGCAACACTGAAGCAAATGTCAAAATCTGTGTCACATTTGTTCTGAAGAAGGCTTAAGTTTGTGTTAAAAAATCTTACACCCTTGTATTTTTCTGTTACAATAGGGTTCGGGTATTGTAAAAGTGTAAAAGTGTAAGATTTTGGCATTCAGTATATTTTGTTGTTGTAGTGCAAAAAAATGCTACACTTTTACAATGATACAAGACCAGATACACCGGATCGTGAATACCCCTAGTATCTTTGTTGTTTGTTATATAATATTAAAATACATATATTTCACGCAGATCTATTTTGTTAACTATATTTATTTTCAAATCAAAATATGATCTTTTTTACATTTAATAAAAATTTAGTTTCCACCCGGCAGACGGCTTATATAGCCATGCTTTGTTAATCTTAAATTATATAATATTTGTAATTCTTTATATTTGAAAAAATAAAGAACTGATCTAATCTTTTTTTTTTTTTTTTTTTTAAACTATGCGCGCACTCAAGGGGTTATGAATACCCTTAAAATGTTAATACACAGTGCGAGCGATTAGGAAAATGGGATAGGATTAGACAGGAGATACCGATGTACATTGGTTGTAAATGCCTGATTATCGCAATGGGAGGGAAAAATTCGGTCGGGTAAAGCATTCCACATTCGTGTTGTGCGGCTAAAGAAAGAATCTCTATACTTGACAGTACGTCCGAAGTTGGGCTCAAGGGTAAATTGATGGGCTTTCCTAGAAGCGCGAGTGTTACGGTTGAATAGTTTAAGGGGAGGAATGCAACTGGCTATTTCACTAGAACACTGTTTATTATAATACCGATAAAATAAGGAAAGGCATGAAACATTGCGACGGTGCGAGAGAGGCTCAATTGTTTTAGTTATTGTTTCATCACCTATCATTTTTAAAGCTCTTTTTTGGATTCTGTCCAGGAGACTTAAGTGCGTTATGGGAGCACCTGCCCAAATATGACAATTGTACTCAAGCTTTGGACGAATAGAGGATTTGTAGATTACAGCCAGATCGGAAGGGGAGAAATATTTCTTGCATCGTCTGAGAAAACCCAAACATCTTGCAGCATTTTTGGCGACGTGGAATATGTGTTCATTCCACAAAATGTGGTCAGTGATGCACATACCGAGAACTGAAAGTTGTTTGGTTTCCTCGATGCAAGCGCCGCTAATGGACAACGGTATTGGGGGAGGGTCTCTCTTTAACGACAGAAGACAGCATTGGGTTTTTGAAGCATTAAATTCTACGCGATTTTTTATTCCCCATTGGACAATGCTGTCTAGATCAGAATTTAATGAGCTAATCATACGCTGCCGTTCAAGTTCCACATCCGAAGGACATGGATGAGAATCTAAAAACGAGTATGAAAAGGTGAGGGTACTGTCGTCAGCAAAACAGTACATTGGATTAGAAGTTTCAGACAAGAGATCATTAATGAAAATGAGAAAGAGAGTCGGAGACAGAACGGAGCCCTGGGGCACATCAGCATTTATTTTATGAATATCAGACTTGATACCGTCCAATACAACTTGTATTGAGCGATACGAAAGGTAATTGCTAATCCAACGAAGAAGAGATTCTTCGATACCAAATGCACGCATTTTCGATCAGAGAGCCTGATGCCAAACTCTATCAAATGCTTTTGAAATATCAAGCGCAATAATCTTACTTTCTCCAAAACGATGTAAAGATTTGTGCCACTGTTCGGTGAGATGTACCATCAGATCACCAGTGGACCTATTGCTACGAAAGCCATACTGTCGGTCATTAAGGAGCTTTCGTTCTTCAAGATATTTCTTAAGCTGATAGTTAATCAGCGTTTCCATGACCTTGGAAAGAAGGGACGTAAGTGCAATTGGACGGTAGTTAGAGGGTGAAGAAGATTCGCCTTTTTTAGGGACAGGCTGGACAAATGCTGTTTTCCACCCACTCGGAAAGAGACCAGTAGAGTAGGACAGATGTAAAAGCTTACGCAGTGGTTTTGCCAGCGTAGAAGAACACCTCTTCAGAACAATAGGGGAGATACCATCTGGACCAGCGGATTTGTGTATGTCAAGATCTTTAAGAACTCTAGCAACTCCACGAGTACGAAAGAAGATACGTCCCATGAAACTGTTTATGCTCTAAAGTACAGGAGGAGTCATGACACTTTGTGGAAGCGTAGAACTAGCAGCAAACTGAGCTGCTAGGAAATTTGCTTTTTCTTATGCGCTTACCACAGGAGTGTTATTGGAAACGAGCGTTGGAACCGACGAGCAGGTGGAATTTCGTACGTTTTTTACAAATGACCAAAAATTTTTACTACCTTTGGGACATTGTAGTATTTTTTGCCTTAATATTTGCTCATGTAGAAATTTGGTGCTTTGAATATGACTATTACAGGTCTTTCTAGCTTGTTTGAACTTATTCCGGTTTTCCTCAGTTAGGTTGGCTTTATAACATCGGAAACTTACCTCTCTCAACCTGATAACCTCCTTACAGCTCAAATCGAACCATGAATTTTCTTTTGGTTTGATGCTTTTGGTTTTGTTCGGTATAAAGGCTTTCATCCCCTTAAGAATTATATTTGTAATCATATTAGCGCTGGAGTCAACGTCACTATCGAGGAAGCATAGTGACCAGTTAAGGATCCTGAAGAAATTATTCAGTCCGTCCCAGTTGGCTTTCTCGTATTGCCATACGGTCCTCTTCGGAATGCTTTCTTTAACTGAGAACTTTGCGCACGAGAAATTGGCTGATATGATACAATGGTCCGATGTGCCTAGAGGCGATAACACACTAATAGTATATTTACCAGGTAGAGAGGTAAGAAACAAGTCTAGGGTGTTGCCGGAGTGACCTGCAATGTCAGGTATTCTTGTTGGCTCAGTAACCAGCTGAGTCAGATTATTCACCTCAGCAAAGAGCTCAACATACCTTCCTTCGGGTGTTGTCTGGCCAGAATGGCGTAGCCACTTGGAATTGTGTACATTGAAATCGCCCGTAACAACGATTTCACTGTGCGGATATTGGGAAACAATTCTTTGGATAGAGTCGGACAGCGCATCGAATTCGTTAAAAGTCGAAGTACTGTCCAAATTTGGGCTACGATAAATAAAGCATGTGTGAATGATGTGCTTATGGACGGTAAATTTGAACCACATGAAGTTAAAATTTGTATTCAAGCAATGGCCATATTGTGGTTGAAGCTGATAAGCAACATCTTTTCGCACATATACGGCGATACCATGATGCGGAAAAAAGAGTGGCACTAAACTATATCATTGTAGGCTAAATTCTGAGGGATCAGAATCTTCACCTACTTGGGTTTCGCTTAGTGCAAAAACAGCTGGCCTGCTGTTCGCAGTATGAATATACGCAGCATAAAAATTCTTCCTAAGCCCACGTATGTTACAATACTCTACCTTGAATTCACTACCCATTACGAAAAAATAAACATAAATAAAATCAATTCAGACAGTTAACTATGCTAATATTAGGTTTGGGTACCAAATAGGACTTCACAATACAATTACTACTAGTGTTATGCCTTAGAAGCAATTGAATTGATCCGCCCCTGTATTCCCAAAGCCAATAACAGCAATATATCTCATATTACTTTGACTTAATCATTACCTACATTGTGTGGGATGACCACACGCTGTATGTAATGATCAAGTCGAAGCAACTGCGAGTGACTATGAAGGGGAAGGAAAAGAATTTTACCGCTCGCTATGTGGTGTAAATGTTGATGTTGAGTGCATCATATTGGGTTTTATTTTATTATTTTGTTTTTTCGCTTAATTTGTGTTTAATATTTAATTATTTTAGCACAGAGAAACACTGGCACTAGCACTGAAACTTGTTTAGATTTTAATTTTATATTTTTTGGGCTATTTTCTTTTTATTTTTGGATAAGTTTTGGTTTTGTATTTTTTTTTTTCAGTTTTATTGTGATATTTTTTTTTAGGGGGGAAGCAGGGGCAACTGGATAACGAGCGGGTCTAAAGTGTTTATACACAGTGCACACCGGATTAGACAGGGATACCGATGTACATTGGTTTAAATGTCTGAGTATCGCAACGGGAGGGAAAAATTCGGTCGGGTAAAGCATTCCACATTCGTGTTGTACGTCCGAAGTTGGGCTCAAGGGTAAACTGATGGCCATTCCTAGAACCGCGAGTATTACGGTTAAATAGTTTAAGGGGAGGAATGCAACTGGCTATTTCACTAGAACACTGTCTATAATAATACCGATAGAATGATGAAAGGCACGAAACATTGGGAAGGTGTGCGAGAGGCTCAATTGTTTTAGTTGTTGTTTCATCACGTTTCATTTTTAAAGCTCTTTTTTGGATTCTGTCCAGGAGACTTAAGTGCGTTATGGGAACCTTGGACGAATGAAGGCTTTATACTCGTAGATAACAGCCAGATCAGAAGTGGCGAAACATTTCTTGCATCGTCTCAGAAAACCCAAACGACGTCTAATATGTCTTCATTCCACAAAAGGTGGTCGGTGATGCACAAACCGAGAACTGAAAGTTGTTCGGTTTCTTCGAACCAAGCGCCGCTTACGGACAACGGCATTGGGGGTGGGCCCCATTTTAACGACAAAAGACAGCATTTGGTTTTTGAAGCATTAAATTCTAAGCGGTTTCTTATTCCCCATTGGACAATGCTGTCTAGATCAGAATTTAATGAGCTAATGATACGCTGCCGTTCAAGTTCTGCATCCGAAGGACATGGATGAGTATCTAAAAAGGAGTATGAAAAGCTGCGAGTACTGTCATCAGCAAAGCAGTATATTGGATTAGAAGTTTCAGTCAAGAGATCATAAATGAAAATAAGAAAGAGAGTCGGAGACAGAATGGAGACCTGGACACATCAGCATTTATTTTATGAATATCAGACTTGAAACCGTCTAATACAACTTGTATTGAACGGTCAGAAAGGTAATTTGTAATCCAACGAAGTAGAGATTCTTCGATACCAAATGCACGCATTTTCGACAAGAGAGCCTGATGCCAAACTCTATCAAATGCTTTTGAAATATCAAGCGCAATAATCTTACTTTCTACAAAACGGTGTTAAAATTTGTGCCACCGTTCGGTGAGATATACCATCAGACCACCAGTGGACCTATTGCTACGAAAGCCATACTGTCGGTCAATAAGGAGCTTTCGTTCTTCAAGATATTTCTTTAGCTGCTAATTAATCAGGGTTTCCATAACCTTGGAAGAAGGGACGTAAGTGCAATTGGACGGTAGTAAGAGGGTGAAGAAGATTCGCCTTTTTAAGGGATAAGCTGGACAAATACTGTTTTCCATCTACACGGAAAGAGACCAGTAGAGCAGGACAGATGGAAAAGCGTACGCAGTGGTTTTGCCAGCGTAGAAGAACACCTCTTCAGAACAATATATTTTTAATTTTTTTTTTTTTAATTTTGGTGGGGGCAATACCCCCATTTATTTGGCTTAATACAAGCTTCATAACTTAACCTTACTTAAAACTATGAAACTTAGGGCTATGATTGGGTTGAATTGGGCGGACGATTTAACAGGAGGATTTTAAGGCTGGGAGTGCTGAGATTGAAGTCGAAACAGTTTTCGTTCAAATCAACCCTTCGCAGCATTCGGGTAATAGGTTCATTGAAGCCATAAGAGGTACGATGAGTAGGCAGGTAGAAGAGGCGAGGGTTTCTTAGGTTACGGGGGTTAGTGTTGAAAAAGATAGAGTTGTAGAGGGTTTCAGAGTCAACGGAACCCGAGAGAAGTCGATGCATGAAGAGGATTTCTGTTATTTCTCTTCGCTCTTGCAGGGTATTGAGGTTAATTAATTGGAGGCGATTTTGATAGGGGGCAGAATCAAGGAATTATTCCAAGGCAGGCCACGAAGGGCGAATCTTAAAAAATGGCGTTGAATACTCTCGATTCTAGAAATATGAATTTTTTGATATGGGGACCATAATTGACAGGCGTATTCAAGTAACGGGCGGACAAAGGTTATGTAGAGTGATCTGGTGACGTAGGGGTCGGAGAATTCTTTGGACCATCGTTTCACAAAACCAAGCTTTGAATTGGCCTTAGAGATAATATTATCGATGTGTGTTATGAAATTGAGCTCTCGGTCACATAGTATGCCGAGGTCTCGAATCGATTCAACTATGGCTAAGGGTTGATTGTAAAGAAAGTAGCTCCTGGGACAAGATTTTATGCGTTTGCGTGAAAAAGTGATAGATTGACACTTAGCAATATTAAGCTCTAAGCAGTTTTTGATACACCAGACTGAGAAACTGTCGAGATCTAGTTGAATAAGGGAAGAGTCGTGTGAGGAAGAAATTGTCTTAAAAAACTTGGTATCGTCAGCGTATAATAAGATATGGGAATGTTTAATGACCAATTCAATATCGTTAATTGTAAGAATAAAAAGGAGAGGTCCTAAGTGACTTCCTTGGGGGACCCCGGAGGTAGCTAAGAATGAATTGGAGAAGGCAGATCTGAAACGAACACTCTAATACCGGTTTTCCAGATAAGAAGAAATCCATTTTAAGAAAATAGGTTCAAAGCCGAGGGTGGACAATTTGAAAAGTATAAGTCTATGTGAAATTTTGTCAAAAGCCTTACTAAAGTCAGTAGAGATGACATCTACTTCCCTTCCGCTTTCTAGAGCTGAGACTGTATACGATACAAATTCAACTAGATTAGTTGTTGTAGACCTACATTTGAGAAAGCCGTGTTGTCTAGGGGAAATTAGCGACTTACAACGGAAACTTAAAATTTCGTACAAAATACTTTCAAATATTTTAGGGATATGTGAAAGTTTGGCAATGGGACGATAGTTTTTAATATCGTTCTTAGTACCGTTTTTGTATATTGGGGTTATGAAAGAAGTTTTCCATACCTGAGGAAATTCTCCTTGAGATAATGATATGCCGAACAATTTGGAGAGCGGAAAAGAGAGAGCTGAAGAACATTTTTTTAGGAATATTGCGGGGAAGCCATCAGGGCCAGGAAGATATTCATCGTTAAGTTGATTCAACTTATTTTCGATGATATATGGGTCGACAGTAGGAGGAAGAAAAGGACCTAGTGCGAAATTTGGCAAATAATCGAAATAATCTGAATCAGGTATGAAGGAATCGTCGGTGAAAGATTGCTTGAAAAATGTGGCAAAAAAATTGGCAATATCTTGCGGATTATTCGAAGTTTCGGTATTGTAGGAAAGAGAGGAAGGGTAACCATCGGATTTTCTTTTAAAATTGACGAAATGAAAGAACGATTTAGGATCATTTTTAAGGTTGCTTTGTGTTTCTATTAAATAGCGTTGGTAAAGGGTGTTGTATAGCTCGCAAAAGTGAAGATAAGAACCAAAATAGTTAGAATAATCAGGGGGCGATCGGGTACGAAGGAAAATTGCCCACAACTTGTTTCTCTTGTTACGCAAAGAGCGAAGCTTGCGGTTATACCAAGGTGGGGAGGCAGCCGATGTCTTTTGGCGACTAAAGGGTACATGGAGAGAAATAGAATTAAATATTTCCCTGTAAAATTTTTCTGTGGCATCTTTCATGATAAGGCTATCGAAATTAAAGGAAGTTCTGTTGAGATATTCATTAATATGACGGAAATTTGCCTTATGAAAATCAAAGGAGTACTGATTTGTAGGGAGATAAGTTGGTAGTGGACAATCATGATAGAATGAGAGAATTAGGGGAGGATGATAATTGTCGATAGTAGATAAGGATAGAGGTGAGAGTGATACTGAAGAGCTAATGGGATCGGTTGTGAAAATAAGATCTAGTTGCCTGTCCATATAGTTTAGGATACCACTAACCTGACAGAGGCTAGAATCTGCTAGGCGATCTATAAAAAGGCATTCCTTTGCAGAAGTGGGATTTGAAGCAATATAATAAGATTGATCTTCAGATGAAGTCCATTTAAGATGGGGAAGGTTAAAGTCGCCGAAAAGAAGGATGTCATCGTTGGGGTCACATAAAGCAATTATGTGGTCAACCATTTCAATGGCGAGCTTGTAAGATTCAATAGGCTGCGACGGCAAAATATAGCAACATATCACATAAAGCGACTTACGGGGTAGTCTTATCTTAATTGAGACATAGCCGAGATTAGGGGAAGAAGAGACTGCAATGAGGGATGAGTCTAGTGTGTTTTTAATAGCTAGTAGGACACCTCGACATGGGCATTCGTCAGAAGATCCGTTAAGTTCATCGTCGCGATAAAGGTTAAAAGAAGAAGGAAACAGTTCTTGGTTGTTTATACTAGAGACCAGATTTGTTTCCGTCAGGGCGTAGATATCAAAGGATAGAGCGTAGGATTGTTGTAAAACAGATTGAGTTTTTGAACGAAGACCTCGAACGTTTTGATAGTAGAAGGTAAGAGGGAGGATTTGGCCAGCTGGGAAGGTGCAAGGCATTGTTTTGGATGGGACATTAGGAGTGACATATATGGCTGGGTTCGAGTTAGGAGCGAAAGTAGTTTTTAAAGTTTGTGCGTGTACTTTGAAGGTACGACGTACGTTTGGAGCTGATGTGAGAGGCGTAAGTTTTAAGGTCTTTATTAACTGTTGTCGGAGAAATGTTGTAGTTTTCATGAAAACGCGTGTAAATCTTTTTCAGGGCTCAGTCGGGAGTCCTTCTTTTTGTATTTGAACAATGACATTTGTTTTTGTTTTGCCGTCAATGCAAACAGATTCAGATTTGTCATGTAGGTAGGCAAGGTACAAACGAACATCGTCGAAAAGTTTTTGATCTCGAAGTCTGACCATGACATAAAGCCCATCGAGTTCAGTGTTTGTGGGTGAGGGGTCAGTTAATCTATTGGTAAGTTTCACAGCAGGGGGAGTCATTGGGTCGAACATTGGGGAAGGTAACGATTTTGGAGTGACATTTGATATTCTTTTAGATGGGGCAGAATCTGAGGTGTTAGTATTTGAAGGATTTATAGTATGAGAGTGGATGAAGTTCGGGTATTTGACTATGATTGGAGTGTTTTTTGGAAAAGGGGCTTTTGCTAGAGGATGGGGTTGGGATGCGAGATTGAAAGACACACGTTTACGTTGAGAAGGATTATCAGAGGAAGTTTAAGGAAGGGTTGTGCGGGCATAGCTTAAAAACATCCGCTTCGCAGGAGGATTGTGGAACTGTGGGGATTTGCGCTTCAAAGAAAGAGAATTAGTTTTAAAATTGTTAATGTTAGTGATAGTTCGAGAAAAGTTTGGAAAGATACCCGCCTTTGTAGTCCAGTTGGGATCAGAAGTATGGGATTTATTTTGTTTATTTTGCTTCTTAGGGAGATCTGGATAGGGGATTTTGGAATAATTTATGGGGTTATGATTGGTATTCCTTATTGTAGATAAAATGCTATTCCATTTAGACATCTTCATCTTATTAATTCGGAAAGATCCGTTAGGGTGATGAAACAACCAGTCATACTTAGATGGAAACTGGATTTTAAAACTTCTGAAAGACGTCCGGCAACATTCAGTTACAGCGATGGAGAAAGTGCGTTTAAAAAAAGATTGAACCCAGCTTTCATCGGCAAATTAAGGTGTGTTACTAAGACAGAAGTAGCTATTATTGGCTGAATTGAGCTTCCTTAATCTATTAGTCCAGTCTGGTAAGTTCCATGTGGTTCCAAATTTTTCGATGAGTGTTGGTTCTATGATTGGAGACTCTGCATTTAAAGTAGGAGGTTGTTGACTTATAGTAGGAAGTTGTTTACTGACAGCTGGAGGCAGAGGTGTAGTATTAAAGACTGATAAAGGAGATTGGTCGACTGTTGAAGGTGAAGGTGCCAAGGAAATAACAGATAGGGGAAAACGTTCATGTAGAGTTGTGTCCATTTCATCTAGCAAGGAAGTGTTGTACACAATGGGAGAAGGTTGAAATTGACCGGTTATCCCATCAATCTTACATGTAGCAGATTTGATGTCGTCCGCTAGTTCGCCAATGCTAATACGAGTTTCGATTAATTCACTACTCATAGCATTGATAACACTTACGGCATCTTCAAGCATGGCAACAGGTTGACGTAAACCAGGTGTTGTTGTTCTTGAGGTAGATTGAAAATGACAATCGAGGTCACTACGCAGTGTATTTAATTTGTCTATAACTGTTTGTACTGAGTTGGCAGTTGTACAAGGACTTAGCAATGCTTTTAACTCAGTTTTAAAAGCATTTAAAAGTTTTTTTCCGTTTTCTTCACTATTATTGTTTATAGTTAATTCCGTTAATGCCGCGAGTTTTTTTTCGATGGAATTAAACTTGGTAAGATACCGTTTATTAACGTTCTCAATTGTATCATTTAACTCCTCGAACGATTTTGAAAAGTCATCAATTTTGTTTAACTGGCTCATGACGCCTTTGTGAAAGTGTTTATTATTAATAAGGATGGAATTCGTTGAATCACTTTGGCATTTGATGGCAAGTAACACGTGCGAAAGGGAGATTTCTTTGCATTCATCACAGTAAAATGAGAAGTGCAGTAGATAATCTTTTAAATACGCAGTGGACCTTTTACTTAAGCCAATACATAAAGGGTGAAATGATTTACCACAAATCCCCTTACACTTCACAAGGTCATCATTTTTTTTGTCAATACAATTGGCGAAACAATTTTCCATTATTAAATTCACAACAATTGGGTCAGATAAAAAAAAAAACAAAAATGTAGGTGCAAGGTAAATGGCGATAATGACGATGGTATACTTTTGGTATTTGCGACAGAAGAAGCGGAGGAAACAAAATTAATTTTAAATAGAGGGCTAAGTAAGCACTGATTTGGGGCAGGCAGTTAAGTAGGTTGAAAAAACCAGCAATTAATGATGACACTGAAAGAAGTCAATAACGCGCGTTGAAATTATATTGGTTTTCTGGTATCTGGACCAGCGGATTTGTGTATGTCAAGATCTGTTAACGTCTAAGTTTTTTATTATAAAAAAATAGCAAAAAAAAACCCAACCACTTTGTAAGAAAATTCGAGAAAAATTAAATTATTTTAATCATAAGACTTGATGTATACTCGATCGTAAAATCATTTCACTAAAATTTTGACATGACGATTTTGTAGCTCATTTGTGGACTGTATTTGATATTTGTTTAGGTTTGTTTCCTTCATGTGTTGAATTGTTCTCTCTCCGTAAATTATATATTAGTAAATGTTATTTGACATATAAGACAAACACAACACACAAGGTCGACAATAAATTGGACGAGAAACATGAGAATGGTGGTTGAATTTTCCATAACTATGTTTTATGTATCTCTCGTTCCTGCTAGTTGTATCAATGACCAGATGCTAGTAAAATAATACAAAGTACAGTCTATTATTACTATACTTATGTAGTTTTTGCTGTTTGCTGTGTACTTGTTGCTAGTTTTGTTGTCCTAGATTCGTGTTCGGTTCGTGCTATTTGACATCGTTTCGGTGGTGCGGTTTATTGTATTTTAATTAATAAATTAAATTCGGTTGGTGAGTGAGCGCGCGCGCATTCGATCATTAATTTTCGCGATCGCGGTGTGTGAGTACATTTTTATTATTTATTTTTGATTTATTAAAAATAAATTTTGATTTATATTGATTAAGTTAAATTTCCTTATGGTATATAGGAAGTATATGGCGTGATTTTAATCCCTTGGTGTTATATACAAGTTATGTATTAATAGCCGAGAAGTGAAGTTTCCAGTTGGAATATGTTCGTTTCCAATTGAAATTTATCTGGACGTTTGTTTATTTTATCTTGGGTGAAAGTGAAAAGTGTCAATAATACTCAAAACAAAACAAATACTACGAGTAGGTATCTTAATTTGAAATTATTCAAAGTGGATTTCAATGGTTTTATTCCATTTTAGTTTGTGATTATGTTGATGAAATAATTATTAATGAATTAAATCGGCGCGACGTATGTAAATTAATATAATTATTTGTTGTTGTGAAAGTTGTGATACAAATTATAGTTTCAATTGAACCGGTCCGGTGTCTTAAATGAACATTTTTTTTGTAGTTAAATTCTTGAACTGGCTTTCGGCGAAATATTTTGATTTTCGTTCGATAGTGATTAGTGCTTGTTTTAAATTTCATCTCAATGGAAAATTTTGACAAGTTTGTGGATTGTGTTTTGTGGCTCAGTTAGAAGCTAAACAATAAATTAGTCAAAAATAATAAATATTTACATTTTAATAACTAGATTTTTATAAATTGTTTTTTTCATGCTTTATCGCGATGTTATTTTGTTAAAATTCTAAGTTTTCCTGTTATTGCAGTTTTTGGGTGAATATATTTCAAATTTCTGCAAATTTTGTTGTGTGAGAATATTGTTTTAATATATAAATAAAATTATTAATAAATTTGATGCTTTTTATTTTATCGTAGAAGAATCTGAATCGATAAAATTATATGTTGTCTGCAAATTTCTGTGTAATGATTTGGAAGAATTTTTTAAATAAATATGTAATGAAAAAATGATTATGATTTTTTATTTAATGATTTTTGTATGATACAAAATTGATTGTTGTTTTTTTTTCTCTTTCATTTGATGTTGTGTTGAATTATAATTTTTTGTTGTTATTTAAGCGAAGTTAAACGATGGCTGTTTGTTATGGAGATTCCTTTGACGGTAGTAGACAAATTTTTGCTATCGGCCGTTTCATGTGTCCAGTTTGTGTCTTGCCGGTAACTACACGTACTAGTGCGTCCGATCCTGCATGGGTACCTTCAATTCTCGCGAGATTCCAGTAGGGCGTTGGAAGTCGTTCGTCTTTTAACAAAACTAAGTCCCCGCATATATATTTACATCGGTAATGGCCAAAACGTCCTCTGTGTATTGCATCAACTGGGCAAGGACAACGGCACCACACAGTTCAAGATGTGGAAGAGTGATGGTTTGTTGACTTGGTGCTACTTTCGTCTTTGACAAAAGCAAATTTACGTGGATATTGTCATCGCTATCCAGAACATGGAGGTATACTGCTGTACCGTAAGCATTCATCGAAGCGTCGCAAAACCCGTACAATTCGATGGCCTTGTTGGTCTTGATCATCTGGGTCCACCGTGGAATGCGAAGTCGCTCGATGATTGGTAGTTGTCGTAGAAAAGCATCCCATTCCTTCTCCAAGGCGGGTGGAATCGGTTCATCCCAGTCACAACCGAGCTCCCACAATCGCTGCATTATGATGTTTGCCGTGATGTTTCACGGTGAGATCCAACCAATGATCGAAAGCTTGGCTATAGACGACAACATGGATCTTTTGGTGGTAGCACCAGTTGTAGGTTGAAGATTCTGTTATGAAAAGTAGTCATCGACAGGAAACCATTTTATGTCGAGAATGCCGAAAGACTTAACGGGGTTCGCCAAATTGAACGGAAGTTCAAAATCAAGCTGTCCAGCTTGAACTGGTATGTCTTCGATGAGTTTCTTCGTGTTGCTTGTCCATTTTCTCAAATTAAGCCCCGCAGATGCCAAAAGTGTTCTCACTTCGTCGCGTTTTATTCGTGCCTCTTGGATGGAAACTGCTCCAGTAATAAAGTCATCGACATACATGTCCTCACGGACTACATTCGCCCCTCCGGAAAATTATGGCTTTCATCATCAGCTACCCGTTTGAGAACTTTGATAGCAAGATAAGGCGCACTTGCCGTTCCAAAGCTGACGGTGTTCATCTTGAAGATCCGCATATGTGACGTCTTCTGCACTCTCCACATGATCGGCTGATAATATCGGTCTGGGAATCTTACCAAAATTTGCCGGTACATTGTTTGGACATCGGCCGTAAATGTGACACGGTGAGTCCGCCATTTTAGTACAAGATCTATGATGATCGACTGCAATTTTGGACCCACAAGTAAATGGTCGTTCAGGGATTTCCCGTCCGAAGCCTTCGCCGCTGCGTCGAACACTACTCTCAGCTTCGAGGTGGAGCTAGCTTCCTTTAAAACCGCATGATGTGGCAAAAAGTAGTGAAATGGGCTTTGTAAAACCGCATCATTCACATCAATTTCCTCAATGTGATGGAGTTCCTCATACTCGTTTAAACATTTGGTATAGTCTGCACGAATCTTCGGATTGCTCTCAAGCTTCTTTTCGAGACGGAGAAATCGTCGATAAGCATTCTGTCGACTAGACCCCAATGCTGGACAGTATTCACCTTTGAAGGGCAGCTTGACCTCATAACGCCCGTCAGGTAAACGCCTTGTGTGCATCACAAAAATATTTGTCACAGGTAATGTCATCTTCCGTCTGATGTGGCGGGAACGCGTTTCTACAATGTTCCAACATTTCTCAAGTTGTGAGCTCAAGTCAGCAACTTGGACGAAGCTGCGAACTTGCCGAGGGGATTCTGATGAAACTTGTCTTAAAACAATCCAACCCAATTCGGTCTTTTGTGCCAGCCTTCCGATGCCATCTTCTGGACGTCTTATCTCAGGAAGGAGAATCTGGGCGCAAACCTCACTTCCGAGTAAAAGATCGATTGATGCCGGCTCACAGAGATGGGGATCTGCCAAAGACAGACCTTTGAGGTGGTGCCAATTGCCGGGTATCCCTCGATGGGTCGGGAGATGCCCAGTCAGCGGCTTGAATACCAAAGCCTGTACGGCTATCTCAAACGTCGAGTGTCGGGACGCAAAACGTACTTCGACGGAGTGTTGCGTGATGCCGCTGCTGACCACCCCTAACCCAGATACCTCGAGAAGGGTACGTCGCTTTTCTAACTTCAGCAGTTGTGCGGCAGCTTGTGTGATGGAGGACGTTTCTGAGCCTGTGTCGATCAGAGCACGTAGTAGCCGTAGCTTCCCATCTGCTGCTCGCGCCTTCACAATTGCTGTCGCTAAAAGCATCTGGTGTGGTTGTCGACCAACCGACGGATGGTATGTCCATTTGAGTGGAGTTTTCGTTCCACTTTCGGCTGGAATTCAGGAGCGTGCGGGTTCACGGATGCCTGAAGAGTAGTTGTTCGGTTGTTCCTCGCCTGAACAGATATATTTGCCACTGCTGGTTGCTGTTATTGATGTTGTTGTTAATATTGTTGTTGTACATGCAACAGTGAATGATGCCTTTGTTGGCAAAAGTAGCAACGACTGAAACTCAGACAGTCTTGAACGATGTGCCCATAAGACAGATTTCCCATAAATTCAGTCTTCGTACTGTCTCCTTTCGTCCCATGACATCCATGTTGAGGAATCGTTGACATCTTCTCAGTGTGTGCTTGCCTTGGTTGCACAATTTGCATGACAGCTGCTCAACGGGAACCGTCTTCGCTGTTGGTTTGACCGGCTGCTTAACGACCTGCTTAGCATGCAAAACCTTTGCTTTGGGTGGCTGGAAACAAGGCCTTGAATTTACTGGTGGCTCATTTTTGTTTCTGCCTGCTGCTCCAGTTTCTTGCTGGCCAACAACTTTCAAATTTCCGAAACGAGTTTCCAAAAAATCTGTAAATTCTTTAAAATCTGGTAAATCCTTTCTGTTTTCTTACCTCTCTTCCCATAGTTTTGGCTCGTACCAGGAAGTTTGTTGTTAAGAAACCAAATAAGGACCGTATCCCTCTTAGATACCGGAACATCCACGCCAGAGAACATTCTCTGGTTGTGAAGAGTAGATTGCGAAGACCAGCAGCAGTTTCCCGAGGCATGGATGGTTGTCCAAAAATCTTCTGTATTTGGATGTGGACCAGAATGCGCTTATGATCATACCTCTCCTTCAAAAGCTCCCAAGCTTTTTCATAATTCGGTGCCTCCACTGCCAATTTTACCAAAAATCGGTTTACATCACCAACCTAACATGATTGCAAAAAATGCAGTTTGTCAATGTCGTCTATGCTCTTATTATTGTGGACGAGAGCCTGAAACTTATCTTGAAAGGCACGCCAGGTGGTATATGAACCGTCGATTTTTGGCAGTTCGACTCGAGGCAGTCGAATCCCCGTATGCGATGATGGTGCACCTGTCTGAAGGATCATATACCACCATCAACTCTTCAATTTTCAAATTATCTTCGAGCATACCTGCCCCAATGATGGGTTCATCGTAGGATTTTGACGTGGACAAATAATCTTCCAATATACTGAGACGACCTGTGGCATAAGATTTTGCTCGTCGTTCTTTTGGAGCTCTTTCAAAGTTGGTAAGATCCTTAATAATCTTACTTAGAATCTCTTTTTGCAGCTCAACATATTTATAATATTTAGTTTCAACCATTTTAATAATTTATTTTTCTTTTAATTTAACAGAATACAATAATTTTTAAGTGGAGACAAGTTAACGACACGTATAAAGGCAAACTTACAGCTTTATGTATTACTGCTACTGTAGTTAAGATGAAAGGATGAATTTTTGGAGACTCCGCTGATGTCCTCAGTAGAGAAAATTAGTTGTAATTTAGTTTTTAACCCTTAAATGCATGATTTTTTCTTTAAAAAAAAAATTATTATGGGATGGGGAAACAATCATAATTGAGGGAAAAAAATACTTAAAAAATCCTGTGCAAATAATAACGGTGTTTTAGAAAAGAAACTAACTGTATCAATTTTGATACAATATGCCCTTGACCTGATGTATTTGTTAAGAAGAAAAATAAAGAAGTTTTTGAAAAATTATTTATTGAAAGGAATTACATATGGAATTTATTGAAACAATCAGAGTTTTTTTTCGAACATAAGTAAACTTTACATTTTTCGCACATTATGCTACTGAGAAGCTTACAGCCCAGGATCGTACACCGCATACGATGGTCCTGTCTCGTTTGGTTATGATCTGTACCATCATGAATTATGTCGTTTGAAGGCATAGTCTGTAGAACATTCCTTCGCTTGGGAGCTGGTTCCTCTGCAAAACTGCTGTTGTGACTGCTGCTTGGTCGACCTCTTGCAGGTTGAATGTGGGTTCCATATTTGCAAAGAGTGTCAGCAAGCTCACTTCCGAAATCGGCTAAATTCATTATATCTTTTGATGCTATCCCCTTTTTAGTGCTAACTTGCTTATATAAAACCCATGAATTTATCACCGTCAGATCCAGAAGGTGACGGAATAGTCTCATATACCACTTCCTACTTTTCATGTGGATCCTGTACCTGCCCAAATACGAGTCCATATGGGCGTTGTATTCTCTCACAACTTTGGGACACGGTATATGCTTCTTCCTCTTTTCAGCCTTGTCGTATCTTTCAATTGAAGAAACAGGTTCTGCACCCACATAAGTTGACAGCAAAGTCACCTGTTTGTTGTCCTTCCAACTTACTGATGACATTTCAATGCCATCATAACTGGTCACGTATTCCTCGAAAGATCCTCTTTCTACAGACCTGCAGATTACTTCTTGCTTTGTCGGCAATTTGCAGTTTTTACCTAGACGGTTTCTTTGCACTGTGCCCAGGCATAAAATTCCTTCTTTGCCATATAGAACATAAGAGGCAAAGAGGTATAAAAGTTGTCAAAGTAGACTATAGGATTTACTCTTCTTTGGATTCCCCGAGTTCATCTAGTTCAAGTTCCAGCTCCTCATTTGCATCATACTGGAGTAGTGCTCGTAGCTGCTCACGATTCAAAAATTCTCCCATATCATCTTCATCCAGCTCAGCACCATCCTCTGATGAGTTGCCATTTTCTAACAGCCTTAGGTATTCTACGATATCCCTATCAGCAATGTTCTTATGAGCCATTGTATATATTAAAAAAAATGCAAAATGTTCAAACCTACAACCAAGCAAAATTGAGTCCAAAGCTATAGCACAAATGCATGTTGTATCAATTTTGATACAAGCAAAAAGTGTGTTTTTTTGTATGCATGAATGCAAATTCTGATCAAAATAATAATGGAGCTATATAAACAAAGTACTAATCTTCGCTAATTTTATATTTTGGACTCAATTCACTTTCAAATTTTCTCGATAATAAAAAATGAAAACTTTCAATTTTACTAAATAACAAAACTGCCGACCGTCAGTGAACAATATCATACAATTTACAAATAACGGTTCCATCATTAAGATTTTCTTTTCATTTTAGTCAAGATAATACTGTTCTTTCAATTTGTATGTTCCGTTTGTTTGTAAACAAAATAAAAACTATTTTGGAGTGAGTAAAAGTAGTTGTTTCATTTTTGATACAACATGCATTTAAGGGTTAAGTTAAATTAAGTTAATTATTTAAGGTAATGTTTATAAATCACTTGATGAAACTGATTTTTGTCAATGCAAATTTAACACACGTGACTGTTTTTCGATCAATCGTTGATTGGGGATCTTTTAAATAATTTTTTTTTGTTCGTAGAAGTTAATAGCACTCACTGCATACACTTCTTACACAGTTTATTGTTCAAAAATTGTTTAATGTTCATAAAAGGCTCGAAGGACCAAATGTTAACATCTAAGTTTTTTATTATAAAAAAATAGCAAAAAAAAAGAAAAAAAAAACGCAACCACTTTGTAAGAAATTTCGAGAAAAATTTAAAAAAATGTATTTTAGTCATAAGACTTGATGTATATTCGATCGTGCAATCATTTCATTAATTTATTTGACATGAAGATTGTGTAGGTCATTAGTGGACTGTATTGGATAATTGTTTAGGTGTGTTTCCTTCATGTGTTGAATTGTTCTCTTTCCGTAAATTTGATACTATTTGTACTTGTACTTTCGTACAAGATCTTTAAGAACTCTAGCAACTGTAGGAGTTTGAAAGAAGATACGTCCCATGAAACGGTTTATGCTCTCAAGTACGGGAGGAGTTATGACACTTTGTAGAAGCGAAGAATTAGGAGCAAACTGAGCTGCTAGCAAATTTGCTTTTCTTGAGCGCTTACCACAGGAGTGTTATTGGAAACAGTCATTGGAACCAAAGAGGAGTTGGAATTTCGTACGTTTTTAACAAATGGCCAAAAGTTGTACTACCTTTGAGACATTGTAGTATTTTTTGCCTTAATGTTTGCTCATATAGAAATTTGGTTCTGCGAATATGACTATTTCAAGTCTTTCTAGCTTGTTTGAACTTATTCCGGTTTTCCTCAGTCGAGTTGGCTTTATAACATCGTAAACTTACCTCTCTTTACAGCTCAAATCGAACGAGTTTTCTTTTCGTTTGTTGCTTTTAGTTTTGTTCGGTATAAATAAAAGCTTTCATCCCCTTAAGAATTATATTTGTAATCATATAATGTCATTATCGAGGAAGCATAGTAACCAGTTAAAGATCCTGAAGAAATTATTTACACCATAACAGTTGGCTTTTTCGTTTTGCCATACGGTCCTCTTAGGAACGCTTTCTTTAACTAAGAACTTTGAGCACGAGAAATTGGCTGATATGACACAACTGTCCGATTTGCTTAGAGGCGATAACACACTTATAGTACATTTACCAGGTAGAGAGGTAAGAAACAAGTCTAGGGTGTTGGCGGAGTGACTTGCAAAGTCAGGTATTCTTGTTGGTTCAGTAACCAGCTGAGTCAGATTATTCATCTCAGCAAAGAGCTCAACATACCTTCCTTCGGGTGTTGTCTGGCCAGAATAGCGTTATCCACTTGGAATTGTGTACATATAAATCGTCCGTAACAACGATTTTACTGTGCGGATATTGGGAAACAATTCTTTGGATAGAGTCGGACAGCGCATGGAATTCGTTAAAAGTCGAATTAATGGCCAAACTTGGGCTACAATAAATAAAGTATGTGTGAATGATGTGATATGATTATTTCTTTGGGCTATTTTCCCTTTTGTTTTTGTAATAGGCTTTGTTTTAGTTTTTTTTTTCGATTTTATTTCGATAATTTTTTTAGGGGTGGAAGAAGGGCAACTGGATAAAGAGCGGGTCACTAAACTTTCGGACACACGTCTGCTCGGGATGATGGTAAGGTCGGAACTCTGCCCATTAATGATTCGTTGGTACACAACCCATTTATTACACTAGGGTTAAGGTATTTTTTGAAAATTGAAATGAGTTCTTCTGGTCAATAACTAGGTTGTATAATGATATGTCTGTGTAAGTTAAGTTGGGAAGGGGATTTTAAATTCGTATTTTTCATCTTCACCTAATGATAGATAGAAAAATTTGATTCTTGTAAGCGTTGATTTTGCTTTCTACACATAAAATTAGATTGTGGGATGAACTTAAAGAGCTGTGCTGTGAGGTGGTGAGTAAGTTTATTTGAGATTCATGAGGAATTCGGGAGAGTGCGTCGGCGACGAGAACACTTTTACCAGATTTATATTTATTTTACTATTTGGTAAATTTGGAATTTTCGTTTTGTGAAAGAACCGCGCCAATTGCGTAGTCCGATGCATGAGTGGTAAGTTCAAAGCTTTTTTTGAAATCTGGATAGGCAAGGAGTCTATCCTTTGATAAAGGATTTTTTTTTAAATTTATTAAAAGCTTCTATTGCTTCACTTGAAAGGTGGATTGTACCTTACTCGATTTCTTTTTGAAGATACGACCTTCTTCTACTCGTAACATTACAGTTTAAGGTGTCGCAAGCTTTGCGTAGTCTCTAACGAAGCGCCTGTAGTATCCAGACAAACGTAAGAACGATTTAAGTTCTTTCAATATTTTGGGTATAGGGAAATTCACAATGGCTTGAACCTTATCGCTATTTATTCTAAGACCGTTACTAGATACGATAAAACCTAAAAAATTGACTTCCTCTTTGAAGAAGTGGCATTTATCGATTTGAATCTTAATGTTTGCTCTGTTAAGTGTTTGAAAAATTCTGTCTATATGCAAGGCATGGTCATTTTCGTTTTCGATAAAAAAGATTATTATATCTATGTAGACATAATATATCTTTCAGATATGTTTGCGAAGAACGTTTCCTAACATGCCATGAAATGTTTTCAAAGTGGGTAGTAAGAAAATTGAATTTCTTATCATTTTGACCAAAGAGGTTCAGAAAGGTATGATGCGTAACACGTACATCGCCAGCAATAGATTTGGCTAAAAAGCGGTTCTCGTTAGGAATATATGATTGTATTAAATTTGGTTGTTATAATTTTTGCTTTATCCCGTATCGATCAGAAAATTAAAAATTTGCCCACTTCAGTTTCTTCGTTATTTTGAGATAGACCATACTGAAATGAATCTTGGTCATGCCTTATTTCTTCTACGTTATTTGTGTTGTGAAATGCGTATACGTCATTTGGTGAAATATAATTATTTAGCTGCGATACGTAGTCAACAGCAATCGTATCGGTAGGGTACTGACTGGTTGAAGGATCTGCGTTGTCAATATTTATGTGAAAATTTCTTTGCATATTGTGTGGAACTTGGTTTTGTAATGTTGAATTTTGGGTTCTTTTTCCTGCATATTTGAAACGTTGTGGTCGGTTTTGGTAATTTACATTAGCAGAATGTTTTTTTGATGTTTCCATCGGTTCGGGCTTGGGTTGTGGCTTAGGTGCATTAGGACGGAGTGGAATAGAATTATTATAGTTGAAATTGGGACTTAGACGTGGGGGGTTTAAGTTAGGATTTTGTTGTGGTATGTAAGCAATTTCAGGATAAAAGTTCTGCTTTACTGGGGTTGCCTAATCTAACACTGTTTAATGATCTCGCCTAACACAATTAACATAAATCATACCAAACGAATTCAAGTAGTCCGGAGACTAGATAAATTAGAAAGCGGACGGACATTACCACCAGAGGGCGATGCAGTGTTATTCAACGAGGCCTACCCACCCTACCGTGGATGTTATGTGGCCTTGGTTAGGTTATAACTTCCCCCATTACTCAGTCTTACCTTCTTTTTTTCAGTTCAATTCGTCGTCTCAATGTTTCATCTCCGCCCGCACCCCATGACAAATAATACTTAGGCCACCATAAAACTATACGCTTGAATGAAAATCTTGGAATTACTCATAATATTCAGCTTTGCGAATAACAATTTTATTATACATATATATTTTTGTAGTATTAATTCTTACAAATGTCTTTCTTGCATTTATCCCTTTGGTTTTTGGTGTTACACCAAATTAAATGATTCCAATATAATTAAGAGCTAACTTAATTATGATAATTTTAAGAAGAATAATATTAAAGTTGAGATATAATAATATGATTATAGTATACACCAAATAAATAACATGCATCAGTGGTAAGTTCAAAGCTTTTTTTGAAATCTAGATAGGCAAGGAGTATATCTTTTGATAAATGATTTTTTTTTTAATTTATTAAAAGCTTCTATTGCTTCACTTGAAAGGTGGATTGTACCTTACTCGATTTCTTTTTGAAGATACGACCTTCTTCTACTCGTAACATTACAGTTTAAGGTGTCGCAAGCTTTGCGTAGTCTCTAACGAAGCGCCTGTAGTATCCAGACAAACGTAAGAACGATTTAAATTCTTTCCATATTTTGGGTATAGGGAAATTCACAATGGCTTGAACCTTATCGCTATTTGTTCTAAGACCGTTACTAGATACGATAAGACCTAAAAACTTGACTTCCTCTTTGAAGAAGTGGCATTTATCGATTTGAATCTTAATATTTGCTCTGTTAAGTGTTTGAAAAATTCTGTCTATATGCAAGGCATGGTCATTTTCATTTTCGATAAAAAAGATTATATCGTCTATGTAGACGTAACATATCTTTCAGATATGTTTGCGAAGAATGTTATCTACTGCTCCGTGGAAGATCGACGGAGCATTTTTCAGACCGAAAGGGAGTCTGGTTAACTCGTACTTTCCTCCATTTACGGAGAATGCGGTTTCTTTCTGTCTGAAGGTTTGAGGGTAATTTGATGAAACCCGCTTTTTAAATTCATTAATCTCTGGAATCGAGATTGAATGGTTTTCTCACGAGTAATTACATTTTTTTTGGACAATAATACAGGTGAGTTGTATGGGGAACGTGAAGGTCTCCTTATATTATTTTCAAGGAGCTTGTTAATTTATTTTGCGACTTCATCTCTGAGTGAGGCCGGGTACGGGTAAAACTTCGAATACATAGGGTTATCCGTATAAGTTCGGATTTCTGCTACGAGTGTTGTTGAATAGGTAAGTTTTTTATTTGGTTTTGATAGTAAGGATGGAAATTCTTTTGCTATATTTCATATGGACTTTGTTTGAGAGGTCGTCATATGATAGGTTTTTATATTTATTGTATTAACAGAGGAAGATTCTAATTGGTTTAATCTTACATTTACTGTGTTCAGAATTGTCATGAGGTTTAATTTTGTATGAATGACAGCGTTTAATTTTTTGAGTGTGTCGTTTCCTAACATGCCATGAAATGTTTTCAAAGTGGGTAGTAAGAAAATTGAATTTCTTATCATTTTGACCAAAGAGGTTCAGAAAGGTATGATGCGTAACACGTACATCGCCAGCGATAGATTTGGCTAAAAAGCGGTTCTCGTTTGGAATAGATGATTGTATTAAATTTGGTTGTTATAATATTTGCTTTATCCCGTATCGATCAGAAAATTAAAAATTTGCCCACTTCAGTTTCTTCGTTATTTTGAGATAGACCATACTGAAATGAATCTTGGTCATGCCTTATTTCTTCTACGTTATTTGTGTTGTGAAATGCGTATACGTCATTTGGTGGTCGGTTTTGGTAATTTACATTAGCAGAATGTTTTTTTGATGTTTCCATCGGTTCGGGCTTGGGTTGTGGCTTAGGTGCATTAGGACGGGGTGGAATAGGATTATTATAGTTGAAATTGGGATTTAGACGTGGGGGTTTTAAGTTAGGATTTTGTTGTGGTATGTAAGCAATTTCAGGATAAAAGTTCTGCTTTACTGGGGTTGCCTAATCTAACACTGCTCAATGATCTCGCCTAACACAATTAACATAAATCATGCCAAACGAATTCAAGTAGTCCGGAGACTAGATAAATTAGAAAGCGGACGGACATTACCACCAGAGGGCAATGCAGTGTTATTCAACGAGGCCTACCCACCCTACAGTGGATGTTATGTGGCCTTGGTTGGGTTATAACTTCCCCCATTACTCAGTCTTACCTTCTTTTTTTCAGTTCAATTCGTCGTCTCAATGTTTCATCTCCGACCGCACCCCATGAAAAATAATACTTAGGCCACCATCAAACTATACGCTTGAATGAAAATCTTGGAATTACTCATAATATTCAGCTTTGCGAATAACAATTTTATTATACATATATATTTTTGTAGTATTGATTCTTACAAATGTCTTTCTTGCATTTATCCCTTTGGTTTTTGGTGTTACACCAAACTAAATGATTCCAATATAATTAAGAGCTAACTTAATTATGATAATTTTAAGAAGAATAATATTAAAGTTGAGATATAATAATATGATTATAGTATACACCAAATAAATAACATGCATCAGTGGTAAGTTCAAAGCTTTTTTTGAAATCTAGATAGGCAAGGAGTATATCTTTTGATAAAGGATTTTTTTTTTAAATTTATTAAAAGCTTCTATTGCTTCACTTGAAAGGTGGATTGTACCTTACTCGATTTCTTTTTGAAGATACGACCTTCTTCTACTCGTAACATTACAGTTTAAGGTGTCGCAAGCTTTGCGTAGTCTCTAACGAAGCGCCTGTAGTATCCAGACAAACGTAAGAACGATTTAAGTTCTTTCCATATTTTGGGTATAGGGAAATTCACAATGGCTTGAACCTTATCGCTATTTGTTCTAAGACCGTTACTAGATACGATGAAACCTAAAAACTTGACTTCCTCTTTGAAGAAGTGGCATTTATCGATTTGAATCTTAATATTTGCTCTGTTAAGTGTTTGAAAAATTCTGTCTATATGCAAGGCATGGTCAGTTTAATTTTCGATAAAAAGGATTATATCGTCTATGTAGACGTAACATATCTTTCAGATATGTTTGCGAAGAATGTTATCTACTGCTCCGTGGAAGATCGACGGAGCATTTTTCAGACCGAAAGGGAGTCTGGTTAACTCGTACTTTTATCCGTTTACGGAGAATGCGGTTTTTTTCTGTCTGAAGGTTTGAGGGGAATTTGATGAAACCCGCTTTTTAAATTTATTAATCTCTGGAATCGAGATTGAATGGTTTTCTCACGAGTAATTACAATTTTTTTGGACAATTATACAGGTGAGTTGTATGGGGAACGTGAAGGTCTCCTTATATTATTTTCAAGGAGCTCGTTAATTTATTTTGCGACTTCATCTCTGAGTGAGGCCGGGTACGGGTAAAACTTCGAATACATAGGGGTATCCGTATAAGTTCGGATTTCTGCTACGAGTGTTGTTGAATAGGTAAGTTTTTTATTTGGTTTTGATAGTAAGGATGGAAATTCTTTTGCTATATTTCATATGGACTTTGTTTGAGAGGTCGTCATATGATAGGTTTTTATATTTATTGTATTAACAGAGGAAGATTCTAATTGGTTTAATCTTACATTTACTGTATTCAGAATTGTCATGAGGTTTAATTTTGTATAAATGACAGCGTTTAATTTTTTGAGTGTGTCGTTTCCTAACATGCCATGAAATGTTTTCAAAGTGGGTAGTAAGAAAATTGAATTTCTTATCATTTTGACCAAAGAGGTTCAGAAAGGTATGATGCGTAACACGTACATCGCCAGCGATAGATTTGGCTAAAAAGCGGTTCTCGTTTGGAATAGATGATTGTATTAAATTTGTTTGTTATAATATTTGCTTTATCCCGTATCGATCAGAAAATTAAAAATTTGCCCACTTCAGTTTCTTCGTTATTTTGAGATAGACCATACTGAAATGAATCTTGGTCATGCCTTATTTCTTCTACGTTATTTGTGTTGTGAAATGCGTATACGTCATTGGGTGAAATATAATTATTTAGCTGCGATACGTAGTCAACAGCAATCGTATCGGTAGGGTACTGACTGGTTGAAGGATCTGCGTTGTCAATATTTATGTGAAAATTTCTTTGCATATTGTGTGGAACTTGGTTTTGTAATGTTGAATTTTGGGTTCTTTTTCCTGCATATTTCAAACGTTGTGGTCGGTTTTGGTAATTTACATTAGCAGAATGTTTTTTTGATGTTTCCATCGGTTCGGGCTTGGGTTGTGGCTTAGGTGCATTAGGACGGGGTGGAATAGGATTATTATAGTTGAAATTGGGATTTAGACGTGGGGGGTTTAAGTTAGGATTTTGTTGTGGTATGTAAGCAATTTCAGGATAAAAGTTCTGCTTTACTGGGGTTGCCTAATCTAACACTGCTCAATGATCTCGCCTAACACAATTAACATAAATCATGCCAAGCGAATTCAAGCAGTCCGGAGACTAGATAAATTAGAAAGCGGACGGACATTACCACCAGAGGGCAATGCAGTGTTATTCAACGAGGCCTACCCACCCTACCGTGGATGTTATGTGGCCTTGGTTAGGTTATAACTTCCCCCATTACTCAGTCTTACCTTCTTTTTTTCAGTTCAATTCGTCGTCTCAATGTTTCATCTCCGACCGCACCCCATGAAAAATAATACTTAGGCCACCATCAAACTATACGCTTTAATGAAAATCTTGGAATTACTCATAATATTCAGCTTTGCGAATAACAATTTTATTATACATATATATTTTTGTAGTATTAATTCTTACAAATGTCTTTCTTGCATTTACCCCTTTGGTTTTTGGTGTTACACCAAACTAAATGATTCCAATATAATTAAGAGCTAACTTAATTATGATAATTTTAAGAAGAATAATATTAAAGTTGAGATATAATAATATGATTATAGTATACACCAAATAAATAACATGCATCAGTGGTAAGTTCAAAGCTTTTTTTGAAATCTAGATAGGCAAGGAGTATATCTTTTGATAAAGGATTTTTTTTTTAAATTTATTAAAAGCTTCTATTGCTTCACTTGAAAGGTGGATTGTACCTTACTCGATTTCTTTTTGAAGATACGACCTTCTTCTACTCGTAACATTACAGTTTAAGGTGTCGCAAGCTTTGCGTAGTCTCTAACGAAGCGCCTGTAGTATCCAGACAAACGTAAGAACGATTTAAGTTCTTTCCATATTTTGGGTATAGGGAAATGCACAATGGCTTGAACCTTATCGCTATTTGTTCTAAGACCGTTACTAGGTACGATAAAACCTAAAAACTTGACTTCCTCTTTGAAGAAGTGGCATTTATCGATTTGAATCTTAATGTTTGCTCTGTTAAGTATTTGAAAAATTCTGTCTATATGCAATGCATGCTCATTTTAATTTTCGATAAAAAAGATTATATCGTCTATGTAGACGTAACATATCTTTCAGATATGTTTGCGAAGAATGTTATCTACTGCTCCGTGGAAGATCGACGGAGCATTTTTCAGACCGAAAGGGAGTCTGGTTAACTCGTACTTTCCTCCATTTATGGAGAATGCGGTTTCTTTCTGTCTGAAGGTTTGAGGGGAATTTGATGAAACCCGCTTTTTAAATTCATTAATCTCTGCAATCGAGCCTGAATGGTTTTTCTCACGAGTAATTACATTTTTTTTGGACAATTATACAGGTGAGTTGTATGGGGAACGTGAAGGTCTCCTTATATTATTTTCAAGGAGCTCGTTAATTTGTTTTGCGACTTCATCTCTGAGTGAGGCCGGGTACGGGTAAAACTTCGAATACATAGGGGTATCCGTATAAGTTCGGATTTCTGCTACGAGTGTTGTTGAATAGGTAAGTTTTTAATTTGGTTTTGATAGTAAGGATGGAAATTCTTTTGCTATATTTCTTATGGACTTTGTTTGAGAGGTCGTCATATGATAGGTTTTTATATATATTGTATTAACAGAGGAAGATTCTAATTGGTTTAATCTTACATTTACTGTATTCAGAATTGTCATGAGGTTTAATTTTGTATAAATGACAGCGTTTAATTTTTTGAGTGCGTCGTTTCCTAACATGCCATGAAATGTTTTCAAAGTGGGTAGTAAGAAAATTGAATTTCTTATCATTTTGCCCAAAGAGGTTCAGAAAGGTATGATGCGTAACACGTACATCGCCAGCAATAGATTTGGCTAAAAAGCGGTTCTCGTTTGGAATAGATGATTGTATTAAATTTGGTTGTTATAATATTTGCTTTATCCCGTATCGATCAGAAAATTAAAAATTTGCCCACTTCAGTTTCTTCGTTATTTTGAGATAGACCATACTGAAATGAATCTTGGTCATGCCTTATTTCTTCTACGTTATTTGTGTTGTGAAATGCGTATACGTCATTTGGTGAAATATAATTATTTAGCTGCGATACGTAGTCAACAGCAATCGTATCGGTAGGGTACTGACTGGTTGAAGGATCTGCGTTGTCAATATTTATGTGAAAATTTCTTTGCATATTGTGTGGAACTTTGTTTTGTAATGTTGAATTTTGGGTTCTTTTTCCTGCATATTTGAAACGTTGTGGTCGGTTTTGGTAATTTACATTAGCAGAATGTTTTTTTGATGTTTCCATCGGTTCGGGCTTGGGTTGTGGCTTAGGTGCATTAGGACGGGGTGGAATAGGATTATTATAGTTGAAATTGGGACTTAGACGTGGGGGGTTTAAGTTAGGATTTTGTTGTGGTATGTAAGCAATTTCAGGATAAAAGTTCTGCTTTACTGGGGTTGCCTAATCTAACACTGCTCAATGATATCGCCTAACACAATTAACATAAATCATGCCAAACGAATTCAAGTAGTCCGGAGACTAGATAAATTAGAAAGCGGACGGACATTACCACCAGAGGGCGATGCATTGTTATTCAACGAGGCCTACCCACCCTACCGTGGATGTTATGTGGCCTTGGTTAGGTTATAACTTCCCCCATTACTCAGTCTTACCTTCTTTTTTTCAGTTCAATTCGTCGTCTCAATGTTTCATCTCCGCCCGCACCCCATGAAAAATAATACTTAGGCCACCATAAAACTATACGCTTGAATGAAAATCTTGGAATTACTCATAATATTCAGCTTTGCGAATAACAATTTTATTATACATATATATTTTTGTAGTATTAATTCTTACAAATGTCTTTCTTGCATTTATCCCTTTGGTTTTTGGTGTTACACCAAACTAAATGATTCCAATATAATTAAGAGCTAACTTAATTATGATAATTTTAAGAAGAATAATATTAAAGTTGAGATATAATAATATGATTATAGTATACACCAAATAAATAACATGCATCAGTGGTACGTTCAAAGCTTTTTTTGAAATCTAGATAGGCAAGGAGTATATCTTTTGATAAAGGATTTTTTTTTTTAATTTATTAAAAGCTTCTATTGCTTCACTTGAAAGGTGGATTGTACCTTACTCGATTTCTTTTTGAAGATACGACCTTCTTCTACCCGTAACATTACAGTTTAAGGTGTCGCAAGCTTTGCGTAGTCTCTAACGAAGCGCCTGTAGTATCCAGACAAACGTAAGAACGATTTAAGTTCTTTCCATATTTTGGGTATAGGGAAATTCACAATGGCTTGAACCTTATCGCTATTTGTTCTAAGACCGTTACTAGATACGATAAGACCTAAAAACTTGACTTCCTCTTTGAAGAAGTGGCATTTATCGATTTGAATTTTAATATTTGCTCTGTTAAGTGTTTGAAAAATTCTGTCTATATGCAAGGCATGGTCATTTTCATTTTCGATAAAAAAGATTATATCGTCTATGTAGACGTAACATATCTTTCAGATATGTTTGCGAAGAATGTTATCTACTGCTCCGTGGAAGATCGACGGAGCATTTTTCAGACCGAAAGGGAGTCTGGTTAACTCGTACTTTCCTCCATTTACGGAGAATGCGGTTTCTTTCTGTCTGAAGGTTTGAGGGTAATTTGATGAAACCCGCTTTTTAAATTCATTAATCTCTGGAATTGAGATTGAATGGTTTTCTCACGAGTAATTACATTTTTTTTGGACAATTATACAGGTGAGTTGTATGGGGAACGTGAAGGTCTCCTTATATTATTTTCAAGGAGCTCGTTAATTTATTTTGCGACTTCATCTCTGAGTGAGGCCGGGTACGGGTAAAACTTCGAATACATAGGGTTATCCGTATAGGTTCGGATTTCTGCTACGAGTGTTGTTGAATAGGTAAGTTTTTTATTTGGTTTTGATAGTAAGGATGGAAATTCTTTTGCTATATTTCATATGGACTTTGTTTGAGAGGTCGTCATATGATAGGTTTTTATATTTATTGTATTAACAGAGGAAGATTCTAATTGGTTTAATCTTACATTTACTGTGTTCAGAATTGTCATGAGGTTTAATTTTGTATAAATGACAGCGTTTAATTTTTTGAGTGTGTCGTTTCCTAACATGCCATGAAATGTTTTCAAAGTGGGTAGTAAGAAAATTGAATTTCTTATCATTTTGACCAAAGAGGTTCAGAAAGGTATGATGCGTAACACGTACATCGCCAGCGATAGATTTGGCTAAAAAGCGGTTCTCGTTTGGAATAGATGATTGTATTAAATTTGGTTGTTATAATATTTGCTTTATCCCGTATCGATCAGAAAATTAAAAATTTGCCCACTTCAGTTTCTTCGTTATTTTGAGATAGACCATACTGAAATGAATCTTGGTCATGCCTTATTTCTTCTACGTTATTTGTGTTGTGAAATGCGTATACGTCATTTGGTGAAATATAATTATTTAGCTGCGATACGTAATCAACAGCAATCGTATCGGTAGGGTACTGACTGGTTGAAGGATCTGCGTTGTCAATATTTATGTGAAAATTTCTTTGCATATTGTGTGGAACTTGGTTTTGTAATGTTGAATTTTGGGTTCTTTTTCCTGCATATTTGAAACGTTGTGGTCGGTTTTGGTAATTTACATTAGCAGAATGTTTTTTTGATGTTTCCATCGGTTCGGGCTTGGGTTGTGGCTTAGGTGCATTAGGACGGGGTGGAATAGGATTATTATAGTTGAAATTGGGATTTAGACGTGGGGGGTTTAAGTTAGGATTTTGTTGTGGTATGTAAGCAATTTCAGGATAAAAGTTCTGCTTTACTGGGGTTGCCTAATCTAACACTGCTCAATGATCTCGCCTAACACAATTAACATAAATCATGCCAAGCGAATTCAAGCAGTCCGGAGACTAGATAAATTAGAAAGCGGACGGACATTACCACCAGAGGGCAATGCAGTGTTATTCAACGAGCCCTACCCACCCTACCGTGGATGTTATGTGGCCTTGGTTAGGTTATAACTTCCCCCATTACTCAGTCTTACCTTCTTTTTTTCAGTTCAATTCGTCGTCTCAATGTTTCATCTCCGACCCCACCCCATGAAAAATAATACTTAGGCCACCATCAAACTATACGCTTTAATGAAAATCTTGGAATTACTCATAATATTCAGCTTTGCGAATAACAATTTTATTATACATATATATTTTTGTAGTATTAATTCTTACAAATGTCTTTCTTGCATTTATCCCTTTGGTTTTTGGTGTTACACCAAACTAAATGATTCCAATATAATTAAGAGCTAACTTAATTATGATAATTTTAAGAAGAATAATATTAAAGTTGAGATATAATAATATGATTATAGTATACACCAAATAAATAACATGCATCAGTGGTAAGTTCAAAGCTTTTTTTGAAATCTAGATAGGCAAGGAGTATATCTTTTGATAAAGGATTTTTTTTTTAAATTTATTAAAAGCTTCTATTGCTTCACTTGAAAGGTGGATTGTACCTTACTCGATTTCTTTTTGAAGATACGACCTTCTTCTACTCGTAACATTACAGTTTAAGGTGTCGCAAGCTTTGCGTAGTCTCTAACGAAGCGCCTGTAGTATCCAGACAAACGTAAGAACGATTTAAGTTCTTTCCATATTTTGGGTATAGGGAAATTCACAATGGCTTGAACCTTATCGCTATTTGTTCTAAGACCGTTACTAGATACGATAAAACCTAAAAACTTGACTTCCTCTTTGAAGAAGTGGCATTTATCGATTTGAATCTTAATGTTTGCTCTGTTAAGTATTTGAAAAATTCTGTCTATATGCAATGCATGCTCATTTTAATTTTCGATAAAAAAGATTATATCGTCTATGTAGACGTAACATATCTTTCAGATATGTTTGCGAAGAATGTTATCTACTGCTCCGTGGAAGATCGACGGAGCATTTTTCAGACCGAAAGGGAGTCTGGTTAACTCGTACTTTCCTCCATTTACGGAGAATGCGGTTTCTTTCTGTCTGAAGGTTTGAGGGGAATTTGATGAAACCCGCTTTTTAAATTCATTAATCTCTGCAATCGAGCCTGAATGGTTTTTCTCACGAGTAATTACATTTTTTTTGGACAATTATACAGGTGAGTTGTATGGGGAATGTGAAGGTCTCCTTATATTATTTTCAAGGAGCTCGTTAATTTGTTTTGCGACTTCATCTCTGAGTGAGGCCGGGTACGGGTAAAACTTCGAATACATAGGGGTATCCGTATAAGTTCGGATTTCTGCTACGAGTGTTGTTGAATAGGTAAGTTTTTTATTTGGTTTTGATAGTAAGGATGGAAATTCTTTTGCTATATTTCTTATGGACTTTGTTTGAGAGGTCGTCATATGATAGGTTTTTATATTTATTGTATTAACAGAGGAAGATTCTAATTGGTTTAATCTTACATTTACTGTATTCAGAATTGTCATGAGGTTTAATTTTGTATAAATGACAGCGTTTAATTTTTTGAGTGCGTCGTTTCCTAACATGCCATGAAATGTTTTCAAAGTGGGTAGTAAGAAAATTGAATTTCTTATCATTTTGACCAAAGAGGTTCAGAAAGGTATGATGCGTAACACGTACATCGCCAGCAATAGATTTGGCTAAAAAGCGGTTCTCGTTTGGAATAGATGATTGTATTAAATTTGGTTGTTATAATATTTGCTTTATCCCGTATCGATCAGAAAATTAAAAATTTGCCCACTTCAGTTTCTTCGTTATTTTGAGATAGACCATACTGAAATGAATCTTGGTCATGCCTTATTTCTTCTACGTTATTTGTGTTGTGAAATGCGTATACGTCATTTGGTGAAATATAATTATTTAGCTGCGATACGTAGTCAACAGCAATCGTATCGGTAGGGTACTGACTGGTTGAAGGATCTGCGTTGTCAATATTTATGTGAAAATTTCTTTGCATATTGTGTGGAACTTGGTTTTGTAATGTTGAATTTTGGGTTCTTTTTCCTGCATATTTGAAACGTTGTGGTCGGTTTTGGTAATTTACATTAGCAGAATGTTTTTTTGATGTTTCCATCGGTTCGGGCTTGGGTTGTGGCTTAGGTGCATTAGGACGGGGTGGAATAGGATTATTATAGTTGAAATTGGGACTTAGACGTGGGGGGTTTAAGTTAGGATTTTGTTGTGGTATGTAAGCAATTTCAGGATAAAAGTTCTGCTTTACTGGGGTTGCCTAATCTAACACTGCTCAATGATATCGCCTAACACAATTAACATAAATCATGCCAAACGAATTCAAATAGTCCGGAGACTAGATAAATTAGAAAGTGGACGGACATTACCACCAGAGGGCGATGCATTGTTATTCAACGAGGCCTACCCACCCTACCGTGGATGTTATGTGGCCTTGGTTAGGTTATAACTTCCCCCATTACTCAGTCTTACCTTCTTTTTTTCAGTTCAATTCAATTTATTATACATATATAATTTTGTAGTATTAATTCTTACAAATGTCTTTCTTGCATTTATCCCTTTGGTTTTTGGTGTTACACCAAACTAAATGATTCCAATATAATTAAGAGCTAACTTAATACTGATAATTTTAAGAAGAATAATATTAAAGTTGAGATATAATAATATGATTATAGTATACACCAAATAAATAACATTTAATTATGAATGCAATACAAAAAATCACGCTCACCCACAAGATGTGGGTATTTTGTTCGCAGCAAAAAAAATAGTAAGTCTAGCACACCAAACAAACTTCCTAATCACTTTTATATGTAACAAAAAAATAAAAATTAATCTACCAAAAGAAAAACAGTAAAAAGACATACGAAATGGTTAGCCCAATGATATTTAGATGCTCACAAAAAAATGTCGCAAAAAAACTTGATCAACAAACAAATGATGAAAACTAAGTCTATATGAAATTAATAGTTTTTGGTATCTCTTTGTTAGTTATAATGTTAAATTTATACAGTCCGTGAATTATTTTCCTTTATATTGATTTTCGGAATTAACTTCTTGTCCTCACAGAAATATGGAATTTAATTATACTCGCTTCAATTTTAAATATCTTCTTCTATTGAATCAAAAAAGGGGCTGGACGGTCACGGCTCCGATGCTTGATAGTCAGTGATCGCCGAATTTGGATAAGAAGCCTAATATGGGGATAATAAGAAACATTTTCTATTAGAACTTACGGTCATCTTAAGATTTAATTTAATGAACATTAATCAATAAAATAAAGTAATAAACACAATCACCTAGGTAGGTACAATCATTCAAATGCAATATAGGTACCTATGTTCATACATATACCACCCGCACCTTTGGATAAAGTATATGGGAAAACAATTGAAACAAACACTTCTTTTTTGTTTATTAATATAATTTTTTTAAGAACCTTATTTAGTATAATTTTTTTTTACGTTGTTCCTTTTATTCAGGATTTTTTTTTTTTTTTATTTTATATAAATAGTGAATGGTCTATTTTTTCTTAATATTTGGAACGAAAAAAGAAATAGAGAAATCGAGTTTGAATCTTCAACTATAATGGACGAAGATATTTGTATTTTAAGCTTGATTAGGTAAGTATGTCGTGTATTCCACAGCTTTACCCGAAGTAGTCTCCCTGGTGCGTATAATTCTATCCTCCCTTGAATTCGCCGCAATCTACCGGACAACGGGTTAATCGTTTCATTACACTTGCCAATCAAAGCAAGCCGACCCAATCATCCGATTTGCAGAATTTCTCTCTTAAAAAGTGCAATCGGAGTCGGGCTGCCAAAAGGGCTAATATAAATTAGACTATCCACTCGCCATCTATCAGTGGAACATTAAAACTCTACCTACGGCGGCCATGATTTTATTCGAGTCTCGACCGATTCATAAAAAAAATAATTATTTGTCAACAACCTTCTGCCCTCACAACCTCAACAAAACATGTTCTGAATTTTTACCTACATGCGGTACAGCTACTATTTTTCAGAACGAGAGCTCACACCTATATCCAACCACTTTGCCCCTTGCCAACAAGAACTATATGACTGTCCCCGAAGACCGCTCCTCCAGCCCATGCACCAGTATGAAAGCGGCTTCCCGAAACGAGCAAACCATCTGCTGCCGCCCCGTATTGGGGAAACCCACAACCCGGTGTACCTCTCAACAAGGCAAGGTCAACCAGTCTCCTCCATTTGCCAGCCCCAACCCACCGATCTACCGGAACAAAGAAGGATATGTTCAAAATGTCGACAGGGACAACTTCCATCGCCTGGCACAGAAAAATCGAAAGTTCAATTTGGTGTTTTAATCGATCTTTAGCAGGAAGCTGCAGCGTCAAAAGCGTGCACCCACGACTCAGCCATCCGACCAGACACCGACAATAGTGAAGATGAACCCATTAAAAAAAACTGTATGTAGGTATCTCCAGTTTGAACGAAATACAAAAAATTTACACATATAATACATATCACATAGACACCGATTGAACACGGAAGGACAAGAACCAGTTAGCATCAAATCTTATCGCGTGTGACTCATCACACCAAGGGTTCACTCCTGAGCCCAGCTCAAATCATTCAAATCAGAAAGGTGTCCATAACAAAACACTGGGCACGAAGAGTACCCATCGGATTCGAGGACAGTGGAACGACGGACACATATCGCAGCTTGTTTATCAAGTACGAGAATTATTAATTTAAGATAATAGTGTCTATCAATTTAAATATATGTTATGTATGTACATTTTATAATTACATACTCGTACATTGTTGTTCTTTTTTCCTTTTTTTCAAAAAAAAAACGTTTCCGTTTTTCATACGTGGATATTTATGTGTATTAAAAGTATCGTTTGCCTGGATTGTTTCTAAAGTTCTGCAGAATCCTCACTATCTAGTTAAATGTATACCTGTCACATTTATCTTAATATATATAAATCTCGTGTCACAATGTTTGTCCTCAATGGACTCCTAAACCACTTAACCGATTATAATAAAATTCGCACACCATGTGCAGTTCGATCCAACTTGAGAGATAGGATAGTTTAAATCTCAAATTATAGTCGCAATATTAATTTATTGCTAATTATTTGTCTGTTATTATTTGACAGTCACAATTATCTGTTAACTCCAAATGATTCTAACAGATGTCGATACCTTTCGACTGGGTTGAGTAAGTAATCAATAGATGGCGCTGCTATGGTAAATCTACGAACGTGTCATATAAGCTACATTTTAACAGCATAATTACCACGTGTTGTTGACGCTATAAAATTAATTAAATTTATTTTGTAGTGAACGAAATACCGTATAATTCAATTATTTCCACTTTTTAAATTTTTGGTGTTAGCATAGCCGGCCACGTGTTACTTAGACTGAAGTGTAAATTGCATTCATATTATAATGAAGATAATACAGTGAAATTAATCCTGTTTTTTACTTATTTGTGCTTCATTGATCAAAACTTTATAATTTAATCACTATGCAAGATTTAAACAGCAATAATAAACTTTTCGGTGGTGCTATCTTACTTTTGTCTGGTGACTTCCGGCAGACCTTACCGGTAATACCTCGCTCTACTTTCGCGGATGAGATTAATGCATGTTTGAAACAATCATTCTTATGGCGAAGTGTTGAAACACTTCGATTGACCATAAATATGCGAGTACAATTGCAAAATGATCCATCAGCACAAATATTTTCCGAACAACTACTAGATATTGGGAACGGTAAAATAGAACTGCAACCAAATACGCAATGCATTAAACTAACAGACAATTTTTGCACTGTTGTTCAGGATAAAAATGAATTGATTCAGAGTATTTTCCCGGATATACAGAATAATTATTTGAATTATGAATGGCTTAGTCAACGGGCGATTTTGGCAGCCAAAAACGTTGATGTTGACGAAATTAACTTCCAGATACAACAGTTGTTACCAGGCGATCTGATGTCTTTTAAATCAATCGATACTGTTGTTGATGAAAATGAAAGTGTAAATTTTCCGATTGAATTTTTAAATTCATTAGACATCCCTGGAATGCCACCACATAATCTTCGATTAAAGATTGGTTCCCCTATTATTCTCCTCCGTAATTTGAATCCACCTCAATTATGTAACGGTACGCGTTTGGTCATCAAAAATATCACCGCAAACATTCTTGAAGCAACCATTTTGGCTGGGAAGCTTAAAGGAAAAGTGGTCCTGCTGTCACGTATTCCGATGATACCATCAAATTCTACCATACCCTTCAAAAGGCTACAGTTTCCAATTCGTTTAGCTTTCGCCATGTCTATAAATAAATCTCAAGGTCAAACAATGTCCATTTGTGGTTTAGATTTGGAAAATCCATGTTTTTCTCATGGGCAACTATATGTTACGTGTTCACGTGTTGGGAAACCGTCGAATCTATTTGTGTTAGCTAAAGACAGGTTACCCAAAAACATTGTGCACCGATTGGTGTTA
The DNA here is from genome assembly GCA_910595825.1 of Philhelius pedissequus. Lineage (NCBI taxonomy): Eukaryota > Metazoa > Arthropoda > Insecta > Diptera > Syrphidae > Philhelius > Philhelius pedissequus. Next base: position 150,431,850 of record OU343160.1, read on the forward strand.
AATTAAATTGAAATTGAAAGTATTTATAATTCAAAAAAATAGATATTAATGTTTAAAAGTTTAAGACTGTCTGCCTTGCCTACCTCATTCATGAGTTTAAGCATCACATGTTATTTACTGTATTATACTGTAATATACTTATATTTGTTATAAAATTAAACGGAAATAATAAATCTGATAAATTTTTATTTTGTACCTACTGATTTATGCTTAACATCAAGTGTAAGAACATTTTAATTAATTGTGTTCAACGTACTTCCCCTTCAAATCTCAATCCAGTGAATTTGTATACCAACATCAACATTTTCGTCTTTGTTCGTAAATAATTTCATTGTACTAAAGGGTTATAGTAGTAGAAAGTCAAATAAGGAGATCACCATATTTTCTTACAAATACCATCTGTGTGAAAAAGCATAGTGGACTCCGTTACTGATGTTCTCTTATTGTTCCTCTTATATAATATAACAAAAACTTTAGCCACAGCAACGCGTGGCCGGGTCAGCTAGTACATTATATAAATATATATGGAAAATCTTTGATTTCTTGGATTTGGACAATTGAATTAGGTAGAGTTAAATACGGGCAAGGTACCTGAAGTTGGCGATGTGTATAATTGTGAAAAGATTCTCGCAGGGAATAGAGTAGTTTGTGAACAAAACGTACTTCCAGAAATATTGGTTATTTGAAAGCGTGGCGAAGAACCCTAAAAAGCAGGGCAATATAGTTTTTATTTACATACTTTGGTTTGATATATCAACCTGCTACACCGATCTGTCAGTATAACAAAATATAATAAACAAATAGGTACTTAATTGCATAAATACATAAACCTATGGTCACTGAATAGAATAAGTTAATAGCGAAAATAACTAAGTAAACAAATAAATAAATAATTAACCAAAATAAATACTATAATGACTAAACAAATGAATATAAATAAATAAATTAACAAATAAATAAATCAACAATGAAGGGAAATTAACGATTAGATAAATAAACCAAATTAATGGATAAAGGAGTAAGCTAACATATAATAAATAAACAGATTAACAAATAATTACATTAATTTAACAGGAAAATGAATCAGAGAATACATAAATAAAATAGTAAATAAATAAATTAATAACAAAAAGAAATAAGAAACTCGACAAATTAATAAATAAATTAACAGAAAATAAATCAACCAACAAATAAATAGTATGTACCTATGATAAAACTAAAAAAAATATAATTAACTATACTAAACCTAATATTATAGACTTAATCTAATATAAATAAAATATCACAGTGCTGGATCGAATTCTTTGTTTCAATGAAGTTGAAACAAATGAAAATATCACAGGTCAGAAGGACTTCACTTGTTAAATAAATAATCAATAAATTAACAAAAAATAAATAATAATAAAAGAATAAAAAAAAATTAAAACAATAATACATTAAGCTATAAAACCAAGAATCTATGATATGAGTTACATAACCAAACAAAAATTGAATAAGCTTGACTGCTTAAACTTGTACATCTATCAAGGTAAATCATATGATCATATATAACTAGTAAGGTGTTACCACAGAACAAAAAAAAAACAAATAATATATAGGAAAATAGATCTTATCTCATTGCTTGATGTCTTTAGTGTGATAAATACCAATGGTTTTACATGACAGGTTTTCCAATTCATATAAGTTCTTGGCTACAGATTTCACTACGCGACATCTTACGAACTTTGGGGAAAGCTTGGCACTGAGATATTTTGAACTGTCACTCAGGATGAAATTCTTTCGAAATACCTCTTGGCGAAATGTATATTACGAGTTCTAGTGTTATACTTTTTCGCACTTTTTCCACATACTTTCGCTATGCTCTCATTAATTTCGTCACGCATACATTGCATTCCGGTATGTCTAGATAGGGTCATATATTTACCATCTTCTAAACAGTTCAATTTTTGGGCCAGCTCATAGCAACTGCCGTGGGACATCATGTTTAATCCAAACAGTGCGAAATATAGTAACACCCCGGTTGAAGCTTGTACTGCACTTCTAAGAGCACATGCTATATCGCCTAAATGAAGATCCCAGTCTCGCTGGTCTTCTTTGAGATAAGACCTAATGGCTGCAAGAAGAGTACGGTTAACTCTTTCTGATTCATTTAACTGCGGAGAATAATTAGCAAATTTAAAGTATCATATACCATAGCCTTGCAAAAAAGTCCTTCGACATAAACTGTTGTCCATTATCGGAGTGTATTGTTTGAGGTACTCCAAACATGTTCAACATATTTTCTCGTAGATACTTAATGATGCTTGAAGTATGGGCGATACGTAAGGACTTTAAAAAAAAACAAACTTGGACATGTGATCAAGGACAATAAAGACAAACTTATTACCGGACTTAGAAGGCGGAAATGAACCCAAAAAAGTCAACATCTAACTTTTGAAAGGGACGATCAACGCTGTACACACTTGACATCGGAGGACGTAAGACTTGGTTGGACGGTTTACTCTGAATGCAAGTATTACATTTCGCTATATACTCCCGTATTTGTACTGTCATGTTCGGCCAGTAAAAATATACGCGAATTCTTTTTAGAGTTTGGCTACTCCACAATGAGCAACTTGCGGTGGGTTATGGACGCGAACAATACCATTATTAGTCAGACCTGAAGGTACCTATAATCTCCAAGAATGTTCAACAATAATGATATTTTCACTAGCGGGAAACGATTTTTTATATAAAAAATTATCTTTAATCTTCAAATCTGGTAATCGGTCTTGATTTTTTTACTATTTACTATTTTTACTAAACTTTTATATTCTTCAGATTCAAATTCTTTTGATTGAAGATCGATAAGATGTGCAAAATTGTCTAGTTCAATGCTTTCGACTTCCATATAAATCCTTGATAACGCATCAGGAACAACATTTATACTACCTTCGCGATGTTCAATATCAAACGAAAATGCTTGAAGTTGCAAATTTTATCGCGCAAGTCTTCATCTCCAGTCTTTAAGACTCATAAGTCATTTTGAGCTGGAAGCAGTTTTTTCACTGCGCTCTACCTCCAGCGGTATTTGCCAAAAGGCGTCTTTAAGGTCGATACTTCTTGCAAAAATAGTATCGCGAAGACGACTGAAGATGCCTTCAAGATTGGGGAGATGATAAGCGTTTTCTTCGTTGGGGAGTTCAGCTTCAGTGAATCCAGACACAGACGATTTTTGCCGGGTTTCTGTATCAGGACCACTGGCGAACTCCACGGGCTTTTACTCTCCTCAATGACTCCAAGACACAACATTCGATCTTTCTCGGCATCCGTTAGAGCTTGTATGGCTGGAGGGATATGATATTGTCGTTGTTTAACTGAAACCGCCTCTCCGGTCTCGATGACATGCTCGACAAGGTTCGTTTTTCCAAGACCGTGTTAGGTATAACACCGGAACTTTCGCCCGACCGCATCCAATCGCGTTTGTTGCTCTGAAGACAGTTGATGAGTATCCAAAGAAACCTTAACATCCTTCATTTCGATCCCACTGATAATTCCAGGTGCAAGCTTGAATGCCCTCCATAGATCGACGCCGAGGTAAAGTTTCTGATCGAGACTAGGGACTACGTAAAAGATGCTATTGTTTTTCATGTTTTTATAATGTTAATCCCCAATAACTTTTCCAATAATAGATTGCCATTTTCCATTAGCGGTTTTTGCGCTTGACGTCAAGGGAGACATTTGAATGTTAAGTTCGTCGATTAAGTTTCTACACCCTTTACCTAGAATGCTAATACTTGCACCACTATCCAGTAAGCCTAAAATTTCTTTGTCAGCGATTTTTATTTTTGTATAGGGTCTAGGGTCTCCTGCAACATCTATAATTGTAGCCAAGATGTTACATTGGATCTGCTTTCTAATTGAATATCTCTTTCTAGCTTCCAGTATTCTCTTACTAACCTGGTTATTGAAGATTCTTTGCTGAGCCTGTTTGTATTCACGGATCCTGACATGTAACGGTAACATAACTTAATTTTACTATATCATTATTCTCTCCTCTTCCTTTAACCTCTCTTTTTAAAATAGTATTTTTTTTCTTTATTTTCACTCATTAGCGGATTTGTTGTTGATCCATGTTCTCGGGGAGTTAGGTAGAACGCCACTCCCCCGTCGTAGTCGCCCTCTTCCTCCTGTTTTCCGATTCACATCTTGGACAATTTGAACAGATTACGTTCTCTTCACTGCACGGGAAGCAAAATAGGTTCTGATTTGCGGAAGAGCACTACCAGTACAAATGGCCGTTCACCTTACAGTTCCAGCAATTGAGAACTCGATTTGCTGGTCTAGGTCGATTGCTGCTGACGTATTGTATGGCGGCTATCTGTTCGTCACATTCTGGTTGATCTTCAACATAATACGAAACTTTATTCGCAGACATTTTTAAAGGAGGTCTATAATGTCGAGAAGAATGGCTATTTTTGATCAGGAATGCATTTTCCGTTTCTTTACATGCGAATCTTAATTGGTCCAAAGAAAAGATTGCCATTGGATATACCAGCGTACCAACGCGTTCAATCAAGTTGCTTTCAAGCATTTTTATAAGCTCGAACTCCTGCTTACGATCCGCGATTTAGCGCAATATCTCGAAATCCGATTTAGGATTCTGGAAATGCAGAGTTAGCACGTTGCGCAACATGAGCCAATCCGGTCGGAAATTTGACCTCTGGAATTGCCAGTACCAGTCTTGCGCTGCTCCGGATAGTAAAAGATGAAATTGTTTTAAGACTTCATACCACGGGCATTTGTAATGTAATTGGAGAGTCTCTAAACGGAAGACAAATTCTCCCACTGTCATGTTTTCGGGCTTTCCGTCGAAACTCAACCCCCAACGATCTATTTTAAAAGTATCGCGAATACCGCGAATGGGGTTATAAACCATGTCATCATAATTCGGGTTTAATTGGCCTAGATAGTGACCTGCGTTATTTCTCTTATCCAAATGGTGTTGAGGATCAAGTAGTGGCGGTTGTGCTATTGAGTTGGATCTACGGCCTGGATTTTAATCATCGAAATTATCTAACTGTAAAGATCAGTGACGTGCCGTGGTGCTTGGTACTTCGAGCAAGGCGTTTACTAACTGCTCTTTCAAGTTTTGTCTATTTTAAGTTACGATTCAGGATAACGACGAGGACGTTGTTTTTGTTGTTCTTATTTATTTTGTGTTTGTTATATTATTTTTTTGTTTATATACTTTTTTGTGTTTTTATTTGCAAGGAAACTATAATTTAGAAAGGAAATATTTCAATAAAATTTCAATTCTTCGGGATTTCTTCAAGCAACTTACAAACCTTCATCATTGAAACTGTTTTTTACTTTGATTTCCTTTAAAAATGATTTTTCTATGGAGATAATTGCAAGTTGCGGTAATCTTTGCTCCTGCATTTTATTTCTATCATACGAATCCTGCCAGGTTTCCACCTTGCATTGGTGGGAGGGGGCTTGTGCTTCGGACTTCAGCTGATCGGCTGAGAATTTGTGTCTCTCGGATCATCAGCTGATCAGTTGAGCTTTCAGGCACACTTAAAGGAACCCACCACGATATGAACCATGAGCAAGACACAACCAACGAACAAAACCCCAGCGGAGATACACGCTGAAACTTTGGCAGAAGTCACGGCTGCCGGCGCGGGCTTGGCCTCTCCAATAGTTGGAGGGGAGAAGTCGCCTGTGACAAAGGACTTAAATAAACAACAGGACCAGACGACAATGACTAGGACAATTACACAAGAGGAAGAAGACCTTCTTCTCACACCCTATTCCAACATCTGTGTAGAAGATGGAGTTAGCACCGGAACTCTTACTGACGACGACGCTTGTTCCGTTGCCAGCTCCACCTTTTCACGACTGTCAAATACTTCAGTTCGTAGTAAAATCTCCAACTGTAAGAAGACAGTTAAACGTCTTGGCAAAAGGAGTTGGGAAGAACTAATTGACAACGAACGCAAAAGACTACAAAACGCTCGTGCTTTTCTGGCGAATGACCCTGCAAAGATGGGAAGGGCACTTGCCTAGCCGTCGATGGAGAAGATTTCCTTAGAGGGCACTAGCGTGAGTACTCTGATGGGACTGCCCAATCCACCGATTGGTAAAATCCAATCAAAGAAAAGTACGATCCCATCAGACACTCCTACGACAACGATGACGCTACCGATGGAAACAAGGGAACCACTTCCCCCAACCAAACTTGGGATTGAGATGAATATGGAGAAGCCGTGTGGGAGTGGCGCTGGAGGCCAAAGACCCATGGGCAAATCCGGCACACCTTTTCCATCTTTATCAAGCGGAGGTAGTGTTATAGACCTGACAACAAACACAGAAACGAAGACCCGACATTGAGAACAAGGCCTCACAGAGAGCTGGAAGTCTCACTTCACAGATACTGAGGAAGAAAAACCGATCGCTGGGAGAATTGTCCGACGCCTTTCGAATAAGAATCCCGAAAACTTAACGGCCAGGGAGAAACTAGCCCTAGACAATTCTACTCAGAGACTAAAGACTTTGACAACTACTGACACAACAGACAACCCAAACAGTAAAAGGACAACGACCTTGAGAGCAGTCAAGAAGACGGTTGGCTATAAGCCCCACCCTGAACTGAACCCAACGGAGTCCAAAAGAACTAGGCAAAAAGATAAATCTTCGCCTACGAACCCCTCACCTAAGAGGAAGAAAAGAAGACCTTGATCACTTAAGAGTCTATGAAGAGGCGACAATTTGCCATTGCGGATTTCGGTACATCTTCTCGTAAGCTCTCTGAGGATCAAGGGCAGTTGATGGAAGTCAGAATCCTGGACGAGTTGAATGATACTATCGTAAAGAACAGACAGCTGCCTCTTTTCGGTAAACTAAGAACCGTCCATGGGTTCAAGATGTTGACATGCGAAGATGGCAACACTCAAGTATGGCTACAGAACTTCGTCAAACGACCTATTGCCCCCTGGCCGAATGCAGACCTTCGCCTTATAGGGTTTAAGGAAATAAAAGATATCAATAAGCCTAGGGCTAGGATGATGATGCGAGGACCGACTATCCCTCGGGACCGTATTGAAAGATACCTGCAATCCCTGAAAACCGAGAAGCTCAGTGGAACGGGAAAGTGCTTGAAATTGGGGAAGAGACGAATGACGGTACGGAAGTGGTTGTGCAGGTTAGTCATAAGTCTATACCACTTTTGAGGAAAATTGGCTTCAAGGTGCGTATCGGGATAAACTAATATCCAATAAGAACAAACAAGTAAGTAAGGGGGCGGGGGGTTTTTAACTAATATGAATATGAAATTAATACAAATTAATCTCCAACGTAGTAAAGCCGCCAGCCCCAACCTTGTCTAACTCATGGAGAGTATACAAATAGACATTTCCCTTATTCAGGAACCCTGGATCGTAGGTGGCAAAATTAAGGGCATCACACTGTTCAAAATTGCACAAGTGGCAGCTAACAGTAACTTTAGAACTTGCATTGTAGCTAAAAAACAGTTTAATCTTTCTCTTCTATCTACATATTTTAATCCAGACCAAACTGCCGTGAAGCTAGAGCGGAAAGGGCTCATGCTATATGCCATACAACGGGACGGAGGGACCACCTGCATATCTCACAAGCCAGCTTGTGGAGCGAGCAGCAACAGAAAGATGGGACGTGGTCCTAGGATGTGATGCTAATTCACATCATGCTCAATGGGGAAGCACCGACACGAGCACTAGAGGTGCGTCACTTTTTGAATTTATTATAGAACATAATTTAGTACTAGTAAATAGGGGCAATGAGCCCACTTTTGTTACTAAGAAGTGGGAAGAAGTAATCGATATAACTGTTACTAGTATCCCTAGTACAGTTATAATTGACCAATGGAAAGTTCTGAACCAGAATCATTCTCAGACCATAAGCTTATATGCTTCTTGATAAGTGATATAGTGGAAACTCCAAAGCCTTATAGAAATGTCAACTATACTAACTGGGATCTCTTTAATAGGGAATTAGAGAAAAGAATGAAAAATCTCAATAACACTGTGATTCAAGAACCCAAACGTATTGATCAGGCATCTGAAGAACTCAGGGTGATTGTAATAAACGCCTTTGAGAAAGGGTATCGCCTGAAACATATAGGGAAGGGAAAAGGAAACCAACCTGGTGGACTGTAGAGCTCGGTAACTTGAGAAAAGAAATGAGGAGACCCTTCAATGCTGCCAAAAGTACTAGAAACGATAATGACTAGGAGGTATATAAAACTAGTCAAGAGAAATTTTTGCACTGAAATCGAAGGTACAAACGAATCGGCCAGGCTAAGAAAAATTCTTTCCAAGGATTCAATTCTTTTGGGATCTCTTAAAACACCCACTGGTAGCTGGACCAAATCCTGTAATGAGACCCTTGAGCTCTTGATAAATACTAACTTCCCGGAATGCGGGTCATATGACCGCAACCCGGAAGCGGAGTCCTACGCGGAACATACTGTACCATCGGATATTATAACGGAGGAAAAGATCAGATCAGCGAACAGATCGAATACGCTCTTTCTAAAGTTAGTAGATGGACTAGAAAGTGTGGTCCCGTCAAAAACTGAATTGGTCCTTTTTACAAACAAAAGGAAAATACCAAGTTTCAGAATGCCTTCAATTGAGGGTACCCCGTTGAAAATTTCAGATCAGGCAAAGAATCTTGGTGTGATTCTAGACAGAAAATTAAACTGGAGTCAGAACACTCGGGAAAGAGCTAAAAAAGGAATAATTGCATTCTATTCCTGTAATAGAATTTTTGGGAAATCTTGGCGACCGAGTCAAAAATTATCATGTGGATGTACTTGGCAATAATCAGACCAATATTAACATACAGTAATTTGGTCTTGTGGAATGAAAAGAACAAATCTTAAAACCCTGACAAAAGTACAGAGACTAGGGTGCTAGGGGCACTTGTGATACTACCAGGAAAATATGGCGATGCTTCAACAAGGAGAGGACAGGCAAAATTATGCAACTCAACAAGAGATCCCATCGCTCCCTTATAAGCATAATCACTGGACATAACCTACTGGGATATCATAAATTCAAAACGAAACTCAGTACAAATGATCTATGCAGGGGATGTGGTGACGAAGAGGTGCATGAGGACACTTCACACTTTCTCTGTCTCTCCCCTGCACTCTGTCACCAGAGAAAGAATCTGTTAGGCAAGAGGCAGCCTCTTCAATAATTTGGAAGGGCTCTCTAATATTTCAGGAATTAACACACTTCGTCAATGCCTCCAAATGGTTGACTGATTCAGAGGACACAGGTTTATATCGGAAATGAGTGACTACACTCCGGGTAATACAATGGATCTACATTGATCTAAGTGTGACAATAACGTCATCAATTGTCAGCCCAATTACCTAACCTAACCTAACCCAATGTGTTTAAGAGCAGAAATAGAACTTTCGATAGATTCACTCGATGTGGATATTTTTAAGGTCAGTGAATTTAGTTGAAAAGTTTGCGAAAAAGTTTCTTTTATTTCAAGAGCATCAAGCGTTCTTCGAATGTCTTAAACAGAGATATTTTAAATCTGAGAACACTTAAAAAACAACGAATTCGTTCTTCAGCCTTGCAAAATCAACAAATGCACCATATGAACACTTTAGGCATTAAGAACTTCAGTAGGACATTTTTTCCATATTCAACAAAGTTTTTTGTAGAAAGTAAAGCTGGTAATTTAAATTTTGTCAACGACTCGAAGTGCATTTGTATTTCAAAATTATCTTTAAAATAATGGGCGATATCGCAGTCCAAAACTTTCTAGGCCTCGTTTTGGAAAAGGATCAATAGCATTTTTGGATGCTTCAAAAATATGATGAAAACTCGTTGTGAAGTTATTTACCTGAAATCTGGTGCTGTCAATGAAATGTGCATTATCAGAATCAGAAATAACATTTAATACTGCATTAATTAAATCATTTTGTATTTTGTTCGACGTCGCTTTATATAAACCTGTAAGTGAACGTCGCTTATGAGTACGTTTGTATTTGTACTTGGTACACGCAGTGAATCCGCACCGCAAGCGCGCATTGAACAAAATAAGAGCCAAACACTAAAAATAAAAAGAAATTCAAGCTCTCTTTTCTCTTTATCTTTTCGTTCAGGCGCAGAGAATGAATCTGCACCACAGCGCACAGCCACAGCCGGCTAGGCTTAATGAAAATAATTACCAATTCTCTTCGTACTGTGTACTGATCCTGCTTCTCTTGCTTCTCCAACGACCATTATGTGGTGTAGTGAAACTACACACAGATGCAAAAATATCAGTTTCATAACGGTACCAGTTTGTAGGCAAAAGTTGAATACAAGGGCTATAGAAAGATTTATAAGGGAGCATGCATTTCGTTTTTTTTTTTAATTTTGATCGTGGAATCGCTGCGTTGAAGTTATGAGAAAATCTTTGAATAAGGCAGGTAGTTGGAAAAAAAAGAAATGAAAACATTTAGAAGTTTTGGTAACACATGCAAAATACTCATGATATTGATATAGCGGTGAACACCTGCGCACCTAGGTATAAGCGTCACTGGTAAAGATACGTGGACCGTTGGTTTTTTTTTTTAATTTGAATAGGTGGTGGATGTTGTGCTTGTCGTATCTCGATGTTTGTTTTATTCGCATTAATAGGTTCGAAACTATTTATAGGAAGAGATACTTGGCTTAGCGATTCGGATTAATAATAATTCAAGGATGTCTCTTTTACCCAAGCAACACAATCGACTCTTTCAAATATCTTGAAGTCTACTTTCGGAAGAGTTTTTAACTCTTTTCACTATCTTCAAGAGGTCATTAAGACCCAAAAGGGACCAAAGGGGTGGAGTAATGACAAATCCCTATCTCTTTTACACAAAAGCAAATTTAATACAATTGAAACGAAAAAGAATGCACTTAAATAAAATGCCAAATCAAGATGACTTTTCTTCATCACATTCAATGCCAGATTTATTATACAATTTATAATAGAAACTGAACTCATTTTTCTGGTATTGTACTCGTATATCTGTGTTTTGATGTACCAAAAAAGATTTATTTTGAAATCACACATTCTAGATCGTTTAAATAAATGCGCCACAAAGTTAATAACATAATGGATATATTCATTAATAAAAATAAAAAAAATTCCCCACGGAGGTGACAGAAACTATATAAAATACAGTCTAAAGTGGTTTTAACAATTAAAAGTGAAGCATTGTGTAGTAAATTAGTGTGTTATTGCTATAAATTCATACGCAATCATAATTTGAATCACATAAGTAATACTGAAATTAATTGCAAGTAATATGGCGACATTATGAATATTCCAACAGGGTGCCTCATTTTTATTATTGAACGGTTGCATAAAATACTATGGGTTTTGAATAATTTTATTTTGTAATAAGTTAATAAAGTGAGAAGTGAACTCCTGGAACAAAATATATATGTACATATATCTATGTACGTATATCAATACGATCCGTAATTTTCAAGGTTTTATTTTCTGCTCTGAAAATGCGATGCTTTTGGATAACATTCAGAGCAAAATATTCGAAAAATTGTTAAAATTTAGTTTGTATAGCCATAAATTTGTAAAACTTCATTGAATGAAAGCTAAAAGGTACATAAATAATATTGTTCAAATTTAATAAAAACACAAGAAACTCATTTAATATACACAATTTTGTATTTTAAGATATTAAAGTAATAAAATATTACAAAAAATAATATTTGGGTATCGCTTTAGAACTGTTAACGTGGTCATTAGCGCCATTTTCATTATCTCAAGTTCCTGATTTCGAACTGATTGGATACTGCTGTCCAAGTTTACTGACGCTGCACCTATGTTACTTAGGCTACTGTAAGAAGGAGCGGTTACGGATTCTATAGAAACATTCGAACGTTCTTCGACTCGAGAAAAATTTAACAGCGGGCTCTGTTTTTGTACACTACTCGGCGAAAGAGTGTGCCAAAAACGAGGATATGGTTGGGTGTTGAGATAAGTACTACCCATTCCGGGATTCTGTTTATCGGCGTGATTAGCGTGATTAGCTAAGGAAGCTGCTCCTTGAGCGGCTGTTTCAGGGACGATTTCTTCGGCCAGTTGTGATAAATTTAATTGGTCGCTAAATCGAGTAACAGAATCGGTGTGAGTTGTTATCAAGGCTGGACTGATGCTGTGCAACATACGGTCCTGATCACTAGGGTTCCGTCTGTCTGAACACCTATAACCTTTGTTCTTTATTGTACCTGTTTTTGAACTTTGACTCATTTTGATTATTCAACTTTGAATCCAGGTAAATTTTGATGATTGTATTGAGTAAAGGAAAAGGATTGGTTTTACTGGTTAAAAAAAAGTTTATTAAACTTTACAAAAAAAAAAATGGTAGACAAAAAAATTGTGTAATTTAATGCAACGTATGAGTTTTTAAGATTCGAACGAAAATTTAAGTACCAATTTTGAATTATGTAGGAATAAACTATAAGGTAATATCGTAATAATTAGATTATATTAAACATAATATTTGCTCTGTTAAGTGTTTGAAAAATTCTGTCTATATGCAAGGCATGGTCATTTTCATTTTCGATAAAAAGGATTATATCGTCTATGTAGACGTAACATATCTTTCAGATATGTTTGCGAAGAATGTTATCTACTGCTCCCTGGAAGATCGACGGAGCATTTTTCAGACCGAAAGGGAGTCTGGTTAACTCGTACTTTCCTCCATTTACGGAGAATGCGGTTTCTTTCTGTCTGAAGGTTTGAGGGCAATTTGATGAAACCCGCTTTTTAAATTCATTAATCTCTGCAATCGAGCCTGAATGGTTTTTCTCACGAGTAATTACATTTTTTTTGGACAAATATACAGGTGAGTTGTATGGGGAACGTGAAGGTCTCCTTATATTATTTTCAAGGAGCTCGTTAATTTGTTTTGCGACTTCATCTCTGAGTGAGGCCGGGTACGGGTAAAACTTCGAATACATAGGGGTATCCGTATAAGTTCGGATTTCTGCTACGAGTGTTGTTGAATAGGTAAGTTTTTTATTTGGTTTTGATAGTAAGGATGGAAATTCTTTTGCTATATTTCTTATGGACTTTGTTTGAGAGGTCGTCATATGATAGGTTTTTATATTTATTGTATTAACAGAGGAAGATTCTAATTGGTTTAATCTTACATTTACTGTATTCAGAATTGTCATGAGGTTTAATTTTGTATAAATGACAGCGTTTAATTTTTTGAGTGTGTCGTTTCCTAACATGCCATGAAATGTTTTCAAAGTGGGTAGTAAGAAAATTGAATTTCTTATCATTTTGACCAAAGAGGTTCAGAAAGGTATGATGCGTAACACGTACATCGCCAGCAATAGATTTGGCTAAAAAGCGGTTCTCGTTTGGAATAGATGATTGTATTAAATTTGGTTGTTATAATATTTGCTTTATGCCGTATCGATCAGAAAATTAAAAATTTGCCCACTTCAGTTTCTTCGTTATTTTGAGATAGACCATACTGAAATGAATCTTGGTCATGCCTTATTTCTTCTACGTTATTTGTGTTGTGAAATGCGTATACGTCATTTGGTGAAATATAATTATTTAGCTGCGATACGTAGTCAACAGCAATCGTATCGGTAGGGTACTGACTGGTTGAAGGATCTGCGTTGTCAATAGTTATGTGAAAATTTCTTTGCATATTGTGTGGAACTTGGTTTTGTAATGTTGAATTTTGGGTTCTTTTTCCTGCATATTTGAAACGTTGTGGTCGGTTTTGGTAATTTACATTAGCAGAATGTTTTTTTGATGTTTCCATCGGTTCGGGCTTGGGTTGTGGCTTAGGTGCATTAGGACGGGGTGGAATAGGATTATTATAGTTGAAATTGGGACTTAGACGTGGGGGGTTTAAGTTAGGATTTTGTTGTGGTATGTAAGCAATTTCAGGATAAAAGTTCTGCTTTACTGGGGTTGCCTAATCTAACACTGCTCAATGATATCGCCTAACACAATTAACATAAATCATGCCAAACGAATTCAAGTAGTCCGGAGACTAGATAAATTAGAAAGCGGACGGACATTACCACCAGAGGGCGATGCATTGTTATTCAACGAGGCCTACCCACCCTACCGTGGATGTTATGTGGCCTTGGTTAGGTTATAACTTCCCCCATTACTCAGTCTTACCTTCTTTTTTTCAGTTCAATTCGTCGTCTCAATGTTTCATCTCCATCCGCACCCCATGAAAAATAATACTTAGGCCACCATCAAACTATACGCTTGAACGAAAATCTTGGAATTACTCATAATATTCAGCTTTGCGAATAACAATTTTATTATACATATATATTTTTGTAGTATTAATTCTTACAAATGTCTTTCTTGCATTTATCCCTTTGGTTTTTGGTGTTACACCAAACTAAATGATTCCAAAATAATTAAGAGCTAACTTAATTATGATAATTTTAAGAAGAATAATATTAAAGTTGAGATATAATAATATGATTATAGTATACACCAAATAAATAACATGCATCAGTGGTAAGTTCAAAGCTTTTTTTGAAATCTAGATAGGCAAGGAGTATATCTTTTGATAAAGGATTTTTTTTTTTAAATTTATTAAAAGCTTCTATTGCTTCACTTGAAAGGTGGATTGTACCTTACTCGATTTCTTTTTGAAGATACGACCTTCTTCTACTCGTAACATTACAGTTTAAGGTGTCGCAAGCTTTGCGTAGACTCTAACGAAGCGCCTGTAGTATCCAGACAAACGTAAGAACGATTTAAGTTCTTTCCATATTTTGGGTATAGGGAAATTCACAATGGCTTGAACCTTATCGCTATTTGTTCTAAGACCGTTACTAGATACGATAAAACCTAAAAACTTGACTTCCTCTTTGAAGAAGTGGCATTTATCGATTTGAATCTTAATGTTTGCTCTGTTAAGTATTTGAAAAATTCTGTCTATATGCAATGCATGCTCATTTTAATTTTCGATAAAAAATATTATATCGTCTATGTAGACGTAACATATCTTTCAGATATGTTTGCGAAGAATGTTATCTACTGCTCCGTGGAAGATCGACGGAGCATTTTTGAGACCGAAAGGGAGTGTGGTTAACTCGTACTTTCCTCCATTTACGGAGAATGCGGTTTCTTTCTGTCTGAAGGTTTGAGGGGAATTTGATGAAACCCGCTTTTTAAATTCATTAATCTCTGCAATCGAGCCTGAATGGTTTTTCTCACGAGTAATTACATTTTTTTTGGACAATTATACAGGTGAGTTGTATGGGGAACGTGAAGGTCTCCTTATATTATTTTCAAGGAGCTCGTTAATTTGTTTTGCGACTTCATCTCTGAGTGAGGCCGGGTACGGGTAAAACTTCGAATACATAGGGGTATCCGTATAAGTTCGGATTTCTGCTACGAGTGTTGTTGAATAGGTAAGTTTTTTATTTGGTTTTGATAGTAAGGATGGAAATTCTTTTGCTATATTTCTTATGGACTTTGTTTGAGAGGTCGTCATATGATAGGTTTTTATATTTATTGTATTAACAGAGGAAGATTCTAATTGGTTTAATCTTACATTTACTGTATTCAGAATTGTCATGAGGTTTAATTTTGTATAAATGACAGCGTTTAATTTTTTGAGTGTGTCGTTTCCTAACATGCCATGAAATGTTTTCAAAGTGGGTAGTAAGAAAATTGAATTTCTTATCATTTTGACCAAAGAGGTTCAGAAAGGTATGATGCGTAACACGTACATCGCCAGCAATAGATTTGGCTAAAAAGCGGTTCTCGTTTGGAATAGATGATTGTATTAAATTTGGTTGTTATAATATTTGCTTTATGCCGTATCGATCAGAAAATTAAAAATTTGCCCACTTCAGTTTCTTCGTTATTTTGAGATAGACCATACTGAAATGAATCTTGGTCATGCCTTATTTCTTCTACGTTATTTGTGTTGTGAAATGCGTATACGTCATTTGGTGAAATATAATTATTTAGCTGCGATACGTAGTCAACAGCAATCGTATCGGTAGGGTACTGACTGGTTGAAGGATCTGCGTTGTCAATATTTATGTGAAAATTTCTTTGCATATTGTGTGGAACTTGGTTTTGTAATGTTGAATTTTGGGTTCTTTTTCCTGCATATTTGAAACGTTGTGGTCGGTTTTGGTAATTTACATTAGCAGAATGTTTTTTTGATGTTTCCATCGGTTCGGGCTTGGGTTGTGGCTTAGGTGCATTAGGACGGGGTGGAATAGGATTATTATAGTTGAAATTGGGACTTAGACGTGGGGGGTTTAAGTTAGGATTTTGTTGTGGTATGTAAGCAATTTCAGGATAAAAGTTCTGCTTTACTGGGGTTGCCTAATCTAACACTGCTCAATGATATCGCCTAACACAATTAACATAAATCATGCCAAACGAATTCAAGTAGTCCGGAGACTAGATAAATTAGAAAGCGGACGGACATTACCACCAGAGGGCGATGCATTGTTATTCAACGAGGCCTACCCACCCTACCGTGGATGTTATGTGGCCTTGGTTAGGTTATAACTTCCCCCATTACTCAGTCTTACCTTCTTTTTTTCAGTTCAATTCGTCGTCTCAATGTTTCATCTCCATCCGCACCCCATGAAAAATAATACTTAGGCCACCATCAAACTATACGCTTGAATGAAAATCTTGGAATTACTCATAATATTCAGCTTTGCGAATAACAATTTTATTATACATATATATTTTTGTAGTATTAATTCTTACAAATGTCTTTCTTGCATTTATCCCTTTGGTTTTTGGTGTTACACCAAACTAAATGATTCCAATATAATTAAGAGCTAACTTAATTATGATAATTTTAAGAAGAATAATATTAAAGTTGAGATATAATAATATGATTATAGTATACACCAAATAAATAACATGCATCAGTGGTAAGTTCAAAGCTTTTTTTGAAATCTAGATAGGCAAGGAGTATATCTTTTGATAAAGGATTTTTTTTTTAAATTTATTAAAAGCTTCTATATCTTCACTTGAAAGGTGGATTGTACCTTACTCGATTTCTTTTTGAAGATACGACCTTCTTCTACTCGTAACATTACAGTTTAAGGTGTCGCAAGCTTTGCGTAGACTCTAACGAAGCACCTGTAGTATCCAGACAAACGTAAGAACGATTTAAGTTCTTTCCATATTTTGGGTATAGGGAAATTCACAATGGCTTGAACCTTATCGCTATTTGTTCTAAGACCGTTACTAGATACGATAAAACCTAAAAACTTGACTTCCTCTTTGAAGAAGTGGCATTTATCGATTTGAATCTTAATGTTTGCTCTGTTAAGTATTTGAAAAATTCTGTCTATATGCAATGCATGCTCATTTTAATTTTCGATAAAAAATATTATATCGTCTATGTAGACGTAACATATCTTTCAGATATGTTTGCGAAGAATGTTATCTACTGCTCCGTGGAAGATCGACGGAGCATTTTTCAGACCGAAAGGGAGTCTGGTTAACTCGTACTTTCCTCCATTTACGGAGAATGCGGTTTCTTTCTGTCTGAAGGTTTGAGGGGAATTTGATGAAACCCGCTTTTTAAATTCATTAATCTCTGCAATCGAGCCTGAATGGTTTTTCTCACGAGTAATTACATTTTTTTTGGACAATTATACAGGTGAGTTGTATGGGGAACGTGAAGATCTCCTTATATTATTTTCAAGGAGCTCGTTAATTTGTTTTGCGACTTCATCTCTGAGTGAGGCCGGGTACGGGTAAAACTTCGAATACATAGGGGTATCCGTATAAGTTCGGATTTCTGCTACGAGTGTTGTTGAATAGGTAAGTTTTTTATTTGGTTTTGATAGTAAGGATGGAAATTCTTTTGCTATATTTCTTATGGACTTTGTTTGAGAGGTCGTCATATGATAGGTTTTTATATTTATTGTATTAACAGAGGAAGATTCTAATTGGTTTAATCTTACATTTACTGTATTCAGAATTGTCATGAGGTTTAATTTTGTATAAATGACAGCGTTTAATTTTTTGAGTGTGTCGTTTCCTAACATGCCATGAAATGTTTTCAAAGTGGGTAGTAAGAAAATTGAATTTCTTATCATTTTGATCAAAGAGGTTCAGAAAGGTATGATGCGTAACACGTACATCGCCAGCAATAGATTTGGCTAAAAAGCGGTTCTCGTTTGGAATAGATGATTGTATTAAATTTGGTTGTTATAATATTTGCTTTATCCCGTATCGATCACAAAATTAAAAATTTGCCCACTTCAGTTTCTTCGTTATTTTGAGATAGACCATACTGAAATGAATCTTGGTCATGCCTTATTTCTTCTACGTTATTTGTGTTGTGAAATGCGTATACGTCATTTGGTGAAATATAATTATTTAGCTGCGATACGTAGTCAACAGCAATCGTATCGGTGGGGTACTGACTGGTTGAAGGATCTGCGTTGTCAATATTTATGTGAAAATTTCTTTGCATATTGTGTGGAACTTGGTTTTGTAATGTTTAATTTTGGGTTCTTTTTCCTGCATATTTGAAACGTTGTGGTCGGTTTTGGTAATTTACATTAGCAGAATGTTTTTTTGATGTTTCCATCGGTTCGGGCTTGGGTTGTGGCTTAGGTGCATTAGGACGGGGTGGAATAGGATTATTATAGTTGAAATTGGGACTTAGACGTGGGGGGTTTAAGTTAGGATTTTGTTGTGGTATGTAAGCAATTTCAGGATAAAAGTTCTGCTTTACTGGGGTTGCCTAATCTAACACTGCTCAATGATATCGCCTAACACAATTAACATAAATCATGCCAAACGAATTCAAGTAGTCCGGAGACTAGATAAATTAGAAAGCGGACGGACATTACCACCAGAGGGCGATGCATTGTTATTCAACGAGGCCTACCCACCCTACCGTGGATGTTATGTGGCCTTGGTTAGGTTATAACTTCCCCCATTACTCAGTCTTACCTTCTTTTTTTCAGTTCAATTCAATTTATTATACATATATAATTTTGTAGTATTAATTCTTACAAATGTCTTTCTTGCATTTATCCCTTTGGTTTTTGGTGTTACACCAAACTAAATGATTCCAATATAATTAAGAGCTAACTTAATTATGATAATTTTAAGAAGAATAATATTAAAGTTGAGATATAATAATATGATTATAGTATACACCAAATAAATAACATTTAATTATGAATGCAATACAAAAAATCACGCTCACCCACAAGATGTGGGTATTTTGTTCGCAGCAAAAAAAATAGTAAGTCTAGCACACCAAACAAACTTCCTAATCACTTTTATATGTAACAAAAAAATAAAAATTAATCTACCAAAAGAAAAACAGTAAAAAGACATACGAAATGGTTAGCCCAATGATATTTAGATGCTCACAAAAAAATGTCGCAAAAAAACTTGATCAACAAACAAATGATGAAAACTAAGTCTATATGAAATTAATAGTTTTTGTTATCTCTTTGTTAGTTAAATGTTAAATTTATACAGTCCGTGAATTATTTTCCTTTATATTGATTTTCGGAATTAACTTCTTGTCCTCACAGAAATATGGAATTTAATTATACTCGCTTCAATTTTAAATATCTTCTTCTATTGAATCAAAAAAGGGGCTGGACGGTCACGACTCCGATGCTTGATAGTCAGTGATCGCCGAATTTGGATAAGAAGCCTAATATGGGGATAATAAGAAACATTTTCTATTAGAACTTACGGTCATCTTAAGATTTAATTTAATGAACATTAATCAATAAAATAAAGTAATAAACACAATCACCTAGGTAGGTACAATCATTCAAATGCATTGTAGGTACCTATGTTCATACATATACCACCCGCACCTTTGGATAAAGTATATGGGAAAACAATTGAAAGAAACACTTCTTTTTTGTTTATTAATATAATTTTTTTAAGAACCTTATTTCGTATAATTTTTTTTTACGTTGTTCCTTTTATTCAGGATTTTTTTTTTTTTTATTTTATATAAATAGTGAATGGTCTATTTTTTCTTAATATTTGGAACGAAAACAGAAATAGAGAAATCGAGTTTGAATCTTCAACTATAATGGACGAAGATATTTGTATTTTAAGCTTAATTAGGTAAGTATGTCGTGTATTCCACAGCTTTACCCGAAGTAGTCTCCCTGGTGCGTATAATTCTATCCTCCCTTGAATTCGCCGCAATCTACCGGACAACGGGTTAATCGTTTCATTACACTTGCCAATCAAAGCAAGCCGACCCAATCATCCGATTTGCAGAATTTCTCTCTTAAAAAGTGCAATTGGAGTCGGGCTGCCAAAAGGGCTAATATAAATTAGACTATCCACTCGCCATCTATCAGTGGAACATTAAAACTCTACCTACGGCGGCCATGATTTTATTCGAGTCTCGACCGATTCATAAAAAAAATAATTATTTGTCAACAACCTTCTGCCCCCACAACCTCAACAAAACATGTTCTGAATTTTTACCTACATGCGGTACAGCTACTATTTTTCAGAACGAGAGCTCACACCTATATCCAACCACTTTGCCCCTTGCCAACAAGAACTATATGACTGTCCCCGAAGACCGCTCCTCCAGCCCATGCACCAGTATGAAAGCGGCTTCCCGAAACGAGCAAACCATCTGCTGCCGCCCCGTATTGGGGAAACCCACAACCCGGTGTACCTCTCAACAAGGCAAGGTCAACCAGTCTCCTCCATTTGCCAGCCCCAACCCACCGATCTACCGGAACAAAGAAGGATATGTTCAAAATGTCGACAGGGACAACTTCCATCGCCTGGCACAGAAAAAATCGAAAGTTCAATTTGGTGTTTTAATCGATCTTTAGCAGGAAGCTGCAGCGTCAAAAGCGTGCACCCACGACTCAGCCATCCGACCAGACACCGACAATAGTGAAGATGAACCCATTAAAAAAAACTGTATGTAGGTATCTCCAGTTTGAACGAAATACAAAAAATTTACACATATAATACATATCACATAGACACCGATTGAACACGGAAGGACAAGAACCAGTTAGCATCAAATCTTATCGCGTGTGACTCATCACACCAAGGGTTCACTCCTGAGCCCAGCTCAAATCATTCAAATCAGAAAGGTGTCCATAACAAAACACTGGGCACGAAGAGTACCCATCGGATTCGAGGACAGTGGAACGACGGACACATATCGCAGCTTGTTTATCAAGTACGAGAATTATTAATTTAAGATAATAGTGTCTATCAATTTAAATATATGTTATGTATGTACATTTTATAATTACATACTCGTACATTGTTGTTCTTTTTTCCTTTTTTTCAAAAAAAAACGTTTCCGTTTTTCATACGTGGATATTTATGTGTATTAAAGTATCGTTTGTCTGGATTGTTTCTAAAGTTCTGCAGAATCCTCACTATCTAGTTAAATGTATACCTGTCACATTTATACATTATATAAATATATATGGAAAATCTTTGATTTCTTGGATTTGGACAATTGAATTAGGTAGAGTTAAATACGGGCAAGGTACCTGAAGTTGGCGATGTGTATAATTGTGAAAAGATTCTCGCAGGGAATAGAGTAGTTTGTGAACAAAACGTACTTCCAGAAATATTGGTTATTTGAAAGCGTGGCGAAGAACCCTAAAAAGCAGGGCAATATAGTTTTTATTTACATACTTTGGTTTGATATATCAACCTGCTACACCGATCTGGCAGTATAACAAAATATAATAAACAAATAGGTACTTAATTGCATAAATACATAAACCTATGGTCACTGAATAGAATAAGTTAATAGCGAAAATAACTAAGTAAACAAATAAATAAATAATTAACCAAAATAAATACTATAATGACTAAACAAATGAATATAAATAAATAAATTAACAAATAAATAAATCAACAATGAAGGGAAATTAACGATTAGATAAATAAACCAAATTAATGGATAAAGGAGTAAGCTAACATATAATAAATAAACAGATTAACAAATAATTACATTAATTTAACAGGAAAATGAATCAGAGAATACATAAATAAAATAGTAAATAAATAAATTAATAACAAAAAGAAATAAGAAACTCGACAAATTAATAAATAAATTAACAGAAAATAAATCAACCAACAAATAAATAGTATGTACCTATGATAAAACTAAAAAAAATATAATTAACTATACTAAACCTAATATTATAGACTTAATCTAATATAAATAAAATATCACAGTGCTGGATCGAATTCTTTGTTTCAATGAAGTTGAAACAAATGAAAATATCACAGGTCAGAAGGACTTCAATTGTTAAATAAATAATCAATAAATTAACAAAAAATAAATAATAATAAAAGAATAAAAAAAAAATTAAAACAATAATACATAAAGCTATAAAACCAAGAATCTATGATATGAGTTACATAACCAAACAAAAATTGAATAAGCTTGACTGCTTAAACTTGTACATCTATCAAGGTAAATCATATGATCATATATAACTAGCAAGGTGTTACCACAGAACAAAAAAAAACAAATAATATATAGGAAAATAGATCTTATCTCATTGCTTGATGTCTTTAGTGTGATAAATACCAATGGTTTTACATGACAGGTTTTCCAATTCATATAAGTTCTTGGCTACAGATTTCACTACGCGACATCTTACGAACTTTGGGGAAAGCTTGGCACTGAGATATTTTGAACTGTCACTCAGGATGAAATTCTTTCGAAATACCTCTTGGCGAAATGTATATTACGAGTTCTAGTGTTATACTTTTTCGCACTTTTTCTACATACTTTCGCTATGCTCTCATTAATTTCGTCACGCATACATTGCATTCCGGTATGTCTAGATAGGGTCATATATTTACCATCTTCTAAACAGTTCAATTTTTGGGCCAGCTCATAGCAACTGCCGTGGGACATCATGTTTAATCCAAACAGTGCGAAATATAGTAACACCCCGGTTGAAGCTTGTACTGCACTTCTAAGAGCACATGCTATATCGCCTAAATGAAGATCCCAGTCTCGCTGGTCTTCTTTGAGATAAGACCTAATGGCTGCAAGAAGAGTACGGTTAACTCTTTCTGATTCATTTAACTGCGGAGAATAATTAGCAAATTTAAAGTATCATATACCATAGCCTTGCAAAAAAGTCCTTCGACATAAACTGTTGTCCATTATCGGAGTGTATTGTTTGAGGTACTCCAAACATGTTCAACATATTTTCTCGTAGATACTTAATGATGCTTGAAGTATGGGCGATACGTAAGGACTTTAAAAAAAAACAAACTTGGACATGTGATCAAGGACAATAAAGACAAACTTATTACCGGACTTAGAAGGAGGAAATGAACCCAAAAAAGTCAACATCTAACTTTTGAAAGGGACGATCAACGCTGTACACACTTGACATCGGAGGACGTAAGACTTGGTTGGACGGTTTACTCTGAATGCAAGTATTACATTTCGCTATATACTCCCGTATTTGTACTGTCATGTTCGGCCAGTAAAAATATACGCGAATTCTTTTTAGAGTTTGGCTACTCCACAATGAGCAACTTGCGGTGGGTTATGGACGCGAACAATACCATTATTAGTCAGACCTGAAGGTACCTATAATCTCCAAGAATGTTCAACAATAATGATATTTTCACTAGCGGCAAACGATTTTTTATATAAAAAATTATCTTTAATCTTCAAATCTGGTAATCGGTCTTGATTTTTTTTTACTATTTTTACTAAACTTTTATATTCTTCAGATTCAAATTCTTTTGATTGAAGATCGATAAGATGTGCAAAATTGTCTAGTTCAATGCTTTCGACTTCCATATAAATCCTTGATAACGCATCAGGAACAACATTTATACTACCTTCGCGATGTTCAATATCAAACGAAAATGCTTGAAGTTGCAAATTTTATCGCGCAAGTCTTCATCTCCAGTCTTTAAGACTCATAAGCCATTTTGAGCTGGAAGCAGTTTTTTCACTGCGCTCTACCTCCAGCGGTATTTGCCAAAAGGCGTCTTTGAGGTCGATACTTCTTGCAAAAATAGTATCGCGAAGACGACTGAAGATGCCTTTAAGATTGGGGAGATGATAAGCGTTTTCTTCGTTGGGGAGTTCAGCTTCAGTGAATCCAGACACAGACGATTTTTGCCGGGTTTCTGTATCAGGACCACTGGCGAACTCCACGGGCTTTTACTCTCCTCAATGACTCCAAGACACAACATTCGATCTTTCTCGGCATACGTTAGAGCTTGTATGGCTGGAGGGATATGATATTGTCGTTGTTTAACTGAAACCGCCTCTCCGGTCTCGATGACATGCTCGACAAGGTTCGTTTTTCCAAGACCGTGTTAGGTATAACACCGGAACTTTCGCCCGACCGCATCCAATCGCGTTTGTTGCTCTGAAGACAGTTGATGAGTATCCAAAGAAACCTTAACATCCTTCATTTCGATCCCACTGATAATTCCAGGTGCAAGCTTGAATGCCCTCCATAGATCGACGCCGAGGTAAAGTTTCTGATCGAGACTAGGGACTACGTAAAAGATGCTATTGTTTTTCATGTTTTTATAATGTTAATCCCCAATAACTTTTCCAATAATAGATTGCCATTTTCCATTAGCGGTTTTTGCGCTTGACGTCAAGGGAGACATTTGAATGTTAAGTTCGTCGATTAAGTTTCTACACCCTTTACCTAGAATGCTAATACTTGCACCACTATCCAGTAAGCCTAAAATTTCTTTGTCAGCGATTTTTATTTTTGTATAGGGTCTAGGGTCTCCTGCAACATCTATAATTGTAGCCAAGATGTTACATTGGATCTGCTTTCTAATTGAATATCTCTTTCTAGCTTCCAGTATTCTCTTACTAACCTGGTTATTGTAGATTCTTTGCTGAGCCTGTTTGTATTCACGGATCCTGACATGTAACGGTAACATAACTTAATTTTACTATATCATTATTCTCTCCTCTTCCTTTAACCTCTCTTTTTAAAATAGTATTTTTTTTCTTTATTTTCACTCATTAGCGGATTTGTTGTTGATCCATGTTCTCGGGGAGTTAGGTAGAACGCCACTCCCCCGTCGTAGTCGCCCTCTTCCTCCTGTTTTCCGATTCACATCTTGGACAATTTGAACAGATTACGTTCTCTTCACTGCACGGGAAGCAAAATAGGTTCTGATTTGCGGAAGAGCACTACCAGTACAAATGGCCGTTCACCTTACAGTTCCAGCAATTGAGAACTCGATTTGCTGGTCTAGGTCGATTACTGCTGACGTATTGTATGGCGGCTATCTGTTCGTCACATTGTGGTTGATCTTCAACATAATACGAAACTTTATTCGCAGACATTTTTAAAGGAGGTCTATAATGTCGAGAAGAATGGCTATTTTTGATCAGGAATGCATTTTCCGTTTCTTTACATGCGAATCTTAATTGGTCCAACGAAAAGATTGCCATTGGATATACCAGCGTACCAACGCGTTCAATCAAGTTGCTTTCAAGCATTTTTATAAGCTCGAACTCCTGCTTACGATCCGCGATTTAGCGCAATATCTCGAAATCCGATTTAGGATTCTGGAAATGCAGAGTTAGCTCGTTGCGCAACATGAGCCAATCCGGTCGGAAATTTGACCTCTGGAATTGCCAGTACCAGTCTTGCGCTGCTCCGGATAGTAAAAGATGAAATTGTTTTAAGACTTCATACCACGGGCATTTGTAATGTAATTGGAGAGTCTCTAAACGGAATACAAATTCTCCCACTGTCATGTTTTCGGGCTTTCCGTCGAAACTCAACCCCCAACGATCTATTTTAAAAGTATCGCGAATACCGCGAATGGGGTTATAAACCATGTCATCATAATTCGGGTTTAATTGGCCTAGATAGTGACCTGCGTTATTTCTCTTATCCAAATGGTGTTGAGGATCAAGTAGTGGCGGTTGTGCTATTGAGTTGGATCTACGGCCTGGATTTTAATCATCGAAATTATCTAACTGTAAAGATCAGTGACGTGCCGTGGTGCTTGGTACTTCGAGCAAGGCGTTTACTAACTGCTCTTTCAAGTTTTGTCTATTTTAAGTTACGATTCAGGATAACGACGAGGACGTTGTTTTTGTTGTTCTTATTTATTTTGTGTTTGTTATATTATTTTTTTGTTTATATACTTTTTTGTGTTTTTATTTGCAAGGAAACTATAATTTAGAAAGGAAATATTTCAATAAAATTTCAATTCTTCGGGATTTCTTCAAGCAACTTACAAACCTTCATCATTGAAACTGTTTTTTACTTTGATTTCCTTTAAAAATGATTTTTCTATGGAGATAATTGCAAGTTGCGGTAATCTTTGCTCCTGCATTTTATTTCTATCATACGAATCCTGCCAGGTTTCCACCTTGCATTGGTGGGAGGGGGCTTGTGCTTCGGACTTCAGCTGATCGGCTGAGAATTTGTGTCTCTCGGATCATCAGCTGATCAGTTGAGCTTTCAGGCACACTTAAAGGAACCCACCACGATATGAACCATGAGCAAGACACAACCAACGAACAAAACCCCAGCGGAGATACACGCTGAAACTTTGGCAGAAGTCACGGCTGCCGGCGCGGGCTTGGCCTCTCCAATAGTTGGAGGGGAGAAGTCGCCTGTGACAAAGGACTTAAATAAACAACAGGACCAGACGACAATGACTAGGACAATTACACAAGAGGAAGAAGACCTTCTTCTCACACCCTATTCCAACATCTGTGTAGAAGATGGAGTTAGCACCGGAACTCTTACTGACGACGACGCTTGTTCCGTTGCCAGCTCCACCTTTTCACGACTGTCAAATACTTCAGTTCGTAGTAAAATCTCCAACTGTAAGAAGACAGTTAAACGTCTTGGCAAAAGGAGTTGGGAAGAACTAATTG
Organism: Philhelius pedissequus; assembly: GCA_910595825.1. Taxonomy (NCBI): domain Eukaryota; kingdom Metazoa; phylum Arthropoda; class Insecta; order Diptera; family Syrphidae; genus Philhelius; species Philhelius pedissequus. The sequence continues at coordinate 150,458,779 of OU343160.1, forward strand.
ACAACGAACGCAAAAGACTACAAAACGCTCGTGCTTTTCTGGCGAATGACCCTGCAAAGATGGGAAGGGCACTTGCCTAGCCGTCGATGGAGAAGATTTCCTTAGAGGGCACTAGCGTGAGTACTCTGATGGGACTGCCCAATCCACCGATTGGTAAAATCCAATCAAAGAAAAGTACGATCCCATCAGACACTCCTACGACAACGATGACGCTACCGATGGAAACAAGGGAACCACTTCCCCCAACCAAACTTGGGATTGAGATGAATATGGAGAAGCCGTGTGGGAGTGGCGCTGGAGGCCAAAGACCCATGGGCAAATCCGGCACACCTTTTCCATCTTTATCAAGCGGAGGTAGTGTTATAGACCTGACAACAAACACAGAAACGAAGACCCGACATTGAGAACAAGGCCTCACAGAGAGCTGGAAGTCTCACTTCACAGATACTGAGGAAGAAAAACCGATCGCTGGGAGAATTGTCCGACGCCTTTCGAATAAGAATCCCGAAAACTTAACGGCCAGGGAGAAACTAGCCCTAGACAATTCTACTCAGAGACTAAAGACTTTGACAACTACTGACACAACAGACAACCCAAACAGTAAAAGGACAACGACCTTGAGAGCAGTCAAGAAGACGGTTGGCTATAAGCCCCACCCTGAACTGAACCCAACGGAGTCCAAAAGAACTAGGCAAAAAGATAAATCTTCGCCTACGAACCCCTCACCTAAGAGGAAGAAAAGAAGACCTTGATCACTTAAGAGTCTATGAAGAGGCGACAATTTGCCATTGCGGATTTCGGTACATCTTCTCGTAAGCTCTCTGAGGATCAAGGGCAGTTGATGGAAGTCAGAATCCTGGACGAGTTGAATGATACTATCGTAAAGAACAGACAGCTGCCTCTTTTCGGTAAACTAAGAACCGTCCATGGGTTCAAGATGTTGACATGCGAAGATGGCAACACTCAAGTATGGCTACAGAACTTCGTCAAACGACCTATTGCCCCCTGGCCGAATGCAGACCTTCGCCTTATAGGGTTTAAGGAAATAAAAGATATCAATAAGCCTAGGGCTAGGATGATGATGCGAGGACCGACTATCCCTCGGGACCGTATTGAAAGATACCTGCAATCCCTGAAAACCGAGAAGCTCAGTGGAACGGGAAAGTGCTTGAAATTGGGGAAGAGACGAAGGACGGTACGGAAGTGGTTGTGCAGGTTAGTCATAAGTCTATACCACTTTTGAGGAAAATTGGCTTCAAGGTGCGTATCGGGATAAACTAATATCCAATAAGAACAAACAAGTAAGTAAGGGGGCGGGGGGTTTTTAACTAATATGAATATGAAATTAATACAAATTAATCTCCAACGTAGTAAAGCCGCCAGCCCCAACCTTGTCTAACTCATGGAGAGTATACAAATAGACATTTCCCTTATTCAGGAACCCTGGATCGTAGGTGGCAAAATTAAGGGCATCACACTGTTCAAAATTGCACAAGTGGCAGCTAACAGTAACTTTAGAACTTGCATTGTAGCTAAAAAACAGTTTAATCTTTCTCTTCTATCTACATATTTTAATCCAGACCAAACTGCCGTGAAGCTAGAGCGGAAAGGGCTCATGCTATATGCCATACAACGGGACGGAGGGACCACCTGCATATCTCACAAGCCAGCTTGTGGAGCGAGCAGCAACAGAAAGATGGGACGTGGTCCTAGGATGTGATGCTAATTCACATCATGCTCAATGGGGAAGCACCGACACGAGCACTAGAGGTGCGTCACTTTTTGAATTTATTATAGAACATAATTTAGTACTAGTAAATAGGGGCAATGAGCCCACTTTTGTTACTAAGAAGTGGGAAGAAGTAATCGATATAACTGTTACTAGTATCCCTAGTACAGTTATAATTGACCAATGGAAAGTTCTGAACCAGAATCATTCTCAGACCATAAGCTTATATGCTTCTTGATAAGTGATATAGTGGAAACTCCAAAGCCTTATAGAAATGTCAACTATACTAACTGGGATCTCTTTAATAGGGAATTAGAGAAAAGAATGAAAAATCTCAATAACACTGTGATTCAAGAACCCAAACGTATTGATCAGGCATCTGAAGAACTCAGGGTGATTGTAATAAACGCCTTTGAGAAAGGGTATCGCCTGAAACATATAGGGAAGGGAAAAGGAAACCAACCTGGTGGACTGTAGAGCTCGGTAACTTGAGAAAAGAAATGAGGAGACCCTTCAATGCTGCCAAAAGTACTAGAAACGATAATGACTAGGAGGTATATAAAACTAGTCAAGAGAAATTTTTGCACTGAAATCGAAGGTACAAACGAATCGGCCAGGCTAAGAAAAATTCTTTCCAAGGATTCAATTCTTTTGGGATCTCTTAAAACACCCACTGGTAGCTGGACCAAATCCTGTAATGAGACCCTTGAGCACTTGATAAATACTCACTTCCCGGAATGCGGGTCATATGACCGCAACCCGGAAGCGGAGTCCTACGCGGAACATACTGTACCATCGGATATTATAACGGAGGAAAAGATCAGATTGGCAATCCATTCCTTTTCTCCCTATAAGGCCCCTGGCCCAGATGGCATCTTCCCAATGATGCTACAGAAGAGCGAAACCCAAGCAATACCGCTCCTAAAAACATATTTCCTAACACTTTAAAATGGGGATATGTTCCTTTAACATGGCGCGAAGTCAAAGTGGGTTTCATTCCAAAAGCTGGCAAAAGACACAGAATGACAAAGAATACACCCTTGCTACGTTTCTTGACATTGAGGGAGCTTTCAATAATGTGAATATTTGAGAAGTAAGAACAGCTCTTGTAGACAACAAGGCCGATAATTCAATAACAGATTGGGTTATGTGCATGTTCAAGGACAGGCAGATTAACTCCGAACACCCCCACAGGGGGTGTTCTCTTACCACTTCTCTGGGTGCTGGTTATGAACACAATCCTCCTTACTCTCAAACACTGTGGAGTAAGGGTAGTAGCCTATACTGACGACCTTGCGTTATTAGCGACAGGTAAATTTTTATCCACTATCAGCGAACAGATCGAATACGCTCTTTCTAAAGTTAGTAGATGGACTAGAAAGTGTGCTCCCGTCAAAAACTGAATTGGTCCTTTTTACAAACAAAAGGAAAATACCAAGTTTCAGAATGCCTTCAATTGAGGGTACCCCGTTGAAAATTTCAGATCAGGGAAAGAATCTTGGTGTGATTCTAGACAGAAAATTAAACTGGAGTGAGAACACTCGGGAAAGAGCTAAAAAAGGAATAATTGCATTCTATTCCTGTAATAGAATTTTTGGGAAATCTTGGCCACCGAGTCAAAAATTATCATGTGGATGTACTTGGCAATAATCAGACCAATATTAACATACAGTAATTTGGTCTTGTGGAATGAAAAGAACAAATCTTAAAACCCTGACAAAAGTACAGAGACTAGGGTGCTAGGGGCACTTGTGATACTACCAGGAAAATATGGCGATGCTTCAACAAGGAGAGGACAGGCAAAATTATGCAACTCAACAAGAGATCCCATCGCTCCCTTATAAGCATAATCACTGGACATAACCTACAGGGATATCATAAATTCAAAACGAAACTCAGTACAAATGATCTATGCAGGGGATGTGGTGACGAAGAGGTGCATGAGGACACTTCACACTTTCTCTGTCTCTCCCCTGCACTCTGTCACCAGAGAAAGAATCTGTTAGGCAAGAGGCAGCCTCTTCATTAATTTGGAAGGGCTCTCTAATATTTCAGGAATTAACACACTTCGTCAATGCCTCCAAATGGTTGACTGATTCAGAGGACACAGGTTTATATCGGAAATGAGTGACTACACTCCGGGTAATACAATGGATCTACATTGATCTAAGTGTGACAATAACGTCATCAATTGTCAGCCCATTTACCTAACCTAACCTAACCCAATGTGTTTAAGAGCAGAAATAGAACTTTCGATAGATTCACTCGATGTGGATATTTTTAAGGTCAGTGAATGTAGTTGAAAAGTTTGCGAAAAAGTTTCTTTTATTTCAAGAGCATCAAGCGTTCTTCGAATGTCTTAAACAGAGATATTTTAAAGCTGAGAACACTTAAAAAACAACGAATTCGTTCTTCAGCCTTGCAAAATCAACAAATGCACCATATGAACACTTTAGGCATTAAAAACTTCAGTAGGACATTTTTTCCATATTCAACAAAGTTTTTTGTAGAAAGTAAAGCTGGTAATTTAAATTTTGTCAACGACTCGAAGTGCATTTGTATTTCAAAATTATCTTTAAAATAATGGGCGATATCGCAGTCCAAAACTTTCTAGGCCTCGTTTTGGAAAAGGATCAATAGCATTTTTGGATGCTTCAAAAATATGATGAAAACTCGTTGTGAAGTTATTTACCTGAAATCTGGTGCTGTCAATGAAATGTGCATTATCAGAATCAGAAATAACATTTAATACTGCATTAATTAAATCATTTTGTATTTTGTTCGACGTCGCTTTATATAAACCTGTAAGTGAACGTCGCTTATGAGTACGTTTGTATTTGTACTTGGTACACGCAGTGAATCCGCACCGCAAGCGCGCATTGAACCAAATAAGAGCCAAACACTAAAAATAAAAAGAAATTCAAGCTCTCTTTTCTCTTTATCTTTTCGTTCAGGCGCAGAGAATGAATCTGCACCACAGCGCACAGCCACAGCCGGCTAGGCTTAATGAAAATGAATACCAATTCTCTTCGTACTGTGTACTGATCCTGCTTCTCTTGCTTCTCCAACGACCATTATTTGGTGTAGTGAAACTACATACAGATGCAAAAATATCAGTTTCATAACGGTACCAGTTTGTAGGCAAAAGTTGAATACAAGGGCTATAGAAAGATTTATAAGGGAGCATGCATTTCGTTTTTTTTTAATTTTGAACGTGGAATCGCTGCGTTGAAGTTATGAGAAAATCTTTGAATAAGGCAGGTAGTTGAAAAAAAAAGAAATGAAAACATTTAGAAGTTTTGGTAACTAATGCAAAATACTCATGATATTGATATAGCGGTGAACACCTGCGCACCTAGGTATAAGCGTCACTGGTAAAGATACGTGGACCGTTGGTTTTTTTTTTAATTTGAATAGGTGGTGGATGTTGTGCTTGTCGTATCTCGATGTTTGTTTTATTCGCATTAATAGGTTCGAAACTATTTATAGGAAGAGATACTTGGCTTAGCGATTCGGATTAATAATAATTCAAGGATGTCTCTTTTACCCAAGCAACACAATCGACTCTTTCAAATATCTTGAAGTCTACTTTCGGAAGAGCTTTTAACTCTTTTCACTATCTTCAAGAGGTCATTAAGACCCAAAAGGGACCAAAGGGGTGGAGTAATGACAAATCCCTATCTCTTTTACACAAAAGCAAATTTAATACAATTGAAACGAAAAAGAATGCACTTAAATAAAATGCCAAATCAAGATGACTTTTCTTCATCACATTCAATGCCAGATTTATTATACAATTTATAATAGAAACTGAACTCATTTTTCTGGTATTGTACTCGTATATCTGTGTTTTGATGTACCAAAAAAGATTTATTTTGAAATCACACATTCTAGATCGTTTAAATAAATGCGCCACAAAGTTAATAACATAATGGATATATTCATTAATAAAAATAAAAAAAATTCCCCACGGAGGTGACAGAAACTATATAAAATACAGTCTAAAGTGGTTTTAACAATTAAAAGTGAAGCATTGTGTAGTAAATTAGTGTGTTATTGCTATAAATTCATACGCAATCATAATTTGAATCACATAAATAATACTGAAATTAATTGCAAGTAATATGGCGACATTATAAATATTCCAACAGGGTGCCTCATTTTTATTATTGAACGGTTGCATAAAATACTATGGGTTTTGAATAATTTTATTTTGTAATAAGTTAATAAAGTGAGAAGTGAACTCCTGGAACAAAATATATATGTACATATATCTATGTACGTATATCAATACGATCCGTAATTTTCAAGGTTTTATTTTCTGCTCTGAAAATGCGATGCTTTTGGATAACATTCAGAGCAAAATATTCGAAAAATTGTTAAAATTTAGTTTGTATAGCCATAAATTTGTAAAACTTCATTGAATGAAAGCTAAAAGGTACATAAATAATATTATTCAAATTTAATAAAAACACAAGAAACTCATTTAATATACACAATTTTGTATTGTAAGATATTAAAGTAATAAAATATTACAAAAAATAATATTTGTGGTAATAATAAATAATATCTGAAATTTAATTTAACAGTGTCACCCTTTATATATATGTTTATGTGTTCGGCATATAAATACACTTTCCATTTTCATATCGCCTGCTAAAAGATTTCGCTAAGAAGTCATTAAGACATCGTTGATATAATCAGCCCTATCACAAATTCCATCGTAGTGAAAAATCTGCTACGTTTCCCGATAAAAGTATCACAAATTCCATTGTAGTGGATTCGGAGTGGAAAATCTTACTACGAATTTCGAAATTCGTAAAAATTGGCTACACTAATTTCGAATGGAATGGAATGGAACTATATTTTTCTACGACAAGTTATTTGTGTTGGACTCTGAACAAAAACAGTTTTATTTTGCAAAAATGTGAGTATTTTATAAATTGTATGGCGTAAACTAATTTATTCATTATTTAGTTATTATATAAAAGGGCAAAAACAACTGATAAGGCCCAATATGAAAGGCTATATGAGCTGATGAGTAGAAGACCAGATTTAGCACAAGGATATACCAAGTCAGCAAAGGAAGATGTTAACGTTTTTGGCACTTTAAACAAATATACACATTTATTTAATTTGTTACATACATATGGTCATTTAACTGAAATGGGTCACTTTCATCCCTCAGTATTTTTCGGTGTAGTTTCAGTTTCTTCTTTCTAGCGGCAGCTTCCTGTTGGCTGGCAATAATTGCGTAGGCGAATGAATCCATATATGTATCTGCTTGTACGAATTTTTATTGAACAACACTATTTTTTTTGGAATATAAACTAAATTTTTTGTAAATAAACTATCTTTCTAAATAAACCAACAGGATTGGATCAACATTTTCAGAACGATTTGACATAAAACAACTGATTTCGAAAACAAAAATGAAAGCGTTCCGTAGGCAATACTTTTTTTTGATTCCACATGGATTTTGTGAAGACAATTTATCGTAGACCGGGGCGTAGCTCTCCGTGCGGGGATTTGTTACGATGGATTTGGTGATAGGGCTGAATCTCTTTTCATAACCACACATGAGCAAGACAAAGATGGGAAATTTCGGCAGCTATATTGGTTTGCCGCACCGCTGAAACTGATATTTTTGCATCTGTGTGTAGTTTCATTACACTACATATAATTGTTGTTTGGCTTCACATTTATTCATCGATTTAAGGTCAAATTTACCAATACAAGGCAAAAACGAAACAAACATTTTTTTTAAGAACCTTCCTTAAAGATAAAATATACACTATTAGAATATGGGATGTTAAGTATTTATAAAGTTGTTTTAATACAACCATTAATAAAATAGCTTCATAATAATGTTTGAAAGAGACAAATGAAATACTCTTAATACACTCTGAACATCCTTCATGTAAAGAGGTTTAAAAGAGAACCTATAAAGAGACATAATAAATATATTTGCAAAGAGGTTTTTAAGATGTTAGAAAGAATTTTTTTTAATAGTTGAAACAAACAACACTTTCAAAGAGCAAATTAACAGGTTATTAAATGCAATAGTATTAAGAAGTTTGATTTAAGAGATTGTTAAGACCTGATAAATTTATTCGAAGAAATCTTCCAGAGTGTATGTGCTGCTTGGGTAGCTGCAGAGGATGAGTGGAATTTTCTGAATTAGACGTGTGTTGTGGGACGCAATTAGATAAATGGAGGAGTGGTAGTTGGGCTGTCTGATTCTGAGAATGCTGTTTTTAATATCTTTGAGTCGAAGGCCTTCTAAAAGAGGTAGGTTTCGCTGTAGTTCTCGGAATATCCGCTGGTGAAACTAATGTACGCGTGGCGGCATTGATATCGCATAGGGAATCTACAAAATTGTATTTTATTGAGTTCTTAATGTTCTCAGATATATCGGATTTCATGGATTCAGCATAGGATGCGAATGCATTCACTATAGCATAATTTACGTAGGCTTTTATATCCCTGGGTATCGCTTTAGAACTGTTAACGTGGTCATTAGCGCCATTTTCATTATCTCAAGTTCCTGATTTCGAACTGATTGGATACTGCTGTCCAAGTTTACTAACGCTGCACCTATGTTACTTAGGCTACTGTAAGAAGGAGCGGTTACGGATTCTATAGAAACATTCGAACGTTCTTCGACTCGAGAAAAATTTAACAGCGGGCTCTGTTTTTGTACACTACTCGGCGAAAGAGTGTGCCAAAAACGAGGATATGGTTGGGTGTTGAGATAAGTACTACCCATTCCGGGATTCTGTTTATCGGCGTGATTAGCGTGATTAGCTAAGGAAGCTGCTCCTTGAGCGGCTGTTTCAGGGACGATTTCTTCGGCCAGTTGTGATAAATTTAATTGGTCGCTAAATCGAGTAACAGAATCGGTGTGAGTTGTTATCAAGGCTGGACTGATGCTGTGCAACATACGGTCCTGATCACTAGGGTTCCGTCTGTCTGAACACCTATAACCTTTGTTCTTTATTGTACCTGTTTTTGAACTTTGACTCATTTTGATTATTCAACTTTGAATCCAGGTAAATTTTGATGATTGTATTGAGTAAAGGAAAAGGATTGGTTTTACTGGTTAAAAAAAAGTTTATTAAACTTTACAAAAAAAAAAATGGTAGACAAAAAAATTGTGTAATTTAATGCAACGTATGAGTTTTTAAGATTCGAACGAAAATTTAAGTACCAATTTTGAATTATGTAGGAATAAACTATAAGGTAATATCGTAATAATTAGATTATATTAAACAAGCAAAAAAAACTGAACCAAGAAAAAAGAAAATAAAGAAAACCCAAAAGAATTATGTTTACGAAAATATGTGTGGTTTGCCAGCTAAAACAGAAGGAGCTTAAAAGCTGGAAAACTTAACAAAAATGTTTTGAGAGAAACTAAGACAAAAAAAATAAATAAGTTGTACAGATCAAAAACTGATTACTAACAATAACACGGAAAAAATATTAGTAACCTATTAAAACTTAAACGCTGTTAGTTTATTAGTTTTAATCAAGTACAATTTGTTTCAAACTATAGAGCACTTTAATTAATTTTACTTACAGGTAAAACTAAAAAGGTGAAATTGTACAGAAAAAAACATATACGTTAATGAAATGTTATTCGGCGAAATATATATTATACATTTTAGTTAAACAAAAATTAAGTTAATGAGAACGTGAGAAAAAAAGACAACATGGGATACTTGTGAACCTATGTGTATAAATATTTTATTTGTATTTTGAGATATTGTAATAAAGTTTTGTCAAAAGGAAATATGTTTTTCGAAAATTGTGTATTTATTATTTAGTGTTTTTTCTCATGTGTGATTTCGGGGATGCTTCAGGGAACTTCTTCGGTGACGGTATTTTTTTTGACGAAATTTGAACTGACTTGAAGGTAAGTAAACTTTGATTATAAAAGACTGTCGGACGGACTAGTTTTTATTTTATTCCCTCTGAGTGGTAAATATACACAAACAACTGTTAATGTAGGACAACATTATTGTTATATGGTAGCTTCCGCAATTCCAGTCAGGTCCTTGACCTTATCTGGAAGTCATAAAGCTGCCAGAGAAGCAATAATTGGAGAAAAATGGATTGAAAATAAAACTTGTGCAATACTGTAGTGAAACTATGTCATCTTACAGGACTCAATTGTTTGTATTGTAAAACAGGACAAAGAAGTGAAAAGAAAAATTGAGGATAGGAGAGTAAAATGTATAACACTTAAGGATAGGTAAGGATGAACAAAACACAGTTTTATTGTTGTTGCCATCATCCTCTTGTTGTCTCGTCGCAAATGAAAGTGGTATGTTGGGAACTTTCCTCGATCATGACATACGAGTTTCCGAGGATGATGGCAAGAACAATAAGGGAATGGTAAAATTTGGAAAAGGTAAACACAAAACAAATACCAACGTTGCGGGCGCCAATTGTAATTTGCCGAGATATAAAAATAAGGAACTGTTTTTGTTGAGAGCAATGAACGTGGCATACTTGCGGACGCTCGGCTCGAGCACCACGGATGTGAGTGGGATCCTGTTCACACTGCTCAATGATCTCGCCTGCCACAATTAACATAAATCATGCCAAAAGAATTCAAGTAGTCCGGAGACTAGATAAATTAGGAAGCGGACGGACATTAGCACCAGAGGGCGATGCGGTGTTATTCAACGAGGCCTACCAACTCTACCTTGGAAGTTGTGTGGCCTTGGTTTGGTTATAACTTCCCCCATTACTCAGTCTCACCTTTTTTTTCAGTTCAATTGGTCGTCACCATGTGTCGTCTCCGTCGGCACCCCCTGAAAAATACTACTTAACCCGCTATCAAACTATACGCTTGAATGAAAATCTTGGAATTACTCAAAATATTCTGCTTTGCGAATAACAATTTTATTATACATATATATTTTTGTAGTATTGATTCATACAAATGTCTTTCTTGCCTTTATCACCTTGTTTCTTTGTTACACCAAACTAAAAGATTCCAATATAATTAAGAACTAACTTAATTATGATAATTTTAAGAAAAATAATATTAAAAAGTTGGGATGTAACAATATGATTATAACTAGTATAACCAAATAAACAACATTTAATTATGAATGCAATTAAAAATATCACAGTGGTAACCTTTGACGTGATATCCAACATTAATTTTGATTTTATTAATTAAACATATCCATATGTACATATAAGTTCTTAGGAACTCTTAGTTTTACCGAGATCAAAAAGAAAGACCTTAACTAGCTTCCGCCTAATTTATGTATCTTGAACGAATATCGTAGTTTAGATGAGAATCCTTTTAATTCCCTTCCGCCTGACCTACTTGAGTTGAGCTCAACGAGGGTAGAATCCTGCTCACCAACTAGATGTGGGTATTTTGTTCAGAACAAAAAAAATAGTATGTCTCGCACACCAAACAAAATTCCTAATCAATTTTTCATGTAACAAAAAAAAATTAAAATTAATCTACAAAAAGAAAAACAATAAAAATACATACGAAATGTTTTACCCAATTATATTTAGATGCTTACAAAAAAGGTGGCAAACAAAACTTGATCAACAAAAAAAAAATTATGAAAACTAATTCTATATGAAATTAATAGTTTTTGTTCATTTTGTTAGTTATAATGTTAAATTTATACAGTCCGTGAATTATTTTCCTTTAGATTGATTTTGGGAATTAACTTCTTGCCTCACAAAAATATGGAATTTAATTATACTCGCTTCAATTTTAAATATCTTCTATTTAGACAAAAAAGGGGTAGACGATGAAGACTCCGATGCTTGATAGTCAGTGATCGCCGAATTCGGATAAGAATCCTAATATGGGGATAATAAGAAAAAGTTTCTATTTGAACTTACGGTCATTTTAAGATTTAATTTAATGAACATTAATCAATAAAAAAAATTAATTAACGTACTCACCGGTACAATTATTCAAATGCATTGTAGGTGCCTATGTTCATACATATACCATTCACACATTTGGATAAGGTATATGGGAAAACAAACACTTTTTTTTTATTATTATAATGTTCTTTAAGAATCTTATTTCGTATAATTATTTTTCTTGTACGTTGTTCCTTTTATTCAGGTTTTCTTATTTTTTTTTATTTTATTCATATGCGAGTTGTCTATTTTTTCTTAGTACTTGGAACGAAAAAAGAAATAAAGAAATCGAGTTTGAATTTTCAACTATAATGGACAAAGAAATTTTTATTTTAAGCTGGCTTAGGTTAGTATGCCGTGTATTCCACAGCTTTACCCGATGTAGTCAGCGGGTTCAACCAAAATCCTCTCTCCCTGGTGCATATAATTCTATCCTCCCTTGAATTCGCCGCCATCTATCGGACAACGGGTTGATCGTTTCATTACCCTTGCCAATCAAAGTTACCCGACCCAATCATCCGATTTGCAGAATCTTTCTCTTAAAAAATTCAATCGGAGTCGGACTGCGAAAAGAGCTAATGTATATTAGATTATCCACTCGCCATCTAGCAGTGGAACATTAAAATTCTAACTACTGAGGCCATGATTTTATTCGAATCTCGACCGATTCCTAAAAAAAATAATTATTTGTCAACAACATTCTGCCGTCACAACATCAACAACACATGTTCTGAATTTTGTACCTACATGCGGTACAGCTACTGTTTTGCAAGGTTCAGAACAAGAGCTCACACCCATATCCAACCACTTTGTCCCTTGCCAACAAGAACTATGTGATTGTCTCCGAAGACCGCCCCTCCAGCACATGCACCAGTGTGAAAGCATCTTTGCGAAACGAGCGAACCATCTGCTGCCGCCCCGTATTAGGGAATCCCACACCCAGGTGTACCTCTCAATAGGGCAATGTCAAGCAGTCTCCTCCATTTGAGCCCCGCCCACCGATCCACCGGAACAAAGGATGTGTTCAAAATGTCGACAGGGAGAACTTCCATCGAAAGGCACAGAAAAACGAAAGTTCAATTTGGTGTTTTAATCGATCTTTAGCAAGGATTTGCAGCGTCAAAAGCGTGCACTCATGACTCAGCTCATAGCACATAGCTCAGCACATAGACACGGATTGAACACGAAACACAAGAACCAGTGCCTGGCATCAAATTCATCGCGTGTGACTCATCACACCAAGGGTTCACTCCAGAAAGGTGTCCATAACAGTGGTCGTTCGCGTATGCCCAGTAATCTTGAGAAATCGCCGTTAAGGCCAACCACTAAGGTATCTAGTGCCTTGTCTCTGTAAGTACGTGTAAGTACGGACAATGATTCTGGATCTAAGTCCATGCACGACATTTTGTTTAATATTAAGGATAAGTGATTGTGCACTGCTTGGTAAAATTGTTGGGTTGTTTCGTTCCCTTGGACTAAAGACGCCATTTGGTACTCGAGCCTACCAATGTCTCTTTGATCAGAGTAATGTAATGCTAAGCATTTGCAAATTGCTCGCCAATCTAGTGGTGTGTTATACGCTTCTAGCACAGTGTCCGAATTCCCTGTTATTTTATTTCTTATAACATTTAAGATGCCATAGAATTTTTGTGAAACTGCTAGGGGTTCATAGATCGTGAGGATGCGTTCGACGCTTTTCCTCCAGGAACTAAATTCTCCTTTTTTGCCAGAGAATTCTCTTAGGCTTTATCGTGATCAGATAAATTGTTATGGAAATCAGGATTTTTGACCTGGTCCCTAGTGACTTGTTCGGAATCTCCTCAAAGGAAATTTCTTACTATATTTGTAACGACAGTGGTAAGTTCCGCTGCTGTTACTATGGGTCGTTGATTACTCTGAGACTGTTGGACATTAAGTTGTTGGACTAGGGGAGGACGGAAAAGATTTTCGGTGTTTGACATTTTATGTTTTTTTTTAATCGAATTAAAATAAAATTTAATTGGTACAAAGAAAAATTGTTTTTTAAAAATTTGCAAAAAAAAAGAAAAAATGTAAATGTTAATTTTCTTATTTTGTGCTTATTATTATCTTATTATCTAACTCTAACTCTTTGTTAGTTTGAAAATTCAATTTGTAATATTTATTGAAAGTTTGTCTTATGATTTCTTTTAATAGTAATAACCTTACTGATAATATTTTGATTCTTTTTATTTCAAGTTTTTAAATTTTTTTTAAATTGTTCGTTTCACTTTTTTCTTAAATAACATTTTCTTTTATAATTAAAGATATTAATTTCTTTCGCTATTCCAAAGATGATCAAAATCATTTATCCTCTAGACAGTGGCGGATCCAGGATTTGGTTAACGATTTATAAGTTAAGATTTTCATAAATTTTACCGAGCTAACTAAATAGTTCTTCCTATGTTAACTGTGGAGCTATTTTGTCTCAAGCCAATCCTATGAAAAATCGATTGTGCAACAACAGCAACAAATATTTGAAACAACTTTTTAATAATAAAAATAATAAGGAATACATGGTGTAGTATTCAGCGTTGCCCTACGTCACTTGGTGACAAAATGCATATAAAACAAATTCAGAAGCAAAAACAAACGTGGGGTGAACTACGTCACTCAGTGACAATGTGTGCGAGAGAGATAGGATAATGAAATGCGGAATATCATACCAGCACTGTTACCAGTTGGACTCATTTGAGTCGAAAAGGGCTCATTTTTTAGATTTGACTCATTTTTTTAAGAACGAGTAAATTTATACTTTTAATCACTTTTATTTCATTTTGCAGAAAATATTTTAAAAAGATTGAATAGTCTTAACTACGCTTCTATTTTCTTTCCTTCCTTTGGATAAAACATATAGGAGTTTTGAATGAAATTAAGATATGCCTGTCAAAAGTCTTTTTTGAGAACATTTCTAACTTTATTAGGAAATTGATGATGTTTCCTAAAAGTTCGCAGGTAGAAAATTTTCAGATCTCAGCTAATCAAAACAAAAAAGTTTAATAGATTTAAATTAGAAAATGTTGAAGCAATTATGTTTGCAAAGGAGTTATGTTGAGGTTATGGTTGAGGCAACCGATAATGTTTGGACTCCAGATCAAAAACTATGCTTTTGTTTATTTGTTTTCTTATTTTTGTCTTATTATTGAACTGTTCCTTTTTGTTTACTTTTTAAAAAATGTGTTCTTAATCATAATATTCTTGTATATTATCTAAAAACATGCCCAAAAACATGTAATACATGCACCTATGTGATTAATTTAAATTCACTTAATTTTATAGTATTTATAGTCTAGGAAAATATGATATTCACTTCGAAAAAACCCGACAAAACTGAATTTTGGTAGAGAGCTTCATTTTTACGTAGTAAGCATTTTCTAAGAAGTACGCTAAATTTGGAGCGAATCAACCAATTTAAGAGGAGGGAAAGGGTTTTTTTTTAAGTTGTTGGTACACATTACAGATCATGTCCTTCTACACAAAAAAGATTAAGACACTTTTTATCGTACAATTGATAGATGTGGAGAAAAATGTTGGAAAGTATTTTGGTGTAGTAATTTTTTTCAAAACAAATTTAATAAATGTATGTTTTTGAGTAACGAATTTTTCTGTTTTTAATTATGTTTATAAAAACATATTCTATTTTAAAAAAAACATAAGTTTTAAGTGTGGGACCGGAAGGGAAATACTGCAATCTTAAAAATAATAATTTATTTTATTTTGTTCAATAACTCCCAAAATCTGTATTTTTCTCAAAATTTTCTAAAAACTTCTTGCAGACAGTACAATTACAAAATAACATATTAACGACTTCTTTGTATCCAATCGTGGTTAAGTTATAGCGTACCAATTTAAATTGGTCGTCGAAACGGATATATAGATTAAATTCATTTTTTAAAGCAACCAGACTTGACCTAATATGGTCCCCATTTGTGTATAATGACATTCATGATCTAGAATGTATACCAATAACTTTTCTCAAAAAAACCTATGGTTTTCGAGTGATTTGGAAAAAACTGAATTTTACCCCCTCTTAATTTGATTGCTTTAAAAAAAAATATTATTTTAAACTTAAAAGAAATTTTTTATTGGGACATATTTATTTTCAAAATGACTCATTTTTCCAGCCTCTAGGACTCATTAAAAATTTAACCTCTGGTAACACTGCATACCAGTATTCTTTATACCATGCAACTTAAACTTTTTTTGTACTACAGCTACAACTTCATTTGTATCCATTTCATACGATTTAGCTTCACCTTTGTGCCCAAGCAATGACAAATCGAAGCCGAAGGTTGAGAACCAAGAAATCAGAACGAAAGATAAGGAGAAAAACACATAAGCGAGAACTCTAGGCATTTATAATTGTTTGCTTTTATATACACTCCTCGCCACTTTAATAGGATGCGTCTTAGTTCTGTTTTCTGTCATTCATGGCTTCTAAACGAAGCATGCTCTACTCTGTTCAATTTATATTTTCAGAAAAAATTTCGAACAAATTGCTGCCTATCGCTCAAATTCGCACTGAAAATAACCACTGAGTTGCATACAAAGTATTTTTGAAATCTTGTTCAAACCATCGTATATCCCACCACTACTACTACCTACTGCACATACAAGTACACACTGCTGCTTGTGTGCCTTCTCCATGAACTCAACCCTCGTGCTCGTTGTATGCTTTTAAAATAAGCTTATTAAATCAGAGTTACCACTGCTACGTTTGTGGTAATTTAGTATGTTTATTACTGCAACCCTGTAAGAGCTTTAAGACAGTACGAACTTATTGGCATCTCTATCAGTTAGAGTGAAAGGCAAATATCCTACCTTCCCTATTCTGAAAATATAAATTGAACAGAGTATAGAGACTTAGTATTTTTTTTAAATCAAAGCTCATAATTGTTATTTAAAGTTATAAGAAAAATTAAAAAAAAATTGTTTACTAAAAACCGTGATGATGCGGGGTCATTTTAGAGAATCTTGATTCTTTTTATTTCAAACATTACTTAAATTTAACGTATTAAAGGTATTTTTGATTAAGCAAACATTTTTTTAATAGTGTGTTGAGCCACCTTTCTGGTCCAGAACTTCACATAATCGGTTTGGAAGGGATACATACAAAGTGGCCAAATAATTAAGCGAAATCGAGCTCAAAGCTAATTCGATGGTTTTGGTTAGTTTGGATATACTCGCATATTGTTATCCTGATCCATATATTGACGCGTCAACCATCCCCAAGCATTTTCAAGGTTGCTTAAATCCATTGAGTAGGTCGGCCAACTTAATAGTTCCACATTTTGGTTCTCTATATATGTTTTAACTAACCGGTCTGTATGTATTGGCACGTTATCATGTTCATAAGTCCACGTCAAAGGTCCAAAAAGGGTATGAAAGTATCGAAAGACCTCATTTAATAAACAACTGTCAGTCAATGCATTCATTGTAGTGGACAAAAATTGAAGTTTGTAGGTGCCATAATAGCAAATAACCGCCCACACCATCACACCTCTAACTCTGTTATGCAGCTGGTAAAAATAATGAGTTCTTTTGTGGAGGTAATGAAAATAGTAGCTCTAGCCATCGGGGCCTTCCAAATAAATTTTTTTTCGGTCAGAAAAGACCACGCCATGCCACTCCGAAGTCCAGATCACATGTGCCCGACAAAAATTAAGGCGTTGCTCTTTTCGAACCGGGTTAAGTGGTGGTTTCTTCTTGATTTTAAATCTTTTTATATACTTTGCTTTTGAAATGACAATACGCATATATGAGATACTTGTTTTGATACCACACTTTTTGATTTTTGCTAAAGAGTCGTGAGAATTTGACGCTTTTCTTAATATTTATTTATTTATATTTATTAACACCAATGGATTTTCAATCTGCTGATTACAATCGTTTACTTAAAACTATATAACATTTCTTTTAGCTCAACTTAGACTTAAATAAATTTAGAAAAATGTTTTTAAAACTCTCCCTACTCATGGAAAGATCGATTCCGCATAAATTAGAGTTATACAACGTAAGAGAACGAGTTACTGGGTTATTAAGACTATCATTTGTTCGGTGATTGGGAACATAGAAGATATCATTTCTATTTCGTAGGTTTTTCTCCGGAACGTAAAAACAAACTAACGCTAGAAGTTCTTCTGATTTAATATTGGAGCTAAGAATATCTGTGATAAAAAGAATGCATTGGGCTTGTCTGCGGCTCTCTAGAGTTTTCAAATCTACTTGTGCATATCTAGAAAAATAATCAGGTAAATCGGTGGACCATCTCAGATTCCTTAACAAAAAACGCGTCAACCTTCTATGTGTTTTGTCTATCCTATTAATAGCATTTTCATAATATGGTGATCAGACGACAAAGCAATACTCTAAGATAGGTAGTACCAGGGATATGTAAATTACTTTTATAGTATGCACAGCTTTAAAATGGCCGAAGTTCATTTAAGGAAACCCAACAATGGATTTGCCTTAGATGCCATAAAATCAATGTGAGCTGAAAAAAAAGTTTGGAGTCAAATATAACACCAAGATCTTAGATTTCAGTGACTCTATTGCGTTGTTCGTTATCGAATTTATAAATAAAAGTTACCAGCGACAAAGTTCTGTGGGCACTAAAAATCTTAAATTTTGCAAAATTTAGTTCCAGGTGATTGTACTAGTACCAGTTCAAAAACAATATCGTTTTGGAAATTAATACAGTCGCATTCCGAAGATATTTCATTGTATAATTTAACGTCGTCGTTGCAAAGATCAAACAGTTTGAAAAATCAAGAACACGAGGAATGTCATTTATGAATAAATAGAACAAAAGTGATCCAAGGTCACCTTGAGGAAGACCTGAATCAACATGAATAAAATTTGATATAAAACCATCGACTGAACGACTTCCTTTTGATTCGACAAGTAGGAACTCAACCAATTCAAAAAAATTGTGTTCAGTTTTCGAAGTTTTTGGAGTAATAGTCCATGGTGAACTCTGTCAAAAGCTTTAACAAAATCAGTGTGTAGAACATCCACTTGCCTTCTGTTTTCCATTGATCTTAGCAAGAATGGAGAAAACATGCACAAATTAGTCGTAGTTGAGCGACCACTCACAAACCCATGTTGTTTTGGCGTTATTATTTGATTGATTGAAAAAAATAGCGTTTGAGTAACCATCTTTTGAAATAACTTAGGTATCGCCGAGAGTATTTTTATATTTGTCTGTAATTTTTAACCAGTTGCTTAAAGCCACTTTTAAAAATTGGATTTACTTAAGATATTTAAGGATTTATTAAAAATGAGCTTTGGCGCATAACAAAGTGATTGGGCACATTTAAATAATAATGCTGGCGGGATATTGTCCACTCCCGCTTTTTTGGTTGAATCGAGTTCAATTAAACCATCAAAAACATCTTGGACTGAAAAACACCTTAAACCAAAATCTATAATTGGAGAAATAGATGGATATAAAAGGTCAATATTTATATTAAAGGTATTTTTGATTAAGCAACAATTTTCTTAATTGTGTGTTGAGGGACCTTTCTGCTCCAGAACTTCACATAATCGGTTTGGAAGGGATACATACAAAGTGGCCAAATAATTAAGCGAATATCGAGCTCCAAGCTAATTCGATGGCTTTGGTTAGTTTCGATATACTCGCATATTGTTATCCTGATCCATATATTGATGCGTCAACCATCCCCAAGCATTTTCAAGGTTGCTTAAATCCGGTGAGTAGGTCGGCCAACTTAATAGTTCCACTACGTCATGTAGTTTCCACGTTATCATGTTCATAAGTCCACGTCAAAGGTCCAAAAAGGGTTTGAAAGTATCGAAAGACCTCATTTAATAAACAACTGTCAGTCAATGCATTCATTGTAGTGGACAAAAATTGAAGTTTGTAGGTGCCATAATAGCAAATAACCGCCCACACCATCACACCTCCAACTCTGTTATGCAGCTGGTAAAAATAATGAGTTCTTTTGTGGAGGTAATGAAAATAGTAGCTCTAGCCATCGGGGATTTCAAAATAAATTTTTTTTCGGTCAGAAAAGACCACGCGATGCCACTCCGAAGTCCAGATCACATGTGCCCGACAAAAATTAAGGCGTTGCTCTTTTCGAACCGGGTTAAGTGGTGGTTTATTCTTGATTTTAAATCTTTTTATATACTTTGCTTTTGAAATGACAATACGCATAGATGAGAGACTTGTTTTGATACCACACTTTTTGATTTTTGCTAAAGAGTCGTGAGAATTTGACGCTTTTCTTAATATTTATTTATTTATATATATTAACATCAATCGATTTACAATCTGCTGATTACAATCGTTTACTTAAAACTATATAACATTTCTTTAATCTGAACTTAGAGTTAAATAAATTTAGAAAAATGTTTTTAAAACTCTCCCTACTCATAGAAAGATCGATTCCGCATAAAATAGAGTTATACAACGTAAGAGAACGAGTTACTGGGTTATTAAGACCATCATTTGTTCGGTGATTGGGAACATAGAAGATATCATTTCTATTTCGTAGGTTTTTCTCCGGAACGTAAAAACAAACTAACGCTAGAAGTTCTTCTGATTTAATATTGGAGCTAAGAATATCTGTGATAAAAAGAACGCATTGAGCTTGTCTGCGGCTCTCTAGAGTTTTCAAATCTACTTGTGCAAGTAAAGAGATTCGTTTGAATTCTGTATGACTTTTATTTCTTGAGGCTATTATTAGACTAATGTTACTTATCACTAACTTAATATATGGAACCCTGTGCTTTGGCCCCAACTGCATTGGATATCTTGCAGCTTGTGCAAGATATCGCATTTCATCTTTGTCGTCGTCGGTTGTTGACACTAGTCTGCTTCGTTTATAGAAGTAGCTGTGTCAGCATGGTTCGTTGTTGACGACGACGACTTTGTGTGGCTTAGCGGCGGATGTCTTAAGAGATCATGTTAACTCCTCCCTCACTTAGGTGAAGGCCGTCCTCGGGCTTCTTGAGAGACTTGATGACCTTTTGAATGTCGACATTTCGGCGCTGCTTCTTCTGACGTTTTTTTAGTTTAATGATGGTGTAGCAAACTGTAATGAGTGCAACTGTCACGCAGCAAGCTATAAGTGGATGGGTTGTCAATTCTGTTTCTATCTCACCAATCTAACGTAAATTGTCCATGTTCATTCTATGAAGGAATGGTAGGCTCAATATCTCTGTATGACCGGTGATATTTAGAAGCGTAGATGTTGCACTACCGGGTTGCTTTTTCTGGATGTTATTTCGATTGATAAATTTGGATCCATTGATCCACACGGCATCATCAAAAGTCAGTAATTACGTCCCGTTGATGTCCGTCTCAAAATTATTCGCCTCCCTTATTCTGGCATTTCTGTTGTTTATTATAACAATTCCATCATCAATAACCAACACGGATTCCCGATGGTCTGGCTGTGTGTTGCAATGAGCCATGCCTCCAGAGTGTAATTGTTGAGCGCATGTCTTGCTCGATAACTCCTTGCAAAATGTTAACGTTGTTGCTACGTTGCAGTCCTCAACAGCTAGCACTTGTCTTCCACATTCCGCCACCACATCATCTCCATTGAAGGATAGAATATTGCCGTTGTGAGCAACAGGGTAGATTATTACTTTCTTACAAACTAACTTAGGTCTAGGATAATTAATTATGAAATGTAAAATATTATCATTTTGCAGAACCTTTACATTTGACACTTCCATAAGTTCTGTAACACTTACATTAAAAAATTGTTCGTTTATTATGAATTTTAAGTCATCATCATCTAAAATTACCGGGTTTATAACCCTGAGCTTTGCAAGTGCTATAGAGAGCATTAGATTTTGAATTTCTGAAATGAGCATTCTATTTCTGGTTAACAAGATTTCATAAACATGAACAGTGTCGATTTGTGATTTTTTCGAATAAGCCAAAATATTATTTACGGTGTCTGTTAACCTATTAATTTGCTCCTGAGATTTTGTGTTTATTACAGCTTGTCTATTGTTGGAATCGATCAATTGGGCTTGATTGAATTTAATTTTCTCGAAGTCGTCAAAGTCAGGGGTGCCAGCTACAATTTTTAAACCTGTGCCTAAGAAGTTTAAACTCCTTGCGTTTCTATGGTGGATACTTATACTCGTGAAGAGTGTTTCTAAGTGCTTAAGGTCTATTTCCACAATTTTTCGCATATGCGACTGTGGAGGGAACAGCTCAGTCATGTTTTTTGATTCGTTTATTATTTGCTTAAAGGCAGTAAGATTTGTTGTGTGGCGTAAGTATCCGTTAACCTCCCAGACAATGACATCTCCGTCTAGTATTGGAATATAGTTAGAACTGGTGTAGTCCGTTAATTTAGACACGACTGTTGTCATCATAAATAATAGAAGAATCCTGAAAGATTAATTGTAAAAATATGAAATAATAAAGGTTCTATTTTAGATTGTCCTTATGGACTACCCTCCCTTTAATTAGAACCGTTGTCCCTAAATCGGCTTCCACTTTCTCTTCAACGTATAATGGAGTTAACTTACTACCTAATCGTCTATTTATTTTTACTAATACCTTTTCTCCTACACTGAAAATTCTGTTCTGCCTTGTTTCATTATCCCTTTGCAACTGTAATTCTTGGGCCTTTTGAACTTTATTTTTGATTTTTTCTCTAAATTCTGTCGGGGACGAGTGTATTACATCAATTGGTCTTTGGTTCGTAACAGAGTGGACGGTCCTATTGTATTCTACTGTTGCTAATAGTATTAATTCGACTGTGTCTTCCACTTTTCTGTCAAGTTTTAGACATCTTGCAATTTCTAATAGAGTGCTGTGAAACCTTTCTATTTGACCGTTTGATGTACTGTGTAAGGGTGGAGCATTTACTATGTGAACATTAAAATGATTGAGCAAAATTGACCTAATTGTCTCGGATTTTAAAGAAGCTTCATTATCACAAAAGATTTGTTTTGTATTTGGGAAAATGTTCATTATCTCCAGGATTGGAACTTTTACGTCTATTATTGTACGTGATGCTATTGGCATCACAACCGTAAATTTGGAAAACTTGTCAATGCAAGTTAAAAAATATTTTTTATCCGTGGAGAATATGTCGACGTGAAGCATTTCTCCAGCATACGAGGGGACTGGTGTCTCGCCAATCAATTGTTTTTTTGGATGCCGATCGTACTTCGACTTTGAACATATTTTACAATTTGCCACAATCTCATTTGCCTGTTTTGTCATTTTCGGAAAAAAATAGTCACAAAGAATTTGTTTAATGTTTTCTTGAGCTGCTCTATGTGCTCGGTTGTGTTCAGTAATTATAATTTCTTTTTGTTCATTCGGGTCGAATATATCCAACACAAATTTGTTAGTATGCCAAAACTTAGTTGATGGAAATAACTCGACTAAATTGTGTTGAATAAAAGCTAGAACTGGTAGGTCACAATGAATTACGTTGACAACATCTATTTTAATCACGTTTCTTAAAGTGTTTATCAATGTATTCTTTTCTGAAAAATTAATGAAATGTCTAGTTTTTTTTCCAAATATTATAAATGTACGGGTTGAAGCGATTGGGGCCTCCTCTATAACTATTTGATTTCTGAAGCAGTTTAAAGGTTTATCCGTTGTGTCTATTACATAAGTCAAGGATAGTTCGCTGTGAATTGTAGCGGCATCAGAAGACGCTTCGTTCTCCAATGCATGAATATTTTGCCGCGAAAGTGCATCAGCGACATAATTCTCCTTTCCTGGCTTGTAAAATATTTGAGCATTATGCTCGTCTACAAAAGCTTTCCAACGCTTAATTTTAGCATTTGTGGTTTTATCTGAAACTGAAAACGAAAGAGGTTGATGATCTGTAAAAATGTTTAGAGTTTTCACTCCATAGAGATAGTTACGTAGATTTTTTAAGGACCACACTATGGCCAACAGTTCTCTTTCATTTGTTGCAAATTGCAACTCTTTATCTTTGAGTGTTCTTGAAATCATTGTTATAGGCTTTCCATTTTGTGACAAAACCGCTCCAAGACCATGTGATGAAGCGTCCGTCGTAAGATCGAAAGGCTTCGAATAATCCGGATATAACAATGTGACGTCTTCTGACGCCAAAATTTCTTTTAATTTATTAAACGCTTGGAGTTCTTTCTCTTTTAGTTCTATTTTAATTTTTTTTGATTGATTACCACTTATTTTGCCATTCTCACCCTTTAATAAATTAGTAAGTGGTCTAGCTATTGATGCGAAATCTTTTATAAAGCATCTATAATAACTAGCTAAACCTAGAAATGACCTTATTCCAAAGAGTGTAGAAGGTTGTGAATAATTTTTAATCGCTTCCACTTTAGCAGGGCAAGTTTTTATACCATCCCTAGACACTGTAAAGCCTAAGTACTCTACATCTGTCTTAAAAAAATGTGACTTTTCGCGTGAAACCCTCATATTCGCTTCATACAATTTTTTTAAAACCGAATCAATATCTTTAACATGTTCATTCTCAGTTTCTGAGAAAACGATTACGTCATCAACGTAAACATAGCAATTTTTTCCAATCTGTTCACGAAGGACGTCATCTATAGCCCGTTGGAAAATACTGGGCGCATTTTTCAACCCAAACGGAAGGCGACAAAATTCGTATTTTCCGCCATTAACGGAAAAAGCTGTTTTTTCTCGATCCCGTTCCGCTAATTCAATTTGGTGAAACCCTGATTTTAAGTCAAGGGTTGTAAAAAATCGTGCCTTGCCTAAATTTGACAAAATCGTTGTAATATTTGGGATAGGATATTTATCGTCTATGGTTTTTTGGTTGAGCTTTCGAAAGTCCATTACTAAACGTTTCTTTTTATTACCCAACTCATCTGTTCCCTTTTTATCAACTACCCAAATGGGATTATTGTAAGGTGACCTAGACGGTCTAACAATGCCATTCTTCAGAAGATCTTTAATTTCGTTATTAACGAAATCCGTCACACCCATAGGATATGGGTAAAATTTTGAGTAAATGGGGTCTTCACTTACTGTACGAATTGTGGCAACGATGTTGGTGTTATACGGCAATGATTCGCTTGAATCTGCAAATGTTTTCATTCTATTATGTAACATATTTTTGAAATGTATGCTTACGGAGGGTTGAACCTCAATGTCCTCTACTTTCGTAAAGTTCACATTGTCGCATTTATGGAACAGAATAGTTTCTAGCCCTGAATTAAAGCGAATTAAATTTTCTTTTAAGCAAATTGTGGCATTAACCTGTGTTAACAGGTCAAGACCAATTATTCCGTCAAAAGTTGACAGGTTGGGTAAAATAAAAAAAGTGCTATTTCTCCCAAAAATATTTATAAAACATTTGAGTTCAATATTGTTAAAACCATGAATTGATTTTACTAAAAAGGGTGTGCCTACTGGCACTAAACCTTTTATCTCTCGTAATGGCCTGATGTAATTTTTCGAAGCACCTGTGTCAATTAAAAACTTTACTAACCTCCCTCCTACTGTTTTTTGAATAAACGGTAGTTGGGAGTTTCCCCTAAAAAATTGACGTAGTCAAAATCATGTACCTCAGCTTCCACTTCATCTGCCTGCAACGCAGCTGTGGCTTCATAGTCACCTTCATTATTCCGTGGAGGATTTTCTTGCAAATAATTTACTCTTTGGCGACGCTGTCCCGACTGTCTCTGAGAGCTACTTGGCCTTTTATTCCTTTGTTCTTGCCCTTGATCATAGGTATAGTTATTATTTTTTTGTTGATAGCTATTAAATTGCCGTAAGCGTGATGATGTCGGATCAACATCCATTTTGTCACGACTGCTGGGGACTTTAGAACTGTTAAGTTCCAATTGTTTGTCATTTTCAAAACTTTGCTTTTTGTTAAAATATGGGTTTTTACCCTGCCTATTACTTTGGCTGTTATTACTAGGGTTATTACTATTATTATTGTTTTGGTAACGGCTCGGCGACCGTTTGAACTCGGATCTTAGAGATTTTTCTTCACAATTTTTCGCATAACTCGCAGCAAACAGATACCTTTCATTGTTTGCTTCAACTTCTTGAGCCAAAGCCAAAGCAGTAGGCATATCAGACGGACGGGCCGAAAACAAAACATCACTTAATGGTTTTTTCAACCCAGATATGAAAACCCTAAGGGCGTCCCTTCTGTACTTTTCGTTAAATGCAATGGCTAATGCACTGTCATATGACATATTTGTTTTGTTTGTAAGGAGGGTTAGCTTTTTCTCAATCTCGTCATAATATTCTAGAACGGTAAGGTTCCCTTGCCGCAGTGTACTGAGTTCTTGCTCAATTAAATAAATCGGACGTACATCGGCGTACGTAAAATCTAACCTAGCTATAATAGCTCTAAAATTTAAAACTGTATTAAAAGAAGCCAGGACAGCATCGGCTGGGCCTCTTATTTTATTTCTTATTATTCCCACTGCCTGATAATGTCTAGAACTACCATCGTATTTTTCAAAAACTTTGTAAGCGGAGTGAACCGCTGGATATCTCTTTTTCAACCACACCTCTCAGACAGGCTGGATACGGATAGCTCTTCGAATATATCGGATCATTCGTACTTGTCCTTATCTCAGCAAGAACCGAGGTATCGATGGTTTTACTAGTGTCAATTGGTTCAAAGAGATAATTATATTTTGATAATAATTTGCTAAGTTTGTTCTTGGCATCCTCAGGAAGTGAAGGATCTATAGTAAAATTAACTTCCTTAGAGATTTTTTCCTTTAGTGGAATTTGGATACTGTTCTCTAATTTAAGAACATTGACATTTCTGTCTATAATTACTTTTAATTCTTTCAAGGTATCATCCCCAATAATACCATCGAAAGATGTAAGGCCAGGCAACACGTAAAATTTTAACATTGTTCTAATCCCTAATTTTTCAAAAAAACGTCCCTCGACAGACTCCGTAATATTGATCTCTCCACCGGCTGATCGTACTCTAAAAGGGTTCTTTATGCGCTTGGTCGGTTGTCTGATATTTGGGCTAATGAAGTTTTTATTTGCCCCTGTATCGACAAGAAACTTCAAGACCGACCCATCCCCCGTAACATATTCTATGTATGGTACGCTGGATGGCCCCTTGTCATAAAATTTATTTCATCACAAGCAGCTTCTCCTACAGCCTCTCCCGCAGCAGCGGTGTATCCTTCTAGATCGACTTCATCCTCGACCTCTATGTTATAAAGGCGTTGCTGCTTGTTAGGATAATTATCGGAGGTTGCCCTACGCTTAAATGGGTTTTGAGATTTTGGTCGGTTCATATAATTGACCTGTTTGCTTTGAATAGATCGATCCCAGTCCATTTTCTCTAAGGGCTTTGGTCCAGGCTTTGGTGGGGAACCACTTTCATGAGGAGAGCTCCAGTTAAACCGATTGTTTTTGTCTCTAGGATTCAGCTGAGGCTTCCTCGGAGGCAAATAAGGTTTAAACTCTAAACTCTTAAAATTCTGGTTTATTGGGGCTGTAATTGTATTTGAATAGGAAGAGGGGTGAACAGTATTGTTCCGGTAGTTGAGATTTTGTATCTCCAAACATGCGGAATAAGCCTCGGGGAGGGTTTTAGGTCTCTGAATCATGAGCATTCGTGATATATCGCCGTTAAGGCCACGCACGAATACATCCAGTGCCCTATTGCGGTATGTTTCTACCAACGCTCTTACCGTCTCTTCACTATAAGACTCAGTTTTTATCTTATTAACCATCAATGATAATTGATGATTAACAGCAGCGTAGAATTCGTCCAGCTTGCTGTTTTTCTGAATAAGCTGGTTTAACTGGTGCTCAAGAGTCCTTAAGTGTCGTTTATCTGCGTAGTGCAGTGACAAACAGGACTTCATTTCAAGCCAGTCACCGTCAAAGATATTATAGCTCACAAGGGCAGCGTCAGCAGGGCCTCTAATCTTACCCCGGATGTGTTGGAGTATGGCGCGATACAAGGGCTTTGACTTGACTATCTCATAGTCCTTAAGGATCCCCTCCACAGCGTGTATCCACGATACATACTGCGTTGGATTTCCATTAAAGGCCTGCAACTCCTTTACGCAGTCGGGTAATTTACTAATTTCCCTAAGCTCAGCCTCCGTTTGTGGAGGACTGAGGACAAAACTACTATTGCTACTATTGTCCGCAGCTGCTATAGGAGCGACTGCCGCAGTTGCCTTATCTTCGACAACTTGTAGCCTCCTCTCAAGACCATTTAGTTGACTGATTAGGTTGCTAACAGCACCAGTCAGTTCAACGATTTTTTGGGTGACTTGGTCCATTTTAGAGATAAAAAATAAAAAAATATTGTTTTTTGCTTAGAGTGAAGAGAAAAAAAGCTTACCTTAGTAACAAGCGTATTTTTATATTCAATATTCTTTTTTTTTTTATATTTTTTTTTTATTTTATTTTTTTTTTTTTGCACTATTTGCGCACAATTTTAAATTATTAATATTTCACCTCAACCGCCTCAGGCGATTATGCACTTTTTAATATCCTTTTTGTATCAATGCACCCTTTTTTTTTTATATATATTTTTTCAATGGTTAGCTTAATGCAACCTTTTTTTTTGCACCTCAGGTGATTATGCACCTTTTTTTTTTTATATATCTTTATATTTTTTCACCACAGCACTTTCGAGCAGAGCACAAGCAACACGATAGACCTTTACACTTTTTTCTTTTTTTTTTGTTGTTATTTCTTTCACTCACATCAGCTTCAACATTTGTCTATATATGTATATAGTTTATTGTAAGAAGTTCAGCAACGCCACTCTCGAACCTCTGCAAAAATTTAAACTCGTTAAACCACTATTCCTAGAGAACCGGTATTTCTTGGGGGGTTGCCGTGTTAGTCCCGTTTAGTTTAACTTAATAAACCTACTAATAATAAATAAATATATAACCCTTATAAATAAATAACCCTTAGCGTTTAAGGATATTCGCATGTTCCCATGGGTATGCGAAAGTTTTATGCTCAAGGTCCAAAATAGTCTACTGTGTTCCCATGGGTACAGTGACGTTCACTCCGAAGGAGCGTATTGGCCTGGCATAGATCCTTCAGCAAAAAGGACACGAAATGAATACCGGTCCCTGCTCGGGCGCCAGTTAAAGATATCCTTTCTGAGGATATCAAAAAAAACGCGAACGCCGGCCCTGAGGGCCGGCCCAACGGTTCGACTTACTGTTTATTCGAAATGAAAGACAACTTGATTAACGTTATAAATGTATATTTATGAACAACCGTTCGAACCTAAAATCCAACCAAGACTAAGTTCTAATAATGAAATAAAATGTAATCCTTCTTCGCCTATGCAAGGGTAAATTGTCGTATCAGCATTTCCCACCAATGGGAACAGCGGATGAAGATCGTATTCCAAATTGGCCTTGATACAACACAGTGCATTTACCTCGTAGTCGTATGCACTAATATGCTGCATCAGCATATACGTGTGAAATGCCCCGTGT
>OU343160.1:150488079-150570514 GCA_910595825.1 Philhelius pedissequus
CAGACTGACAGACTGACAGACTGACAGACTGACAGACTGACAGACTGACAGACTGACAGACTGACAGACTGACAGACTGACAGACTGACAGACTGACAGACTGACAGACTGACAGACTGACAGACTGACAGACTGACAGACTGACAGACTGACAGACTGACAGACTGACAGACTGACAGACTGACAGACTGACAGACTGACAGACTGACAGACTGACAGACTGACAGACTGACAGACTGACAGACTGACAGACTGACAGACTGACAGACTGACAGACTGACAGACTGACAGACTGACAGACTGACAGACTGACAGACTGACAGACTGACAGACTGACAGACTGACAGACTGACAGACTGACAGACACTGACAGACTGACAGACTGACAGACTGACAGACTGACAGGACTGACAGACTGACAGACTGACAGACTGACAGACTGACAGACTGACAGACTGACAGACTGACAGACTGACAGACTGACAGGACTGACAGACTGACAGACTGACAGACTGACAGACTGACAGACTGACAGGACTGACAGACTGACAGACTGACAGACTGACAGACTGACAGACTGACAGACTGACAGGACTGACAGACTGACAGACTGACAGACTGACAGACTGACAGACTGACAGACTGACAGACTGACAGACTGACAGACTGACAGACTGACAGACTGACAGACTGACAGACTGACAGACTGACAGACTGACAGACTGACTGACAGACTGACAGACTGACAGACTGACAGACTGACAGACTGACAGACTGACAGACTGACAGACTGACAGACTGACAGACTGACAGACTGACAGACTGACAGACTGACAGACTGACAGACTGACAGACTGACAGACTGACAGACTGACAGACTGACAGACTGACAGACTGACAGACTGACAGACTGACAGACTGACAGACTGACAGACTGACAGACTGACAGACTGACAGACTGACAGACTGACAGACTGACAGACTGACAGACTGACAGACTGACAGACTGACAGACTGACAGACTGACAGACTGACAGACTGACAGACTGACAGACTGACAGACTGACAGACTGACAGACTTGACAGACTGACAGACTGACAGACTGACAGACTGACAGACTGACAGACTGACAGACTGACAGACTGACAGACTGACAGACTGACAGACTGACAGACTGACAGACTGACAGACTGACAGACTGACAGACTGACAGACTGACAGACTGACAGACTGACAGACTGACAGACTGACAGACTGACAGACTGACAGACTGACAGACTGACAGACTGACAGACTGACAGACTGACAGACTGACAGACTGACAGACTGACAGACTGACAGACTGACAGACTGACAGACTGACAGACTGACAGACTGACAGACTGACAGACTGACAGACTGACAGACTGACAGACTGACAGACTGACAGACTGACAGACTGACAGACTGACAGACTGACAGACTGACAGACTGACAGACTGACAGACTGACAGACTGACAGACTGACAGACTGACAGACTGACAGACTGACAGACTGACAGACTGACAGACTGACAGACTGACAGACTGACAGACTGACAGACTGACAGACTGACAGACTGACAGACTGACAGACTGACCAGACTGACAGACTGACAGTCTGACAGACTGACAGACTGACAGACTGACAGACTGACAGACTGACAGACTGACAGACTGACAGACTGACAGACTGACAGACTGACAGACTGACAGACTGACAGACTGACAGACTGACAGACTGACAGACTGACAGACTGACAGACTGACAGACTGACAGACTGACAGACTGACAGACTGACAGACTGACAGACTGACAGACTGACAGACTGACAGACTGACAGACTGACAGACTGACAGACTGACAGACGACAGACTGACAGACTGACAGACTGACAGACTGACAGACTGACAGACTGACAGACTGACAGACTGACAGACTGACAGACTGACAGACTGACAGACTGACAGACTGACAGACTGACAGACTGACAGACTGACAGACTGACAGACTGACAGACTGACAGACTGACAGACTGACAGACTGACAGACTGACAGACTGACAGACTGACAGACTGACAGACTGACAGACTGACAGACTGACAGACAGACTGACAGACTGACAGACTGACAGACTGACAGACTGACAGACTGACAGACTGACAGACTGACAGACTGACAGACTGACAGACTGACAGACTGACAGACTGACAGACTGACAGACTGACAGACTGACAGACTGACAGACTGACAGACTGACAGACTGACAGACTGACAGACTGACAGACTGACAGACTGACAGACTGACAGACTGACAGACTGACAGACTGACAGACTGACAGACTGACAGACTGACAGACTGACAGACTGACAGACTGACAGACTGACAGACTGACAGACTGACAGACTGACAGACTGACAGACTGACAGACTGACAGACTGACAGACTGACAGACTGACAGACTGACAGACTGACAGACTGA
Organism: Philhelius pedissequus; assembly: GCA_910595825.1. Lineage (NCBI taxonomy): Eukaryota > Metazoa > Arthropoda > Insecta > Diptera > Syrphidae > Philhelius > Philhelius pedissequus. The sequence goes on from OU343160.1 coordinate 150,490,583, forward strand.
CAGACTGACAGACTGACAGACTGACAGACTGACAGACTGACAGACTGACAGACTGACAGACTGACAGACTGACAGACTGACAGACTGACAGACTGACAGACTGACAGACTGACAGACTCGACAGACTGACAGACTGACAGACTGACAGACTGACAGACTGACAGACTGACAGACTGACAGACTGACAGACTGACAGACTGACAGACTGACAGACTGACAGACTGACAGACTGACAGACTGACAGACTGACAGACTGACAGACTGACAGACTGACAGACTGACAGACTGACAGACTGACAGACTGACAGACTGACAGACTGACACGACTGACAGATGACAGACTGACAGACTGACAGACTGACAGACTGACAGACTGACAGACTGACAGACTGACAGACTGACAGACTGACAGACTGACAGACTGACAGACTGACAGACTGACAGACTGACAGACTGACAGACTGACAGACTGACAGACTGACAGACTGACAGACTGACAGACTGACAGACTGACAGACTGACAGACTGACAGACTGACAGACTGACAGACTGACAGACTGACAGACTGACAGACTGACAGACTGACAGACTGACAGACTGACAGACTGACAGACTGACAGACTGACAGACTGACAGACTGACAGACTGACAGACTGACAGACTGACAGACTGACAGACTGACAGACTGACAGACTGACAGACTGACAGACTGACAGACTGACAGACTGACAGACTGACAGACTGACAGACTGACAGACTGACAGACTGACAGACTGACAGACTGACAGACTGACAGACTGACAGACTGACAGACTGACAGACTGACAGACTGACAGACTGACAGACTGACAGACTGACAGACTGACAGACTGACAGACTGACAGACTGACAGACTGACAGACTGACAGACTGACAGACTGACAGACTGACAGACTGACAGACTGACAGACTGACAGACTGACAGACTGACAGACTGACAGACTGACAGACTGACAGACTGACAGACTGACAGACTGACAGACTGACAGACTGACAGACTGACAGACTGACAGACTGACAGACTGACAGACTGACAGACTGACAGACTGACAGACTGACAGACTGACAGACTGACAGACTGACAGACTGACAGACTGACAGACTGACAGACTGACAGACTGACAGACTGACAGACTGACAGACTGACAGACTGACAGACTGACAGACTGACAGACTGACAGACTGACAGACTGACAGACTGACAGACTGACAGACTGACAGACTGACAGACTGACAGACTGACAGACTGACAGACTGACAGACTGACAGACTGACAGACTGACAGACTGACAGACTGACAGACTGACAGACTGACAGACTGACAGACTGACAGACTGACAGACTGACAGACTGACAGACTGACAGACTGACAGACTGACAGACTGACAGACTGACAGACTGACAGACTGACAGACTGACAGACTGACAGACTGACAGACTGACAGACTGACAGACTGACAGACTGACAGACTGACAGACTGACAGACTGACAGACTGACAGACTGACAGACTGACAGACTGACAGACTGACAGACTGACAGACTGACAGACTGACAGACTGACAGACTGACAGACTGACAGACTGACAGACTGACAGACTGACAGACTGACAGACTGACAGACTGACAGACTGACAGACTGACAGACTGACAGACTGACAGACTGACAGACTGACAGACTGACAGACTGACAGACTGACAGACTGACAGACTGACAGACTGACAGACTGACAGACTGACAGACTGACAGACTGACAGACTGACAGACTGACAGACTGACAGACTGACAGACTGACAGACTGACAGACTGACAGACTGACAGACTGACAGACTGACAGACTGACAGACTGACAGACTGACAGACTGACAGACTGACAGACTGACAGACTGACAGACTGACAGACTGACAGACTGACAGACTGACAGACTGACAGACTGACAGACTGACAGACTGACAGACTGACAGACTGACAGACTGACAGACTGACAGACTGACAGACTGACAGACTGACAGACTGACAGACTGACAGACTGACAGACTGACAGACTGACAGACTGACAGACTGACAGACTGACAGACTGACAGACTGACAGACTGACAGACTGACAGACTGACAGACTGACAGACTGACAGACTGACAGACTGACAGACTGACAGACTGACAGACTGACAGACTGACAGACTGACAGACTGACAGACTGACAGACTGACAGACTGACAGACTGACAGACTGACAGACTGACAGACTGACAGACTGACAGACTGACAGACTGACAGACTGACAGACTGACAGACTGACAGACTGACAGACTGACAGACTGACAGACTGACAGACTGACAGACTGACAGACTGACAGACTGACAGACTGACAGACTGACAGACTGACAGACTGACAGACTGACAGACTGACAGACTGACAGACTGACAGACTGACAGACTGACAGACTGACAGACTGACAGACTGACAGACTGACAGACTGACAGACTGACAGACTGACAGACTGACAGACTGACAGACTGACAGACTGACAGACTGACAGACTGACAGACTGACAGACTGACAGACTGACAGACTGACAGACTGACAGACTGACAGACTGACAGACTGACAGACTGACAGACTGACAGACTGACAGACTGACAGACTGACAGACTGACAGACTGACAGACTGACAGACTGACAGACTGACAGACTGACAGACTGACAGACTGACAGACTGACAGACTGACAGACTGACAGACTGACAGACTGACAGACTGACAGACTGACAGACTGACAGACTGACAGACTGACAGACTGACAGACTGACAGACTGACAGACTGACAGACTGACAGACTGACAGACTGACAGACTGACAGACTGACAGACTGACAGACTGACAGACTGACAGACTGACAGACTGACAGACTGACAGACTGACAGACTGACAGACTGACAGACTGACAGACTGACAGACTGACAGACTGACAGACTGACAGACTGACAGACTGACAGACTGACAGACTGACAGACTGACAGACTGACAGACTGACAGACTGACAGACTGACAGACTGACAGACTGACAGACTGACAGACTGACAGACTGACAGACTGACAGACTGACAGACTGACAGACTGACAGACTGACAGACTGACAGACTGACAGACTGACAGACTGACAGACTGACAGACTGACAGACTGACAGACTGACAGACTGACAGACTGACAGACTGACAGACTGACAGACTGACAGACTGACAGACTGACAGACTGACAGACTGACAGACTGACAGACTGACAGACTGACAGACTGACAGACTGACAGACTGACAGACTGACAGACTGACAGACTGACAGACTGACAGACTGACAGACTGACAGACTGACAGACTGACAGACTGACAGACTGACAGACTGACAGACTGACAGACTGACAGACTGACAGACTGACAGACTGACAGACTGACAGACTGACAGACTGACAGACTGACAGACTGACAGACTGACAGACTGACAGACTGACAGACTGACAGACTGACAGACTGACAGACTGACAGACTGACAGACTGACAGACTGACAGACTGACAGACTGACAGACTGACAGACTGACAGACTGACAGACTGACAGACTGACAGACTGACAGACTGACAGACTGACAGACTGACAGACTGACAGACTGACAGACTGACAGACTGACAGACTGACAGACTGACAGACTGACAGACTGACAGACTGACAGACTGACAGACTGACAGACTGACAGACTGACAGACTGACAGACTGACAGACTGACAGACTGACAGACTGACAGACTGACAGACTGACAGACTGACAGACTGACAGACTGACAGACTGACAGACTGACAGACTGACAGACTGACAGACTGACAGACTGACAGACTGACAGACTGACAGACTGACAGACTGACAGACTGACAGACTGACAGACTGACAGACTGACAGACTGACAGACTGACAGACTGACAGACTGACAGACTGACAGACTGACAGACTGACAGACTGACAGACTGACAGACTGACAGACTGACAGACTGACAGACTGACAGACTGACAGACTGACAGACTGACAGACTGACAGACTGACAGACTGACAGACTGACAGACTGACAGACTGACAGACTGACAGACTGACAGACTGACAGACTGACAGACTGACAGACTGACAGACTGACAGACTGACAGACTGACAGACTGACAGACTGACAGACTGACAGACTGACAGACTGACAGACTGACAGACTGACAGACTGACAGACTGACAGACTGACAGACTGACAGACTGACAGACTGACAGACTGACAGACTGACAGACTGACAGACTGACAGACTGACAGACTGACAGACTGACAGACTGACAGACTGACAGACTGACAGACTGACAGACTGACAGACTGACAGACTGACAGACTGACAGACTGACAGACTGACAGACTGACAGACTGACAGACTGACAGACTGACAGACTGACAGACTGACAGACTGACAGACTGACAGACTGACAGACTGACAGACTGACAGACTGACAGACTGACAGACTGACAGACTGACAGACTGACAGACTGACAGACTGACAGACTGACAGACTGACAGACTGACAGACTGACAGACTGACAGACTGACAGACTGACAGACTGACAGACTGACAGACTGACAGACTGACAGACTGACAGACTGACAGACTGACAGACTGACAGACTGACAGACTGACAGACTGACAGACTGACAGACTGACAGACTGACAGACTGACAGACTGACAGACTGACAGACTGACAGACTGACAGACTGACAGACTGACAGACTGACAGACTGACAGACTGACAGACTGACAGACTGACAGACTGACAGACTGACAGACTGACAGACTGACAGACTGACAGACTGACAGACTGACAGACTGACAGACTGACAGACTGACAGACTGACAGACTGACAGACTGACAGACTGACAGACTGACAGACTGACAGACTGACAGACTGACAGACTGACAGACTGACAGACTGACAGACTGACAGACTGACAGACTGACAGACTGACAGACTGACGACAGACTGACAGACTGACAGACTGACAGACTGACAGACTGACAGACTGACAGACTGACAGACTGACAGACTGACAGACTGACAGACTGACAGACTGACAGACTGACAGACTGACAGACTGACAGACTGACAGACTGACAGACTGACAGACTGACAGACTGACAGACTGACAGACTGACAGACTGACAGACTGACAGACTGACAGACTGACAGACTGACAGACTGACAGACTGACAGACTGACAGACTGACAGACTGACAGACTGACAGACTGACAGACTGACAGACTGACAGACTGACAGACTGACAGACTGACAGACTGACAGACTGACAGACTGACAGACTGACAGACTGACAGACTGACAGACTGACAGACTGACAGACTGACAGACTGACAGACTGACAGACTGACAGACTGACAGACTGACAGACTGACAGACTGACAGACTGACAGACTGACAGACTGACAGACTGACAGACTGACAGACTGACAGACTGACAGACTGACAGACTGACAGACTGACAGACTGACAGACTGACAGACTGACAGACTGACAGACTGACAGACTGACAGACTGACAGACTGACAGACTGACAGACTGACAGACTGACAGACTGACAGACTGACAGACTGACAGACTGACAGACTGACAGACTGACAGACTGACAGACTGACAGACTGACAGACTGACAGACTGACAGACTGACAGACTGACAGACTGACAGACTGACAGACTGACAGACTGACAGACTGACAGACTGACAGACTGACAGACTGACAGACTGACAGACTGACAGACTGACAGACTGACAGACTGACAGACTGACAGACTGACAGACTGACAGACTGACAGACTGACAGACTGACAGACTGACAGACTGACAGACTGACAGACTGACAGACTGACAGACTGACAGACTGACAGACTGACAGACTGACAGACTGACAGACTGACAGACTGACAGACTGACAGACTGACAGACTGACAGACTGACAGACTGACAGACTGACAGACTGACAGACTGACAGACTGACAGACTGACAGACTGACAGACTGACAGACTGACAGACTGACAGACTGACAGACTGACAGACTGACAGACTGACAGACTGACAGACTGACAGACTGACAGACTGACAGACTGACAGACTGACAGACTGACAGACTGACAGACTGACAGACTGACAGACTGACAGACTGACAGACTGACAGACTGACAGACTGACAGACTGACAGACTGACAGACTGACAGACTGACAGACTGACAGACTGACAGACTGACAGACTGACAGACTGACAGACTGACAGACTGACAGACTGACAGACTGACAGACTGACAGACTGACAGACTGACAGACTGACAGACTGACAGACTGACAGACTGACAGACTGACAGACTGACAGACTGACAGACTGACAGACTGACAGACTGACAGACTGACAGACTGACAGACTGACAGACTGACAGACTGACAGACTGACAGACTGACAGACTGACAGACTGACAGACTGACAGACTGACAGACTGACAGACTGACAGACTGACAGACTGACAGACTGACAGACTGACAGACTGACAGACTGACAGACTGACAGACTGACAGACTGACAGACTGACAGACTGACAGACTGACAGACTGACAGACTGACAGACTGACAGACTGACAGACTGACAGACTGACAGACTGACAGACTGACAGACTGACAGACTGACAGACTGACAGACTGACAGACTGACAGACTGACAGACTGACAGACTGACAGACTGACAGACTGACAGACTGACAGACTGACAGACTGACAGACTGACAGACTGACAGACTGACAGACTGACAGACTGACAGACTGACAGACTGACAGACTGACAGACTGACAGACTGACAGACTGACAGACTGACAGACTGACAGACTGACAGACTGACAGACTGACAGACTGACAGACTGACAGACTGACAGACTGACAGACTGACAGACTGACAGACTGACAGACTGACAGACTGACAGACTGACAGACTGACAGACTGACAGACTGACAGACTGACAGACTGACAGACTGACAGACTGACAGACTGACAGACTGACAGACTGACAGACTGACAGACTGACAGACTGACAGACTGACAGACTGACAGACTGACAGACTGACAGACTGACAGACTGACAGACTGACAGACTGACAGACTGACAGACTGACAGACTGACAGACTGACAGACTGACAGACTGACAGACTGACAGACTGACAGACTGACAGACTGACAGACTGACAGACTGACAGACTGACAGACTGACAGACTGACAGACTGACAGACTGACAGACTGACAGACTGACAGACTGACAGACTGACAGACTGACAGACTGACAGACTGACAGACTGACAGACTGACAGACTGACAGACTGACAGACTGACAGACTGACAGACTGACAGACTGACAGACTGACAGACTGACAGACTGACAGACTGACAGACTGACAGACTGACAGACTGACAGACTGACAGACTGACAGACTGACAGACTGACAGACTGACAGACTGACAGACTGACAGACTGACAGACTGACAGACTGACAGACTGACAGACTGACAGACTGACAGACTGACAGACTGACAGACTGACAGACTGACAGACTGACAGACTGACAGACTGACAGACTGACAGACTGACAGACTGACAGACTGACAGACTGACAGACTGACAGACTGACAGACTGACAGACTGACAGACTGACAGACTGACAGACTGACAGACTGACAGACTGACAGACTGACAGACTGACAGACTGACAGACTGACAGACTGACAGACTGACAGACTGACAGACTGACAGACTGACAGACTGACAGACTGACAGACTGACAGACTGACAGACTGACAGACTGACAGACTGACAGACTGACAGACTGACAGACTGACAGACTGACAGACTGACAGACTGACAGACTGACAGACTGACAGACTGACAGACTGACAGACTGACAGACTGACAGACTGACAGACTGACAGACTGACAGACAGACTGACAGACTGACAGACTGACAGACTGACAGACTGACAGACTGACAGACTGACAGACTGACAGACTGACAGACTGACAGACTGACAGACTGACAGACTGACAGACTGACAGACTGACAGACTGACAGACTGACAGACTGACAGACTGACAGACTGACAGACTGACAGACTGACAGACTGACAGACTGACAGACTGACAGACTGACAGACTGACAGACTGACAGACTGACAGACTGACAGACTGACAGACTGACAGACTGACAGACTGACAGACTGACAGACTGACAGACTGACAGACTGACAGACTGACAGACTGACAGACTGACAGACTGACAGACTGACAGACTGACAGACTGACAGACTGACAGACTGACAGACTGACAGACTGACAGACTGACAGACTGACAGACTGACAGACTGACAGACTGACAGACTGACAGACTGACAGACTGACAGACTGACAGACTGACAGACTGACAGACTGACAGACTGACAGACTGACAGACTGACAGACTGACAGACTGACAGACTGACAGACTGACAGACTGACAGACTGACAGACTGACAGACTGACAGACTGACAGACTGACAGACTGACAGACTGACAGACTGACAGACTGACAGACTGACAGACTGACAGACTGACAGACTGACAGACTGACAGACTGACAGACTGACAGACTGACAGACTGACAGACTGACAGACTGACAGACTGACAGACTGACAGACTGACAGACTGACAGACTGACAGACTGACAGACTGACAGACTGACAGACTGACAGACTGACAGACTGACAGACTGACAGACTGACAGACTGACAGACTGACAGACTGACAGACTGACAGACTGACAGACTGACAGACTGACAGACTGACAGACTGACAGACTGACAGACTGACAGACTGACAGACTGACAGACTGACAGACTGACAGACTGACAGACTGACAGACTGACAGACTGACAGACTGACAGACTGACAGACTGACAGACTGACAGACTGACAGACTGACAGACTGACAGACAGACTGACAGATGACAGATCTGACAGACTGACCAGCACTACAGACCTGACAGACTGACAGAATGACAGACTGACAGAATGAACTGACAGACTGACAGACTGACAGACATGACCAGACTGACAGACTGACAGGACTGACAGACTGACAGACTGACAGATGACAGACTGACAGACTGACAGACTGACAGACTGACAGACTGACAGACTGACAGACTGACAGACTGGACAGAAGACTGACAGACTGACAGACTGACAGACTGACAGACTGACAGACTGGACAGACTGACAGACTGACAGACTGACGAGACTGACAGACTGACAGACTGACAGACTGACAGACTGACAGACTGACAGACTGACAGACTGACAGACTGACAGACTGACAGACTGACAGATGACAGACTGACAGAACTGACAGACTGACTGACAGACTGACAGACTGACAGACTGACAGACTGACAGACTGACAGACTGACAGACTGACAGACTGACAGACTGGACAGACAGCTGACAGACTGACAGACTGCAGACTGACAGACTGACAGACTGAAGACTGAAGACTGACAGACTGACAGATGACAGACTGACAGACTGACAGACTGACAGACTGACAGACTGACAGACTGGACAGACTGACAGACTGACAGACTGACAGACTGACAGACTGACAGACTGACAGACTGACAGACTGACAGACTGACAGACTGACAGGACTGACAGACTGGACAGACTGACAGACTGGACAGACTGACAGAGACAGACTGACAGGACTGACAGACTGACAGACTGACAGACTGAACAGACTGACAGACTGACAGACTGACAGACTGACAGACTGACAGACTGACAGACTGACAGACTGACAGACTGACAGACTGACAGACTGACAGACTGACAGACTGACAGACTGACAGACTGACAGACTGACAGACTGACAGACTGACAGACTGACAGGACTGACAGACTGACAGACTGACAGCTGACAGACTGACAGACTGACAGACTGGACAGACTGACAGACTGACAGACTGACAGACTGACAGACTGACAGACTGACAGACTGACAGACTGACAGACTGACAGACTGACAGACTGACAGACTGACAGACTGACAGGACTGACAGACTGACAGACTGAGCAGACTGACAGACTGACAGACTGACAGACTGACAGACTGACAGACTGACAGACTGACAGACTGACAGGACTGACAGACTGACAGACTGACAGACTGACAGACTGACAGACTGACAGACTGACAGACTGACAGACTGACAGACTGACAGACTGACAGACTGACAGACTGACAGACTGACAGATGACAGACTGACAGACTGACAGACTGACAGACTGACAGACTGACAGACTGACAGACTGACAGACTGACAGACTGACAGACTGGACAGACTGACAGACTGACAGACTGACAGACTGACAGACTGACAGACTGACAGACTGACAGACTGACAGAGACTGACAGACTGACAGACTGACAGACTGACAGACTGACAGACTGACAGACTGACAGACTGACAGACTGACAGACTGAACAGACTGACAGACTGACAGACTGACAGACAGACTGACAGACTGACAGACTGACAGACTGACAGACTGACAGACTGACAGACAGACTGACAGACTGACAGACTGACAGACTGACAGACTGACAGACTGACAGCTGACAGACTGACAGACTGACAGACTGACAGACTGACAGACTGACAGGACTGACAACTGACAGACTGACAGACTGACAGACTGACAGATCTGACAGACTGACAGACTGACAGACTGACAGACTGACAGACTGACAGACTGACAGACTGACAGACTGACAGACTGACAGACTGACAGACTGACAGACTGACAGACTGACAGACTGACAGGACTGACAGACTGACAGACTGACAGACTGACAGACTGACTGACTGACAGACTGACAGACTGACCAGACTGACAGACTGACAGACTGACAGACTGACAGACTGACAGACTGACAGACTGACAGACTGACAGACTGACAGACTGCCAGACTGACAGACTGACAGACTGACAGACGGACAGACTGACAGACTGACAGACTGACAGACTGACAGACTGACAGACTGACAGACTGACAGACTGACAGACTGACAGACTGACAGCTGACAGACTGACAGACTGACAGACTGACAGACTGACAGACTGACAGACTGACAGACTGACAGACTGACAGACTGACAGACTGACAGACTGACAGACTGACAGACTGACAGACTGACAGACTGACAGACTGACAGACTGACAGACTGACAGACTGACAGACTGACAGACTGACAGACTGACAGACTGACAGACTGACAGACTGACAGACTGACAGACTGACAGACTGACAGACTGACAGACTGACAGACTGACAGACTGACAGACTGACAGACTGACAGACTGACAGACTGACAGACTGACAGACTGACAGACTGACAGACAGATGCAGACTGACAGACTGACAGACTGACAGACTGACAGACTGACAGACTGACAGACTGACACGACTGACAGACTGACAGACCTGACAGACTGACAGACTGACAGACTGACAGACTGACAGACTGACAGACTGACAGACTGACAGACTGACAGACTGACAGACTGACAGACTGACAGACTGACAGACTGACAGACTGACAGACTGACAGACTGACAGACTGACAGGACTGACAGACTGACAGACTGACAGACTGACAGACTGACAGACTGACAGAGACTGACAGACTGACAGAACTGACAGACTGACAGACTGACAGACTGACAGACTGACAGACTGACAGACTGACTGACAGACTGACAGACTGACAGACTGACAGACTGACAGACTGACAGACTGACAGACTGACAGACTGACAGACTGACAGACTGACAGACTGACAGACTGACAGACTGACAGACTGACAGACGACCTGACAGACTGACAGACTGACAGGACTGACAGACCTGACAGACTGACAGACTGACAGACTGACAGACTGACAGACTGACAGACTGACAGACTGACAGACTGACAGACTGACAGACTGACAGACTGACAGACTGACAGACTGACAGACTGACAGCACTGACAGACTGACAGACTGACAGACTGACAGACTGACAGACTGACAGACGACTGACAGACTACTGACAGACTGACAGACTGACAGACTGACAGACAACTGACAGACTGACAGCACTGACAGACTGACAGACTGACAGACTGACAGACTGACAGACTGACAGACTGACAGACTGACAGACTGACAGACTGACAGACTGACAGACTGACAGACTGACAGACTGACAGACTGACAGACTGACAGACTGACAGACTGACAGACTGACAGACTGACAGACTGACAGACTGACAGACTGACAGACTGACAGACTGACAGACTGACAGACTGACAGACTGACAGACTGACAGACTGACAGACTGACAGACTGACAGACTGACAGACTGACAGACTGACAGACTGACAGACTGACAGACTGACAGACTGACAGACTGACAGACTGACAGACTGACAGACTGACAGACTGACAGACTGACAGACTGACAGACTGACAGACTGACAGACTGACAGACTGACAGACTGACAGACTGACAGACTGACAGACTGACAGACTGACAGACTGACAGACTGACAGACTGACAGACTGACAGACTGACAGACTGACAGACTGACAGACTGACAGACTGACAGACTGACAGACCTGACAGACTGACAGACTGACAGACTGACAGACTGACAGACTGACAGACTGACAGACTGACAGACTGACAGACTGACAGACTGACAGACTGACAGACTGACAGACTGACAGACTGACAGACTGACAGACTGACAGACTGACAGATGACAGACTGACAGACTGACAGACTGACAGACTGACAGACTGACAGACTGACAGACTGACAGACTGACAGACTGACAGACTGACAGACTGACAGACTGACAGACTGACAGACTGACAGACTGACAGACTGACAGACTGACAGACTGACAGACTGACAGACTGACAGACTGACAGACTGACAGACTGACAGACTGACAGACTGACAGACTGACAGACTGACAGACTGACAGACTGACAGACTGACAGACTGACAGACTGACAGACTGACAGACTGACAGACTGACAGACTGACAGACTGACAGACTGACAGACTGACAGACTGACAGACTGACAGACTGACAGACTGACAGACTGACAGACTGACAGACTGACAGACTGACAGACTGACAGACTGACAGACTGACAGACTGACAGACTGACAGACTGACAGACTGACAGACTGACAGACTGACAGACTGACAGACTGACTGACAGACTGACAGACTGACAGACTGACAGACTGACAGACTGACAGACTGACAGACTGACAGACTGACAGACTGACAGACTGACAGACTGACAGACTGACAGACTGACAGACTGACAGACTGACAGACTGACAGACTGACAGACTGACAGACTGACAGACTGACAGACTGACAGACTGACAGACTGACAGACTGACAGACTGACAGACTGACAGACTGACAGACTGACAGACTGACAGACTGACAGACTGACAGACTGACAGACTGACAGACTGACAGACTGACAGACTGACAGACTGACAGACTGACAGACTGACAGACTGACAGACTGACAGACTGACAGACTGACAGACTGACAGACTGACAGACTGACAGACTGACAGACTGACAGACTGACAGACTGACAGACTGACAGACTGACAGGACTGACAGACTGACAGACTGACAGACTGACAGACTGACAGACTGACAGACTGACAGACTGACAGACTGACAGACTGACAGACTGACAGACTGACAGACTGACAGACTGACAGACTGACAGACTGACAGACTGACAGACTGACAGACTGACAGACTGACAGACTGACACTGAATCGAGAGACTGACAGACTGACAGACTGACAGACTGACAGACTGACAGACTGACAGACTGACAGACTGACAGACTGACAGACTGACAGACTGACAGACTGACAGACTGACAGACTGACAGACTGACAGACTGACAGACTGACAGACTGACAGACTGACAGACTGACAGACTGACAGACTGACAGACTGACAGACTGACAGACTGACAGACTGACAGACTGACAGACTGACAGACTGACAGACTGACAGACTGACAGACTGACAGACTGACAGACTGACAGACTGACAGACTGACAGACTGACAGACTGACAGACTGACAGACTGACAGACTGACAGACTGACAGACTGACAGACTGACAGACTGACAGACTGACAGACTGACAGACTGACAGACTGACAGACTGACAGACTGACAGACTGACAGACTGACAGACTGACAGACTGACAGACTGACAGACTGACAGACTGACAGACTGACAGACTGACAGACTGACAGACTGACAGACTGACAGACTGACAGACTGACAGACTGACAGACTGACAGACTGACAGACTGACAGACTGACAGACTGACAGACTGACAGACTGACAGACTGACAGACTGACAGACTGACAGACTGACAGACTGACAGACTGACAGACTGACAGACTGACAGACTGACAGACTGACAGACTGACAGACTGACAGACTGACAGACTGACAGACTGACAGACTGACAGACTGACAGACTGACAGACTGACAGACTGACAGACTGACAGACTGACAGACTGACAGACTGACAGACTGACAGACTGACAGACTGACAGACTGACAGACTGACAGACTGACAGACTGACAGACTGACAGACTGACAGACTGACAGACTGACAGACTGACAGACTGACAGACTGACAGACTGACAGACTGACAGACTGACAGACTGACAGACTGACAGACTGACAGACTGACAGACTGACAGACTGACAGACTGACAGACTGACAGACTGACAGACTGACAGACTGACAGACTGACAGACTGACAGACTGACAGACTGACAGACTGACAGACTGACAGACTGACAGACTGACAGACTGACAGACTGACAGACTGACAGACTGACAGACTGACAGACTGACAGACTGACAGACTGACAGACTGACAGACTGACAGACTGACAGACTGACAGACTGACAGACTGACAGACTGACAGACTGACAGACTGACAGACTGACAGACTGACAGACTGACAGACTGACAGACTGACAGACTGACAGACTGACAGACTGACAGACTGACAGACTGACAGACTGACAGACTGACAGACTGACAGACTGACAGACTGACAGACTGACAGACTGACAGACTGACAGACTGACAGACTGACAGACTGACAGACTGACAGACTGACAGACTGACAGACTGACAGACTGACAGACTGACAGACTGACAGACTGACAGACTGACAGACTGACAGACTGACAGACTGACAGACTGACAGACTGACAGACTGACAGACTGACAGACTGACAGACTGACAGACTGACAGACTGACAGACTGACAGACTGACAGACTGACAGACTGACAGACTGACAGACTGACAGACTGACAGACTGACAGACTGACAGACTGACAGACTGACAGACTGACAGACTGACAGACTGACAGACTGACAGACTGACAGACTGACAGACTGACAGACTGACAGACTGACAGACTGACAGACTGACAGACTGACAGACTGACAGACTGACAGACTGACAGACTGACAGACTGACAGACTGACAGACTGACAGACTGACAGACTGACAGACTGACAGACTGACAGACTGACAGACTGACAGACTGACAGACTGACAGACTGACAGACTGACAGACTGACAGACTGACAGACTGACAGACTGACAGACTGACAGACTGACAGACTGACAGACTGACAGACTGACAGACTGACAGACTGACAGACTGACAGACTGACAGACTGACAGACTGACAGACTGACAGACTGACAGACTGACAGACTGACAGACTGACAGACTGACAGACTGACAGACTGACAGACTGACAGACTGACAGACTGACAGACTGACAGACTGACAGACTGACAGACTGACAGACTGACAGACTGACAGACTGACAGACTGACAGACTGACAGACTGACAGACTGACAGACTGACAGACTGACAGACTGACAGACTGACAGACTGACAGACTGACAGACTGACAGACTGACAGACTGACAGACTGACAGACTGACAGACTGACAGACTGACAGACTGACAGACTGACAGACTGACAGACTGACAGACTGACAGACTGACAGACTGACAGACTGACAGACTGACAGACTGACAGACTGACAGACTGACAGACTGACAGACTGACAGACTGACAGACTGACAGACTGACAGACTGACAGACTGACAGACTGACAGACTGACAGACTGACAGACTGACAGACTGACAGACTGACAGACTGACAGACTGACAGACTGACAGACTGACAGACTGACAGACTGACAGACTGACAGACTGACAGACTGACAGACTGACAGACTGACAGACTGACAGACTGACAGACTGACAGACTGACAGACTGACAGACTGACAGACTGACAGACTGACAGACTGACAGACTGACAGACTGACAGACTGACAGACTGACAGACTGACAGACTGACAGACTGACAGACTGACAGACTGACAGACTGACAGACTGACAGACTGACAGACTGACAGACTGACAGACTGACAGACTGACAGACTGACAGACTGACAGACTGACAGACTGACAGACTGACAGACTGACAGACTGACAGACTGACAGACTGACAGACTGACAGACTGACAGACTGACAGACTGACAGACTGACAGACTGACAGACTGACAGACTGACAGACTGACAGACTGACAGACTGACAGACTGACAGACTGACAGACTGACAGACTGACAGACTGACAGACTGACAGACTGACAGACTGACAGACTGACAGACTGACAGACTGACAGACTGACAGACTGACAGACTGACAGACTGACAGACTGACAGACTGACAGACTGACAGACTGACAGACTGACAGACTGACAGACTGACAGACTGACAGACTGACAGACTGACAGACTGACAGACTGACAGACTGACAGACTGACAGACTGACAGACTGACAGACTGACAGACTGACAGACTGACAGACTGACAGACTGACAGACTGACAGACTGACAGACTGACAGACTGACAGACTGACAGACTGACAGACTGACAGACTGACAGACTGACAGACTGACAGACTGACAGACTGACAGACTGACAGACTGACAGACTGACAGACTGACAGACTGACAGACTGACAGACTGACAGACTGACAGACTGACAGACTGACAGACTGACAGACTGACAGACTGACAGACTGACAGACTGACAGACTGACAGACTGACAGACTGACAGACTGACAGACTGACAGACTGACAGACTGACAGACTGACAGACTGACAGACTGACAGACTGACAGACTGACAGACTGACAGACTGACAGACTGACAGACTGACAGACTGACAGACTGACAGACTGACAGACTGACAGACTGACAGACTGACAGACTGACAGACTGACAGACTGACAGACTGACAGACTGACAGACTGACAGACTGACAGACTGACAGACTGACAGACTGACAGACTGACAGACTGACAGACTGACAGACTGACAGACTGACAGACTGACAGACTGACAGACTGACAGACTGACAGACTGAGAGACTGACAGACTGACAGACTATTTTCAAAAAGTTTAAAAAAAACCCTTTTTTCCCAAAAACCGCTCCACAGATTAAAAAATTTTTTTTTCATAAATTCAAATTTATCCAAGAAATAAAATGGCGTACTTTTTTTTGAGCTCAAATTAGTTTAAGTATTTATTTCAGAATTTTGAATTATTTTTTCTTCAATTAAACAGATTAAATCTTTTGTTTTTAAGTTTATATTATTAAATATTTAATATTGTCATACCAATTTATTTTAGAACAAAATTAATGAAATTTTGTTTATGCATATAAAAAATTGAGTTAAAAATGACTTTAAAAATATATTTAGATTTTTAATAGAAATCTTTTGCATACGGTGTGATCGAGTCTTTATAACTCGAATTATTTTTTTAACAAGTGATGGTTCGAGTTATCGAAGTTCGAATATATTTAGTTCAACAAAAAAATTCTCAAGAAAATAAAAATAGAATAATAATAACTAATGCCGACAAGGATAACAAGACGGTTATAATGTACAAAAAAGATTACATAAATAAAATTAATAAAATCGGAAAAACGTTTTGAATCTGAACATGTTAAATGTATCCATAAAATCGAACGATAAACTTGAGTTTAATTTCAAAAAAATCTTCTTTTTAATTTGTGGTATAATGTAAACTGGAATCAACTGTTTCTTAATTGTAATGTGAATGAGATGTGCTTACAATTCTATAGCTTATTTTTCGACTGCTTTTATAAAACAAAGCCCTTATGGAATAACTTTGTTAAATTTAATAATCCACCATAGTTCGGCCATTGCATGAAAAATCTGAAAAATAAAAGATATAAAGCTTGGCTACCTTTAAGTAAATCCAGGGATGGTGATGATTATAGAATCTACTCTGAACTTAAAAATATGTTTACTGATTATTCAAATACCTTATATTCAAACTATGTATTGAAAGTTGAGAGTGAATTGAAGCATAGCCCAACAAATTTCTTGAACTTTGTTAGGAGTAAAAGAAATGCAGACCCTAAAATGCAGCTACCCTAACTCTATGTCATTCAAAAACAGAACTAGTCATGATGCCAGCGAAATATCAAACATGTTTGTTAACTATTTCATAGATGCTTATTTGGTTAGTAGTTCTGATGAACCCGTAAACAATTTCGGTCCGCAACTAAATTCCTCTCATCTTAAGGCGATACATTTTGGTATTCAAGAAGATTCAATCCTCCAGAGTATTTCTGAGCTTGAAAACTTAGTCCGGGTCCAGATCCTGTACCGCCTTGTGTTTTAAAAAAGTGCGCATCCCATCTATTTTACCCTTTATGTTTATTATTTAATAAATCTTTAAAATCTACAGTCTTTTCCATATTGTGGAAAAGTGCATATATACTACCAATTTATAAAAAAGGCTAAAAAATGATATTGGCAACTCCCGCCCAATCGCTAAACTATCTGTCATTCCAAAATTGTTTGAGTCTCTTATATGTAATGTCTTGCCGTTTAACTGTAGATATATTTTTAGTGACAGTCAACATGGTTTCGTTCAAAATAAGTCTACCGTTACAAACTTATTTATTTTCACTTCATGTTGTATTAACTCATTTGAAAAGCGGAAGCAGGTAGATTGTGTATTTACTGATTTCAGTAAAGCTTTTGACAAACTGTCAATCCTTGGCCTTCAGTGGGCGTTTTTTTTACGTGGATTGCTTTTTATTTAGAAAATAGAAGTTATGTTGTTATTTTCCATAGTGAGTGTTCCGAACAATTTTATGTAAATTCTGGTGTTGCACAGGGAAGCCACTTAGGTCCTATATTGTTCACTTTATATATAAATGATGTGACCTCGATTATTAAAAACTCTTCTGTTCTCATTTTTGCAGACGATACACAAATCTTTAAAGAAATATCTCCATTTAATGACTGTCTACAACTTCAAGAAGATCTTCAAAACTTCAGACAAAGGTGCAATATAAATCGCTTGTTTTTAAATGTTGACAAGTGTAAGACAATGAGTTTTACACGCAAAAAGAAAACATTTTTGTATAATTACATGTTTGACTCTTTTTCTTTAACTAGACCATCCGTTTTTTCTGACTTGGGGATTATACTTGACTCAAAACTCACATTCACTATGATTATATTATCACTAAGGCAAATCGAATTCTAGGATTCGTTAAACGATTCTCCCGAGATTTGCATGATCCATACGTCCTAAAACTTTTATATATATCATTTGTTAGGCCTATACTTGAATATGGCTGTATTGTATGGTCACCATACTATTCAATTCATATTGATAGAATAAAAAGTATTCAGAGAAGATTTATGCGATTTTCTCTCCGTTTTCTCCCATGGTCCCCAGAGTCTCACTACTCCCTTACATTCAAAGACTTAAGCTTTTCCCTCCCTCCCTCTACTTTCAAAACATATAGAATACTTACAGATTTGTTACATTATTAAATAAGTAAATGGTTCTATAACATTGCCATCAACCTTGAGTCGTTTGCATTTCAGTTTTAGTCAAGCTAACATATGAATACAATTACATTTCTGCCCATCATTCAATAGAGTAAATTATGGATTAAAAAGTCCTCTTAATCAATTGATTTCAGTATTTAATAAATATTACTTTATGATCTACTCACTAAATAAAGTTATCAGAAGCATAAAATTCAAACAAACCTTTTTTGATACATTATTGTAATGAACATTTTATATGTACTAGATTTAAGAAATATAATAAGTACTTAACGTTAGTCATTAACGTATTAAATAAATAAATAAATAAATAAGATATCAGAAGACAAAACAACATATAAAACAATAAGAATAGACCCAATGCTCAAATTACTGAAAACAAATAACTCTTTTATAAACAACATTTTCAAACAAAGTTATATAGATGCAAGGCAAAAAATAAACTCTACTGTTCAGCAGCACTGGCACCTCGATTATATGGACTACCCACGATTCACAAACCTGATCTTCCACTTAGACCTGTCTCTTCTTTAAACAACTTCCCATGCTACCAACTCGCAAATAATATGTGTGAAATCTTAAAGCCAATTACTTCAGAAAATTATAACATCAAAAACTCGTATGAACTGAAACAGAGATTATCAATAATAGATTTAGAAGAAGAACACATTTTGGTATCTTTTGATGTAATTTATCTGCTCACCAACATTCCAACATATTTGGGAATAAACCACATAATGAAAAAATGGGATTGTTTTGTTTTAAAGACAAAAATTATTTTAAATTTACTGAAAAA
This sequence comes from Philhelius pedissequus, assembly GCA_910595825.1. NCBI lineage: Eukaryota > Metazoa > Arthropoda > Insecta > Diptera > Syrphidae > Philhelius > Philhelius pedissequus. The sequence continues at coordinate 150,511,663 of OU343160.1, forward strand.
ATATACAACAAAATTTCGGAATGCCAATGGGTAACCCACTATCACCAACCATAACAGATATTGTTCTTAACAACTTACTAGACAACACAATACAAGAATTGAATAAATTAAACATCGAAATTAAATTTATAATAAGATATGTAGATGATATTCTAGCTATTATTAAAAAACCGGACGCACGACTTATTCTTCACACACTTAACAATTATCACAATAAACTACAGCCCACCATAGAAACAGAATATTGTTCTTAACAACTTACTAGATAACACAATAGAAGAATTGAAAAAATTAAACATCGAAATTAAATTTATAGTAAAATATGTAGATGATATTCTAGCTATTATTAAAAAACCGGACGCAACACTTATTCTTCAAACACTTAACAATTATCACAATAAACTACAGTTTAACATAGAAACAGAAAGCAACAAAGTATACCATATTCGGATTCCAGATTACATAGACAAGGCAATAAAATTTACCTAGATTGGTACACAAAGAACATCATAAAACAGAATGATTAATTACCACTCCCTACAACCAATGAGTCAAAAAATTAAATCAGCCAGAAACTTCACAAAACAAGATATTAGAAATAAGCGACAAACAAATCCACAGCAAAAACATGGAACAAATAATAAAAATACTTAAAATGAACAATTTCCCTATCAACATTAGAAATGGACTAATACAAGATAAAGTAAACCAAAAACATAGAACAAAATAACAGAAGGACGGCAGTGCTAAATTATTTTTCAGAATACCCTACTACCTAAGCTTACTCATCATCAACAACTTCATGAGGCAATCAAGAGAAATAACGTAATATTCGCATATAGAGCAAACCGATCCGAGTACCGATCAGCATCCCATCTGCTGCACATCGATGTGCGAAAGTGCTCGATAAAGTGAAAATAAACGAAAAAAAAAATCAAAAATTGTCTTGTGTTGTCCTGCTTGTATTCTATTAGTCTTATAAGCCCCAAGTATTTTAAAATAAACCAAAAAATAAAAAAGCCCATTCTGTTCGTTTAACAATAACAATATCAAAAGCTGAGTAAAAAAAATTAAAAATACTGCGCCCTACCCACTTAAAAATAATTCTGTGTTCAGTGGTCAAATTCAATAGTACATTTATACAACATATATAATAACCAAACAATAAAATAACACAATAAGCATAACGTGCGGTAAATTTTTCTTGTCACTCCTCGCAGTTATATTAACTAGATCATTGTATGTACTGTGTGAAGCTTATCACATTGCATTGAAGCAACCGATCAGCTTTCGGTATTTGGTACGTGCATCACAGACCATCTCTTGTAGAATGAACAAATATTTGATGTCGCAAAGTGTTTGGGCTTTTTTCGAAGATACAAGAAATTCTTTTCCCTCTGATCTGTAATCTATAAGGCCTTCATTCGTCCAAAGCTGGAGTATAACTCGCACATTTGAGCAGGAGCTCCCAAAACTAATTTGAGTCTCTTAGATAGAATTCAGAATAGAGCTCTCAGAATGATAGGCGATAGAACTATAATGGAAACATTTACATCTCTTGAATACCGTCGAAATGTTTCATGTCTTGCATTATTTTATCGCTATTTTTATAAGCAATGTTCTAGCGAAATAGCCAGTTGCATTCCTCCCCTTAATTTATTCAAGCGTAATACTCGCGCTTCTAGGAATGCTCATCAGTTTACCCCTGAGCCCTGTTAAGTACAGATATTCTTTCTTTAGCCGTACAACGCGAATGTGGAGTACCTTACCCGGCTTTATTTTCCCCTCCGATTTTGATATTCAGAAATTCAAAACCAATGTGCAACGGTATCTCCTATTACATCCTTACCTACTTTCCTAACGCTCGCACTGTGGTTGAAATATTATGGGTAATCAAAACCCCTTTAGAGCGCGCATTATTATAAAAAAAAACTGCACATTGCAAAAATTTTTCACAAACACAAAAAACACCAATCGGCACACAGACCAACAACATAGCGTCGCTTATGAAATCAGGTACAAGGGAGATGGACAAGCGATAAGCGACCAAGTTTACAAAGGTACAACAAAAAGAGCTTTAGGTACTAGAATATCTGAACATCGAGCTGATATACGAAAGGATAAGAAGACTACTGGATTAGCATAGCATATTGACTAAACTAAACACACAGCTGATTTTGACAACATCAAAATTCTGGACAAAGAAGAGAAAGAAAATACGCAATACACATTAGAAAGCCTAAGAATCCAACAATAAATGACAAGCGCAAGAATTAAATAAGTGTTTTATCTGCATTCGGAACCCAAGGATCTGTTAGAATAAATTATAGTTAACAATTCATATTAAATTACATTCAGATAACCATTATCATATATCAAATAAATTTTTGAAACAGAAAACTAAATTCCTTTGTATTGGGGATAAACTGTTGCCAAGTGACTTCACAATATAAAACAAGCCTTATTTATCTACAATTTATTTTAATTACTGATTGGTTTTTGTTTTCCAATATTTTATTAAATTTTTCCTTAGCTCAATTAAGTAAATAATTATTGGTGCTTAAAGTAAATTTTACTTTTTTGTTTATGTAGCTAAAGTACGCTCAAATTCGAGATTCTGGTGTTTATGAGTGCCAAGTTTCAACAACCCCTCCAGTGGGATACGCAATGCTTCTATCCATTGTCGGTATGTTAAGACAATATTCTTCTTATAAACATTTACAGATCTATTTCTTTCTTTTCATTTCTTGAAAGAACCTATAACAAGAATATATGGCGCTCCAGATGTGTATATAGACACGGGATCCACCATAAATTTAACATGCATTGTCAAACATCTACCAGAACCACCACCAGCAGTCAGATGGACTCACAATAATGAGGTTTGTTAATATTTTAACATTAGATATCCGATGCAGTAACATAAGACCAATATTTTGAAATATGGCCCCATGACACTTCTTGAATATGATATACCTATGTATGGTAATCCATTGTATATTGTCAGATGATGTTGTGACCAATTTGGAATTTTATTAATGAGTGGAAGCTAAAAATATTTCCATTGGCTATTTTGGTAACTGTAGTTTTAGTAATGATAGTATTTGTTTACATTAACTTTCCCGACGTTTTGCAGGGGAACTTTTATACGAAAAAAAAACTAAAATACATAATACATTAGCTACATTTAGTATTAAAACAATTATAACAATAAAGTTTATAAGTAAATATTATAAGTAATTTTAATATTTTATGATTTTAATTTAATAAATAGAAAAGCACTACAAATGAAGTTTAGTCTGTTTCGTGAAGTCAAAAAGCTACTTTTGAAATAATGTTTATTAGAAAGAGATCAATATACCGCAGAAATATTTTGTGTGGCTTGTTTTCTATTCATGTTGTTGCTGTTGTTCATTATATGTAATATTCCCAGTGTATATCGTTCTGATACATGTTTCTCCGTATGTAGACTTTTGATACCATACAAATCTGAAAATGATGGCTTTCGATGCTATGGCTTGCTAGGGCAGTCTTCGCAGGATTATTTGATTTTTTTGTCAGACCTATGATTTGATATGCGTTTTCGGGATTGTTTTATTCTACCGATAAAGCATAGGTTACAAGGTTCATTCGTCTTCCCATTACTATTTATCTTATAAATGACAACTGTTTGTTTGTCTTTGTCAGGTTTCGTTTTAAGTTTTGAATATGGGTGGGCCAGGGTTTTAGTCGATTTGAAGCCCAAGCGCAAGTCTGTTACTTTTTTGCTGATGGCTCCTTTAAAGTTCTCGGTTAGACTTGGCACATAAATCACAAAGAACTTAAGCCTTACAAAAACAAAACTTAAAATTCCTACTTATATTCCAACAAACTGGACTTATTCTCGATCACCTAAAAGAGTCCACAAACAGTACAAAACTACTCCCCTCAAATAAAGAATACCTCAATGTTTATAAAAAAAAAATAGAACTCAAATTCAATCAAAAAGTTCTCAGGGTAGACATATCTGAAATGCACCACAAGATCAAACGCACAAATAACGCACTTCGTCTCCATGAACAACGCATAAAAGAAAACCTTACTCTAAATGAATATAACAATTCACCACAAATAAAAAACAACAATCAATGTCACAGTTGAAATGAAACGTGCTGCGTACGATGAGAAGACGAGTGCACTGCTGTCTGATCGTAATACCTATAGGCGGGTGAGGAATAACCCAACAAAAGTACTACAACGACCTTGTTAAATTGTTAAACAACAACGACGTTATTGATGTCAAAGAAAAGAGGAAGATGACACCGTACTCAGCGCAACTGCCATCTATTTATGGTTCACCCAAAATCCACAATGAAAGTATGTCCCATCGCCCCATCATTAAATTGCCATTTTATGAACTTTCGAAGTTTGTTGGTAAAATACTACTTCGTCGACATTTTCAAACTACTCAATTAAAAACTCATTTGAATTTGTTGAGAAAGCTAAAAATATTAAATTATCAGGCAATTATGGTTTATTTCCGTTTGATGCAGTGTCCTTTTTACTAATATTCCCATACAACTAGCTATTACCATAGTTAAAAAGAAAGGGGATTTAATTAGTAAAAGCACTAAAATCACTCAAAACAAGTTTTTAAAGATTCCAGAGTTTTGCTTGAAAGAGAATATTTATCTACAGTTTAAAAATGGTATTTTCAAACAAATTTTTGGAATACGTGTATCACCCACCACTGTTGACTTAGTGACCACGACTTGAGGTGAAAATTAATCGCAAAAATTACTATATATTTTCGACTGGTACCAAAAAAATCAACTTCTGGTCCAACTAAGCCAGACAAATAATAATAAGCACTGCTTCCAACCTGGGCCCATGTTCTGTAACTTTCGAATCGATAAAAGTAGTCGAGAAACAAAACAAAAATATTTGTTTTGTTGTGAAGATGTCAAAATGATTTTTTCAATTTATAGCATTTCATTATAAAATTCCAGTCGAACAAATTAAAAATGTAAGGTTTCGCCTAAACTTACAGAAACCCATTTTTTCAGAGACGTTACGTGAGGAAAAGTTATCGCCTGAGTAAAGTTTTTACGCTTAGTGATGAACGATTCCATTCTAAAAAAAGGTAAAAAAAGCCTCACTTATAATTAATAATCCTTCGGGTATAATTCGTTGACTGCTTCTATAATACAAAAAAAACACTCCGCACACAAAATACAGATCATTTTGATGGCTACCTCAAAAATAAATAGTCCAGTCGGGTTAAACATTTGAAATAGAAAAAATTAATTTGTACTATTTTCTTCCACAGTTCGCTCTAGCGGGTGATTAGTAGTCTAAATCTAAGTTTTCGGAAAAATCGCGATTTTGAATTTAATGCACATTTTGTTATGGCCAATAACTTCGCCATTTTTGATTTCTCACAAAAATAATAGAATAATAATAACTTTAGTCCTAATATATTTTTTCAAAAATGTTACCGTTCGCGGGATATTAATGAAAAACTCTTTTGGGGGTCTTGGGGCATGTGACCCCCTTCTGGGATCATGAAAATATTAATTCTTTTGGAAAAAAAACTGCCAAAAATCTTGCCAACTCAGGAAGTCCTGTAATTAGAACGCAAAAAACGTAAATATATGCCTGGACCAATCGAACTTGTCTTAGGATGACGTTTAAAATAGGTACCGAGTGTATATTTTTTTGTAGGTTTTTACTATAGATAGTGTTGAATTTTAAATAATTGTCAAAAAATAAGTTGTTTATTTTGTTAAGTTTGGTTAAAAAAAAAAAGGAAATAACCTTACAAATAGTTATTAATCCATTTCGCAACATAAAGAAACAAAAAAAAATCAGGTACCAGAGTATGTTAATCTAATGAAGTAAAAGGTATTCATGTACATTTTTTACTCAAAAGTTTTCCGCTTCATTTAAAGCAGAAAAATATCACAAAATTCTTGTTCTTCTTCTACGGTAAAATAAAGTTTTGATAAGCCAACTTGTTTATATTAGGAGGAATAATGAAGGTATCCCAACGTTTTTCAGATAAATTATCTCAGATAAAAAGTATACTATTTAGTAAATCAATTTTCATTCTATTCCTTCTTTGATCCTTTACAAGGTTCAATAAACTTAACTGCAGCATTTGAGATAGGCAAAACTAAAAAAAAAATTGACAAAGTTTGATAAGTACTCGTATTTGTAAGGGTTTTCATTGGATGCATCGGTGAACCTATTTATCTCGCACTAAAATTCAACAGTATTTTCAATATTCTCCCCTTTATTTGGATTTATGTTGCCATATTACGATGTAATTCTGGAAATAATTTCAGAATTCATGTTTTTATCTTTAAAACAATCTTTATGGGTTGTTTATGAATCTGCAAACATAGAACAACTTTTTAATTGGATTTTCGATTTATAAAAATATAAATAATTTGTTTTAAATAGATTTTTCAAAAACCATTCAAGGAATTTTTTTTTAAATAAAAATTTTATATGAATTTTTTTTTTGTTTTTAAATTCATTTTTATTTCATTTTAACTTATAACTATCTTAAAGCTAGACAAAAATGTTTAAAACTAGCCTAATTATCAATAACTTACAACTAATTTACTGGCCCTTTACGGGCGCTCTAAATTAAACAATAACTCTTAAAACTAATGTCTTTCGACCTAAAAACTATTTTAATTAAATCTAATTTTTTTTATTTTATTTTATATTTCAAGAAACTTACAAAAAAAACTTGGTATCTTATCATTTTTTTTTAATTTTTTTTTTTTTTTTATTTTTTTTTTTTTTACTTATAAACTAAACCTAAATCTATATTAAAAATAATTAAAACTAAATAAAACTAACTTATGCTAACTAAAAATAACTTAAACTAATTAAAATACCTAATAATACTTAAAACTACTTAAAAACTAGAACAGCCACAGCAGCATTTTTTTTTCGTTTTAAAATTTTTTTTTGTTTATTTTTTATATGCATGCAGACACACAACAACATGCAACCCACCCATACATGTACATACGTACATACATATACGTTCGCACATACATGTACAGACACGCAGATACATGCACGTATGCCCCCGCATACATACATATTTTTAATTTTTTTTTTGGTGCCACCCCGACTGTTCCCTATACCTAATGCCCTAAATCTATGTAAGTCGGCCAAGATATAATATCTTCATCGACTTTAAATATCACGATGCTGTTCAGAGAGCCACCAGAACTGGTTCTCCTGTTTCGTTGTATAGAACCTGGTTGGAATAATATCTTGTGTACTCCGACTCTGGTGTTCTGTGTAATCCAAGGCAACGTCTAAGACATTGCCTCTCAAACACCCGAATCTTTTCCATTTGAGATGGGGCAACGTTGAACCACACCGGGCATCCGTAGGCAATCATCGGCCTGATGAGGGCCATGTAGCAAATCACCTTCACCCTGCTGTCAAGACGGCTGCTATAAAACAGTCGTTTTGTCAAGGCAAAGGCTCCCATAGCCCTGGCGAAAGCAGCACCTATATGTCTGTCGAAATACAGGTACTGATCCAACCAGATGCCAAGGTACTTTACTACACTTTTACTCGCCAGTGGATGTCCATGTGGCCCTACGATCACCAGCTTGCGCCAGTTCTTTCTCGTATCCCTTGAGGCGCTAGACAACGGAGTCCTAAACAAAATAGTTTCTGATTTCTGGAAGTTGATTTTTAACTGATCACAATATCGCTGAATCTTGTCGAAGTCACTCTGCAAGAGACTTTTGATGACCACAACTGTATTAGCTGTTCTGTATGCAATTAGATCGTCGGCGTACGCAATTGCCTGAGTTAGACTACCTATCAGATCGCTGGTGTAAATGCTGAATAGAATCGGCGAGTTAACTGCTCCCTGCTGAAGACCATTATTAATATTAAAAATTGCGGTAGAAGTTACATTGCCACTCTTGACAACAAACTTTCTACCATTTAGCATGTCATAAAGCATATACAATAGAGGTTTACTTATACCTAGTCTGGTTAGCTTTAGATACAGACCTTCTAACCATACGGTGTCGAAGGCCTTCTCCAAATCAACCAGACAGGCACCCGTACACTGCTTTTTAGTTTTGTTCTATTGGATATCAGAAACTAGCTTAGACGCGGCACGAATTGTGTCATGTCCTGCCTTAAAACCGAACTGATTATCCGGGATGATATTTTTGTCCTCCGCCCACTTGAACAGGGCTCTATTAATAACCTTTTCAAATGCTTTGCTGATACTCGGAAGAAGACTTATCGACCGGAGATTCGCCGGATTGGAGTTGTCCTTTCCCTTTTTTGGGAGAAGGTGCACCACACCTGTCTTCCACCGCACTGGATAATATGTATAATTCGCGTTGTTAAACAGTGTGGTATAAATGTCAACTGCTTCTTGAGGCAAATGTCGTAGTACAACGTTGGATATACCATCGACTCCTGCAGACTTCTTTTTCTTTAATGAATCGAAGATGAGCTGGAGCTCATTCTTCGCAATTAACAGGGACTGGGCCCATTTCGGTCGGCGATTATGGCGTTTGCCAAATCTTCATCATTAAACCCGGCAAAACCAAGGTTTTCAGATCGCCATTCGCTTATATCGTTTCGGAGCCATAAGTGATGAAGCAGAGCTCTGTTCTCCAGCTCATGATTCGGTACACTTGCTGGAAAACAGCCCCCACAGCCTCCACCTTCTCCTGCGGATCTTCGATTATGAAGAGGTCATCGTCCAAGACGGCGTCATCTGGGTCTATGCCTGCTGTCAGAAGTACGTCTCTGTTTTGTGTCGTCCTTTGGAGCTTAAGGCACGGAAGGTCGTTTTGATCTTTTCTTCTGAATATCTTATTAATTTGTGGGAACATACTCGGGTCGGTAGCGTTCACGGCCCGAATTTTGTTGTCCCAAAACAAATTAATGGATAACCTACAATTTTCTTTGATCAATTGGTTGATGTTTTTGATGGACGACTTCAGTGTCCTTATCTCCAGATCTCGTGTGTCAGTAAGCCGTCTGTACCAGCATTTTAGTCTTGTAAGTAAGCCACTTTTTTGTCTGTGTAGTGCATCAATTGTCGCGTTACGGTACATGTCAGTTGCGTTACGTACTTTATATTTCGGTATTGTCCTGTTCATTGTTCGTTGAATTGTTTCGTCCATTTGTTCTAAGTATCTGTCAATTTCAGTATTTGTCATGTTCCTGTCATTTGGTGGGGATATACCATTTGATCGTAATTCGCTCAATAAGACGTTCAAAAAGCGTGGCCAGCGCACCTTACTGTAATTGTAAGTATGCACCGGTACATACTCCTCCAACTCCATAAGCGCGTTCGAAAGTTGTATTACGGCGGCGAGTCCACAGTGGTCACTGTCGTACTCGATCGTTCTTAAACAATTTTTAGGAAGATGGCCCACAGTATCAGTAATTGTTAGTCTTGCGTCTTTCAACAATAGATCCAGATAGGCACCGCTTCTTGGAAACGGTGGCCTGTCTGTAGCGAGAAGTTCAATGCGATACTCCAGGTTGTATCGACCCATCTAATTATACAGATGGTTACCACAAGGATTTTGTATTTGATTTCCCCAATCTATATGTTTGGCATTCAAATCACCAGCCAATATGTAGTAGTTTTCTTCCGAGCTCAATCTTAAGCATTCAAAAAGCTTTTCAAGCTCTGTTATAAACTGTGTGGGCTGAGGTGTTTCCGGTGCATAGGCAGCGATCACATACATTCGCTTCCCCTGTTGGAGATGAATGCCTATGATGCATGCCTCTAACGTCCGAAATTTACTCACATCACTATTATATATTACCTTATGACTAATGCCCTTACGTATAAAGATTGCGACGCCCCCTCCTTGAGTGGAGTTGGATCGGTCTCTCCTTACGATATTGTAATTGTTGTTAGTCAATTTATGTTTCTGGTTAAGCTTAGTTTCGCTAGCCATAAACACATCTGGACTTATGTCTTTAAGCAATTGGAATAAATTCGCTCTACGTTCGGTCCTAATCAGTGAATTTACATTCACAGCTAGGATCTTAAAGGGCCTCTCCGGCAGCGCGCCCTTTACCACTAAGTTGCGTTAAGCTCGGCAAAACAGAGTAGAGATAATCCACCCTAGTCGCCTGCTCCCTGATCTTGTTTTGGAGGCCGTTCAACTGGCCCTGGATGGCCAGTAGAACGCCCATAATATCCGCCTGTGCCGCCGGCGCCTTAGGCACGGGGGCCTGTTGGGCGACCTTTGGTGTAGGCTGTACCGTGCTTCCCCTTCCTGACGCCATTTGGGCGTAAGAAATTTGGGGGTTGACGGGCGTTGTTGTAGGAGGGCGCACTGTTGGACGCTTTTCTACCACTGTTTGCTTTGCTGCTTTATTCTTTTTTATAACCTGAAACGTCGGGCATCCCCGATTATTAGCGGGGTGTCCGGCGCCTCGGCAGAGTACACATTTAAGCTGGGTCCTATCTTCGACCCGTTCCTTTCCTAACTTGCATTCATCTGCATTGTGGTTCTCTCCACACTTAACGCAGCGTGACTGCATTTCGCAGTTTGTTGCGGCGTGGCCGAACCTTTGGCAGCGCATGCATTGAAGCATGTCGCCGCGCCTTTTTAATTTGTCCCAAGTTACAACCTGGTAGTTGAGGACGGATATACTCCTCAAACTATCCAGTTTGCTGCTGGATGAGAGTTGAACAAGGAAGAAGGGAAGACTCCGCTTCTCCCGCCTAGCTCTAACTGTAGCGAACGGCTTGACCCCGATAAAGTCGAGATCGTCATTCCCTTTTTGGCGGAGTTCATTTAAGAGCACCTGTGGTTCCGTGCAGGAATCTATGCCCTTCAAAAGGACCGTTGAAATTTTTCAGTTTTAGGGGTGAAACTAAAGAATTCAGTAGTAGTTTCTTTTAGCAACTCTTTAATTTTTTTGTGTTGTTCCAGTGTGAAGCTTTTAATAGTAAAATTTTGACCTATGGTCAACTTACATAGCTTTATGGTATCCTGTAACTCCATTTTATAAGTATTTATGGGTGGCACCTTTTCTTTTTTCCTAATCGGCGGCTGTGGCTTCTGCTGCTGAGACTGACTTTTCTGCTGCTGTTGATTCTGCTGCTTTTGAATCTGCTGCTGCTCTTTTTCTTGCGGTAGTTTCGGGGCTTGTGTCTGCTGCTGTTGCTGTTGTTTTTGCCGTTGTTGTTTTGGCTGCTGCTGTGGCTGTTGTTTTTGTAATTGTTCTTTTTTCTGTTGGTGTTCTTTTCCGTCGAGTTCTTTTAGTTGCTTCGCTCGGCGCGCTTCTTGGCTGGCCTTTACTTTATTTTTCAACTTTTGGATTTCTGCCTCCATTGTTACAATTTGAGCGAACATTCTTTTTACCTCGCCCTCCTCAGATTACGCCTCTGATGTGGAGAGGTTCACGAAGGCAGTACTATCGCCCGTCGTGAAGTGCCCTTCTCCTTCCTCAGACATATATGCAATACCCTCTTCGGGTGAAGTGTCTAGCTGGGTTTGTCTTGCTGCCTCTGACGTCTCGTCTATATCGGACGTATGCACCCCAGCTGGCAGCTTTGCTGAGGTGGCCGTGGATCTCCTTTTTACCAAATTTGGTGCGCACTTGATCCTCTTTCTGCGCTTTGGATTAGCATCGGATGATGTTGCCGTTGTTGTTATTGCTGTTGGTGTTGTTGCTGCAGAATCACTGCTTGTAATTGGAACATCTTTCGATGTTCCCTCAGCTGATGCCATCGCTGGCCTCATTGGCCCTAGGACACCTTTCGATGCCCCCGTGCTTAAACTCTTCCTCCTTTGATTGTTTTCCCAACCAATAAAGTTTTCCACTTCACGGTTGTAAAAAAAAGCAGCTAAAGTTCTGATGCCCGGCTGGGAATCGAACTGGCGACCCTCGGATTCTCGGTCGGCCACTCTTTTTTTTTTTTTGTTTTTTAAATTCATTTTTATTTCATATTAACTTATAACTATCTTAAAGCTGGACAAAAATGTTTAAAACTAGCCTAATTATCAATAACTTACAACTAATTTACTGGCCCTTTACGGGTACTCTAAATGAAATAATAACTCTTACAACTAATGCCTTTCGACCTAAAAACTATTTTAATTAAATCTAATTTTTTTTTATTTATTTTATATTTCAAGAAACTTTTTTACAAAAAACTTGATATCTTATCATTTTTTTTTTCTTTTTAATTTTTTTTTTATTTTTTTTCCTTTTTTTACTTATAAACTAAACCTAAATATATATTAAAAATAATTAAAACTAAATAAAACTAACTTATACTAACTAAAAATAACTTAAACTACTTAAAATACCTAATAATACTTAAAACTACTTATAAACTAGAACAGCCACAGCAGCATTTTTTTCGTTTTAAAATTTTTTTTTTTGTTTATTTTTTATATGCATGTAGACACATACCAACATGCAACCCACCAATACATGTACATACGCACATACATATACATACGCACATACATGTGCAGACATGCAGATACATGCACGTATGCCCCCGCATACATACATATTTTTAATTTTTTTTTTTGGTGCCACCCCAACTGTTCCCTATACCTAATGCCCTAAGTCTATGGAAGTCGGCCAAGATATAATATCTTCATCGACTTTAAATATCACGATGCTGTTCAGAGAGCCACCAGAACTGGTTCTCCTGTTTCGTTGTATAGAACCTGGTTGGAATAATATCTTGTGTACTCCGACTCTGGTGTTCTGTGTAATCCAAGGCAACGTCTAAGACATTGCCTCTCAAACACCCGAATCTTTTCCATTTGAGATGGGGCAACGTTGAACCACACCGGGCATCCGTAGGCAATCATCGGCCTGATGAGGGCCATGTAGCAAATCACCTTCACCCTGCTGTCAAGACGGCTGCTATAAAACAGTCGTTTTGTCAAGGCAAAGGCTCCCATAGCCCTGGCCAAAGCAGCACCTATATGTCTGTCGAAATACAGGTAATGATCCAACCAGATGCCAAGGTACTTTACTACACTTTTACTCGCCAGTGGATGTCCATGTGGCCCTACGATCACCAGCTTGCGCCAGTTCTTTCTCGTATCCCTTGAGGCGCTAGACAACGGAGTCCTAAACAAAATAGTTTCTGATTTCTGGAAGTTGATTTTCAACTTCCAGTCATCACAATATCGCTGAATCTTGTCGAAGTCACTCTGCAAGAGACTTTTGATGGCCTCAACTCTATTGGCTGTTCTGTACGCAATTAGATCGTCGGCGTACGCAATTGCCTGAGTTAGACTACCTATCAGATCGCTGGTGTAAATGCTGAATAGAATCGGCGAGTTAACCGCTCCCTGCTGACCATTATTAATATTAAAAATTGCGGTAGAAGTTACATTGCCACTCTTGACAACAAACTTTCTACCATTTAGCATGTCATAAAGTATATACAATAGAGGTTTACTTATACCTAGTCTGGTTAGCTTTAGATAGAGACCTTCTAACCATATGGTGTCGAAGGCCTTCTCCAAATCAACCAGACAGGCACCCGTACACTGCTTTTTAGTTTTGTTCCATTGGATATCAGAAACTAGCTTAGACGCGGCATGAATTGTGTCATGTCCCGCCTTAAAACCGAACTGATTATCCGGGATGATATTTTTGTCCTCCGCCCACTTGAACAGGGCTCTATTAATAACCTTTTCAAATACTTTGCTGATACTCGGAAGAAGACTTATCGACCTGAGATTCGCCGGATTGGAATTGTCCTTTCCCTTTTTAGGGAGAGGATGCACCACTGCTGTCTTCCACCGCACTGGATGATATGCATTATTCAGCGCGTTGTTATACAGTGTGGTATATATGTCAACTGCTTCTTGAGGCAAATGTCGTAGTACAACGTTGGATATACCATCGACTCCTGCTGATTTCTTTTTCTTTAGTGAATCAAAGATGAGCTGGAGCTCAATCTCCGAAATTAACAGGGAACTGGTCCCATTTCGCTCGGCGATTATGGCGTTTGCCAAATGTTCATCATTAAACCCGGTAAAACCAAGGTTCTCAGATCGCCACTGCGTTATATCGTTCCGGAGGTAAAAGTGGTGAACCAGAGCTCTGCTCTCCAGGTCATGGTTCGGGCGAATGCTAGCATTCACCTTGTACACTTGCTGAAAAGCAGCCCCACCGCCTCCACCTTCTCCTGCGGATCTTCGAATATGAAGAGGTCATCGTCCAAGATGGCGTCATCTGGGTCTATGCCTGCTGTCAGAAGTACGTCTCTGTTTTGTGTCATCCTCTGGAGCTTAAGACACGGAAGGTCGTTTTGATCGTTTCTTCTGAATATCTTATTAATTTGTGGGAACATACTCGGGTCGGTAGCGTTCACGGCCCGAATTTTGTTGTCCCAAAACAAATTAATAGACAACCTATAATTTTCTTTGATCAATTGGTTGATGTTTTTGATGGACGACTTCAGTGTCCTTATCTCCAGATCTCGTGTGTCAGTAAACCGTCTGTACAAGCGTTTTAGTCTTGTCAGTAAGCCACTTTTTTGTCTGTGTAGTGCATCAATTGTCGCGTTACGGTACATGTCAGTTGCGTTACGTTCTTTGTATTTCGGTATTGTCCTGTTCATTGTTCGTTGAATTGTTTCGTCCATTTGTTCTAAATATCTGTCAATTTCAGTATTTGTCATGTTCTTGTCATTTGGTGGGGATATACCATTTGATCGTAATTCGCTCAATAAGACGTCCGAGAAGCGTGGCCAGCGAACCTTACTGTAATTGTAAGTATGCACCGGTACATACTCCTCCAACTCCATAAGCGAGTTCGGAAGTTGTATACGGTGGCGAGTCCGCAGTGGTCACTGTCGTACTCGATCGTTCTTAAACAATTTTTAGGCCAATGGCCCACAGTATCAGTAATTGTTAGTCTTGCGTCTTTCAACAATAGATCCAGATAGGCACCGCTTCTTGGAAACGATGGCCTGTCTGTAGCGAGAAGTTCAATGCGATACTCCAGGTTGTATCGACCCATCCAATTATACAGATGGTTACCACGAGGATTTTGTATTTGATTTCCCCAATCTATATGTTTGGCATTCAAATCACCAGCCAATATGTAGTAGTTTTCTTCCGAGCTTAATCTTAAGCATTCAAAAAGCTTTTAAAGATCTGTTATAAACTGTGTGGGCTGAGGTGTTTCCGGTGCATAGGCAGCGATCACATACATTCGCTTCCCCAGTTGGAGATGAATGCATATGATGCATGCCTCTAACGTCCGAAATTTACGCACATCACTATTATATATTACCTTATGACTAATGCCTTTACGTATACAGATTGCGACGCCCCCTCCTTGAGTGGAGTTGGGTCGGTCTCTCCTTACGATATTGTAATTGTT
Organism: Philhelius pedissequus; assembly: GCA_910595825.1. Classification (NCBI taxonomy): domain Eukaryota; kingdom Metazoa; phylum Arthropoda; class Insecta; order Diptera; family Syrphidae; genus Philhelius; species Philhelius pedissequus. The sequence goes on from OU343160.1 coordinate 150,527,050, forward strand.
GTTAGTCAATTTATGTTTCTGGTTAAGCTTAGTTTCGCTAGCCATAAACACATCTGGACTTATGTCTTTAAGCAATTGGAATAAATTCGCTCTACGTTCGGTCCTAATCAGTGAATTTACATTCACAGCTAGGATCTTAAAGGGCCTCTCCGGCAGCGCGCCCTTAACCTCTAAGTTGCGTTAAGCTCGGCAAACCAGAGTAGAGATAATCCACCCTAGTCGCCTGCTCCCTGATCTGGCTTTGGAGGCCGTTCAACTGGCCCTGGATGGCCAGTAGAACGCCCATAATATCCGCCTGTGCCGCCGGCGCCTTAGGCACGGGGGCCTGTTGGGCGACCTTTGGTGTAGGCTGTACTGTGCTTCCCCTTCCTGACGCCATTTGGGCGTAAGAAATTTGGGGGTTGACGGGCGTTGTTGTAGGAGGGCGCACTGTTGGACGCTTTTCTACCACTGTTTGCTTTTCTGCTTTATTGTTTTTTATAAGCTGAAACGTCGGACATCCCCGATAATTAGCGGGGTGTCCGGCGCCTCGGCAGAGTACACATTTAAGCTGGGTCCTATCTTCGACCTGTTCCTTTCGTAACTTGCATTCATCTGCATTGTGGTTCTCTCCACACTTAACGCAGCGTGACTGCATTTCGCAGTTTGTTGCGGCGTGGCCGAACCTTTGGCAGCGCATGCATTGAAGCATGTCGCCGCGCCTTTTTAATTTGTCCCAAGTTACAACCTGGTAGTTGAGGACGGATATACTCCTCAAACTATCCAGTTTGCTGCTGGTTGAGAGTTGAACAAGGAAGAAGGGAAGACTCCGCTTCTCCCGCATAGTTCTAACTGTAGCGAACGGCTTGACCCCGATAAAGTCGAGATCGTCATTCGCTTTTTGGCGGAGTTCATTTAAGAGCACCTGTGGTTCCGTGCAGGAATCTATGTCCTTCAAAAGGACCGTTTGAAATTTTTCGGTTTTAGGGGTGAAACTATAGAATTCAGTAGTAGTTTCTTTTACCAACTCTTTAATTTTTTTGTGCTGTTCCAGTGTGAAGCACTGGATAGCATGCCTATCGTTATTTAATCTTTTAATAGTAAAATTTTGACCTATGGTCAACTTACATAGATTTATGGTATCCTGTAACTCCATTTTATAAGTATTTATGGGTGGCACCTTTTCTTTTTTCGTAATCGGCGGCTGTGGCTGCTGCTGCTGAGACTGACTTTTCTGCTGCTGTTGATTCTGCTGCTTTTGAATCTGCTGCTGCTCTTTTTCTTGCGGTTGTTTCTGGGCTTGTGTCTGCTGCTGTTGCTGTTGTTTTTGCCATTGTTGTTTTGGCTGCTGCTGTGGCTGTTGTTTTTGCCGTTGTTGTTTTGGCTGCTGCTGTGGCTGTTGTTTTTGTAATTGTTCGTTTTGCTGTTGTTGTTTTTGTTCCTCGATTTCTATCAGTTGTGTGGCTCTGCGCGCTTCTAGCTTGGCCTTAAGTTGGCTTTTCAAACTTTGGATTTCTGCCTCCATTGTTTCAATTCGAGCGACAATTATTTGTTCCTCGTCCTCCTCAGATGACGCCTCTGATGTGGAGAGGTTCACGAAGGCAGTACTATCGCCTGTCGTGAAGTGCCCTTCTCCTTCATCAGACATATATTCAATACCCTCTTCGGGTGAAGTGTCTAGCTGGGTTTGTCGTGCTGCCTCTGACGTCTCGTCTATATCGGACGTATGCACCCCAGCTGGCAGCTTTGCTGAGGTGGCCGTGGATCTCCTCCTTACCAAATTTGGTGCGCACTTGATCCTCTTTCTGCGCTTTGGATTAGCATCGGATGATGTTGCCGTTGTTGTTATTGCTGTTGATGTTGTTGCTGCAGAATCACTGCTTGTAATTGGAACATTTTTCGATGTTCCCTCAGCTGATGCCATCGCCGGCCTCATTGGCCCTAGGACACCTTTCGATGCACCGGTGCTTAAGCTCCTCCTCCTTTGCTCGTTTTCCCAACCAATAAAGTTTTCCACTTCACGGTTGTGAAAAAAAGCAGCTAAAGTTTTGATGCCCGGCTGGGAATCGAACTGGCGACCCTCGGATTCTCGGTCGGTCACTCTACTACTGTGCTACTGCACCACTTATGAAATCTTGATTTAATTTAGAACTAAAGCTCACTCACGAAATTTAATTTGGAAAAACTGGGAAGCCGAGAACATGTTAACACTTCCACGGTACGAGATCGACTGTCGGGCATTCTATCCCTGTGCTACTGCACCACTTATGAAATTCTGATTTGATGTAGAACTTAAGCTCACACACGAAATTTAATTTGGAGAAACTGGGAAGCCGAAAACGTGTTAACACTTCAACAGTACGAGATCGACTATGAATAATAATAATAATAATATGAATCATTACTTCAAAATGGCGTTTAATTTTTTATTCTAAACATATTTTCAAAATTTTAGAAATAAAAAACTATTTGTTTTTTAAAAACAGCTTCAACGATTTTTGATTTGTTCTTGGTATAGCTATTCTCCATTTATTATTATTGTCCAACAATTCAAATGTTATCTTTTTTCCCTTAAACCTTAACCACTAAGCAATACTTAGTTAAGTTGTGTATGTGTTAATATTTTAGTATGCATATGTATCATCCATTTAGTTCCACCTAATTATATTTCATTTTACGCATTTTTGCGAACGTGACTGAATAGCTATTTATATATGTATACGTATCTATGAATATTATGTATATTACACTTAAATTATAAAGTTATATGCATATAGCTACCTATCCAAATATAACCTAGACTTTCATTATTATATCCATCTATGTATATATGTACATATTACTCTAGATAAAGATTTTATAAATCCATAATAAAGATTTAAATATACATTTGTAGGTACATATGTAGTTATATAACTATTCCTTGAGTCATCCATTCTAAGATTCATTATACTAAGATTCAAGGAAACATAGGCATAAGCCCACCTAATGATAACTAGGATACGTAATTACAGCATCAATAGCTAGCTACATTAAACTTGTTAACTACAATAGCAGGTGCCTAAGATCCAGACATGCATTTTATTTAATATTAAAAAAATAGTTTTTGTGGAATGTGCTGAAAATGAAATCCAATTGAAACTTTTTAAGATTTTACACTCATCGTTCTTAATATTTTTGTACTTATTTTTTTTTTTTGGCTTCACTAAAAAAATAAAAGACGTCCGCTTGGCCTTCAAATCGACTAAAATTCTGGATCACTTTTATACAAAACTTAAGACGACACCTGACAAAGCCAAACAAACAGATGTCATATACAAGATAATCAAATAATCCTGTGCAGACCGCCCTTGGCAAGCCATAGCATCAAAAGCGGCCATTCTCCAAATTTTGATGGTGTTAAAATTCTGCAGAAGGAGAAACACGTATAGAAACTATGTTGCTGCGGTATATTGCTCCATTGTCTCATCTTCATAAACATTACATATTTCACTACTAGTTTCTTTGTATTCAAGAAATAGACTAAACTTCTTTTGAACTGCTTTTCATCTTTTATAAATCATACAATTGCCACACCAACATAGATATCGAATGATGGGTATCTCATATTCGCCGTTGGCCATTGCCCAGCTGAGCCAGAGAAGTAATTTTTTCGCAGTTCATTACCGGTCGTCACTCGAACAAGTTAGAATTATATTAGGCGTGTTTTTTCTAAGCCCCGGGGAAATTGGAGGAAAAAACGACTAGTGGAATTAACAATTTGCATGCTAAATCCAAGAACAACTACTCCCCGGGGGAATTTTATATTTGATCCTCCGGGATAAAAAATAAAAACTCAAACACAATTTTTATTCAAACTTTTAAATCTTTTATTCAATCAATATTAAAGCCTCAGATCCCTTACCACTGGTGGGGGGAAATCATTGGCTGAACGTTGAGATGAGAACTACAAAATTGAACTGGCTCAAGTATCTTTATGCAAGCCCTTTTTGTGTATTATAATTTGTCTATGCAGTGATGCTGCAAATGATACAAATATACATTGGTTTATTTTATGATGATTCAAAAGGGTTGAATCATTTACAATCTTTGTTTGGATAGATTTTCTTTGTTTAGATTCGTTTTCGATCGTTGACGATCTTTGTTTATACTAATTTAATGGAGATACTTTATTGGATAAATTTTATTATACTCAAGCAAATATGCTTGGTATGCTTTAATTAATATTTATGTTTGGAAGTAATTTTATTATATTCAGGCAAATATGCTTGGTTTTAAGCGATATGAAATACGCTTGGTATGGTTTGGTTGTTATGATTGGGAAGCAATTCTATAACTCCTCCCCCCTTTGATTTTTGTTTCTCCTGGAACAATTTTTTGTATAAAATTATAAGTATAATACAAATTATAACAATTACAAATATATTTACACCAAATTGAATAAAGGATTGGTCAGAAACTTTTTCTACTATTTCTTTAATATTTTCAATGTTTGTTAGATTATAATCTTCAATTTTTAAGTCAATGTCTGTTAAATTATAATTATCTTCCACATAAATATTTATTGGTTGTTTTAAAATTGAATGTTTGTTAACATATTCTTTTTCGTTTATCTTGATTTCACAATTTTCAAAATTTATTAATACATTTCTTTTGATTGGAAAAACTTTTCTTTCATCACAAGAACTTTGTATTTTAGAGTTGCTATTTTTAACAATTAGTATTCCATTTTGAAGTTCTTTTACAATGTTTGTTTTTTCATTCTTCCTTTTAAGACAGTTATTTTTAATTACACAATTAGTATAGGTTTTAAGATATTTTAATTCTTTATTTTCAAGATATTTATAAAAAGTATCATTTATTTTTATAATATTTTCATCATCTATTTCTAATTCGATATTTTCCTCGTTGGGAATAGAAGATATAAGATATTTATCAAAACTATAAATTCGATCTGGTATTTGAATTATAAAAATTAAAAGATCATTATCGTATTCACTTATAGAGAGTTTAATGTTTTTTAGTTTGAACAAATCGATATCGTAATATTCTATTTCTTCCGCCGTTAATAAGCTATTTGTCATTATTTGTAATCTACTTGCTAAAATGATATTTTGTATTTTTTCAATGATTTCTTTCAATTTGTCAACTCTTTTAGTATATTCTAGAATTATAATTCTTTTTTCCAATTGCTTAAATTTCTCTTCAGAACCGGAATATTTTTTTATTTTTGTATCAATCAAATTTTTTAATGTTTTTATTTCCTGTTGAAGTTGGTTATTTATATTTACCTGTTTATTATTATTAATTATTAACTCATGATTATTTACGGTTAGTGTTTTTAATCGATTTTCTATGTCCGATTTGTCTTCGTCATCCATTGTTCCGAAAAGGAAATTTAATGCTCTACCTCCTATATTTATGAGACTTCTAGTTTTTCTTGTAATAGGCTTATGTCCCTTAATACTTCTTAATTCTTCTTCAATTAAATTTAGTTCACTGTCTATGTATGTTGTAATTCTAATATCTTCTGGAGATTTCACTATAAAATTCTTTTGTTCTAACCACTGTTTATTTGTTTTTGTTAATAACACTTTTATTTCCGTTAAATTAATTATATGTATTATAAAATTCAATTCATTTACTATGTTTACTTCGTCATATTTGATTACCGCGTAACCATTATTGTTTATTACTTCTTCAATAATTAATTTGCTGCTTATTAAGCCAATAATGGTGAATAATACCACGAGACTTTTCATTTTTTTTTGCGACTTGTTTGAATTATATATGAATCTAAACTAAATTCTACTCTGAGATTTTCTATTGACTTGGCTTGCTTTGATTAGATTGTCTTGGTTTATATGCTTACTCTTTCTTTCTTTCTGAATATTTCTTGTATGCTGATTTTCGAGTTTATCATACTTATATCTTGGTGCTGTCTTATGACGGTCTGTTCTGGAATTTTTAACAAATCCTTCCGTTCTCTTTTCATTATATTCCTCTCTATTTGTATTTAGTTTACCGATTACTTTTTCTTTATTTTTGATCATAAGATCATGAAGTTTATTTTTATCTATACTAGCTTTCTGTATATCATATGGTTTTTGTTTAGTAGTAGAATGTATCGAAGTATTATAAAATAGATTCGCTTTGTGAACAGCTACTCGAATTTCATGTATATTTGGGTTAGTTTTTTTGTTCAAGAGTGCTCTTACTTTTTCAGCTAATGTTCTATGAAAGACTTCAATGTCTGAATTACCTGTATGACTATTAGGTTTAGTAAAATGTATTTCTATATCAAGGTCTTCTAATAATTTTATTATTCTTGGAAAGTTAAATTCATTGTCCATTACAAGTCTTTTTGGTTTACCGTTGGTTGCTAATAATTGTAAGATAGTTTCTTCTAAAGTTTCATGAGAAACATTTGGAACATATGTAGCGGTAGTTAGCTTACTAAATTTATCCATTGAAGTTAAGTATTTTGTTTTATTAATACAATAAATATCTAAGTGAACTATCTCATTAATATGTTTTGGGTTTTCTGTTAAATGAAATTTTTCTTTAACTGGTCGTCTATCATACTTTGATTGTTTGCATATGTTGCAACTATTGATTATATCATTAATTAATTCTTTTAATTTTTTAAAATAGATTTTTGTTCTATAAGTCCTCTATAATTTTCTTCAATTCCAGAGTGACCTGTTTCTTTTTCATGATACAGTTTTATTTGTTTAATGGCTTCTTCTTCTGTCTCTAAGTCTTTAGCAAAATGTTCACATTTATAAAATTTTATTCTTGTTCCAAATAACTATATTAATTTTTGTTAAAGAATATTATATTCACTGTCTGTTAATTCAGTATAAATTCCTGTACTAACTTTTTCTATTAATGGTATTATTAAATCATTAAAATTATCTTTATATAACTCATTTATTCCAATATGTATTCTTTTATATTTAGGGATTTTGTTCAATCCATTTCCTGCTTTTAATATGATTTGTTGCTTAAAAATATTCACCGCACTATATTTTATTGGAAAGTGATCATTCATTTCTTCATGTTGTGAATGTACTGTAGGTCTGACTGAATCCTGTTCTAACATGTTAATTTCTTGCGTGACTGTAATTTCTCTACTCAAAAAATCTGCTACAGTATTACATGTACCTTTTAAATATTCGATTTGCATATCGTATTCTCCTAATTGGAGTACCCATCTTTGTAATCTAGGTGAGATATCTCTGCCTAAATTTTTTGTCTGAAGCCATTTTAAAGGCTGATGATCTGTTTTAAGGTCAAACCTTCTCCCATATAAATACGGTCGTAAATATTTAACTGACCAAACTATAGCTAGTAACTCTTTTTCTGTTGTACTATAATTCCTTTCATGTTCGTTGAGAGTTCTACTTATAAATGTAATTGGGTGACTTTTTTGCATGAGCACTGCTCCAATTGCATAATTGGATGCATCTGTCGTTAAGACAAATTTTTCATTGAAATCAGGATATGCAAGTACTGGCTCCGTTTGAAGTGCATTTTTTAGTTCTTGATGCGCTTTGATATAATTTATATCATTTTTGTTAATTTTTGCATCTTTTTTTAAATATTTAGTTATTGGTTGTGCAATTTTCGCATAATCTTTAATAAATTTTCTATAATAGCCTGTTATACCCAAAAATGATTTAATTTCTTTAGCTGTAGTAGGAAGTTGTATTTTGTCTATAGCTTCTATTTTGTCTGAATTAGGTTTCACACCTTTGTCTGTAATTGTGTGTCCTAAAAATTTCGTTTCTCTCTTAAGAAAATTACATTTGTCTACCTGTACTTTAAGGTTATATTTTTTTAATTGTTGAAAGACTAATCGAAGATTAATCATGTGCTCTTGCAATGAGGTGCTAAAAATCAGTATATCATCAAGGTATACTACACAAATTTTATTTATGAGTCCATCTAAAACCTCATTCATCATTCGTTGGAATGTGGCTGGTGCATTTTTTAGACCAAATGGCATTCGTAGCCATTCGTAGTGACCATATGGGGTTGAAAAAGCAGTTTTTTCAGAATCAACGGGATTCATTTTAATTTGGTGAAAACCTTTTGCAAGGTCAAGGGTTGAAAAATATTGAGCTCGTCCTAATTTATCTAATATTTCATCGATATTGGGTAAAGGATGCATAAATTCAATTGTTTTTTCATTTAATTTTCTATAATCGACCACCATTCGCCATTTTTGCTCACCAGAATTGTCTATTTTCTTTGGCACTATCCAAATGGGTGCTTTGTAAGGTGAAACACTTTTTCTTATTATACCTTGTTTTAATAAATCTTTAACTTGACGTTAAATCTCTTGTTCGTGAATTTTAGGATATCTATATATCTTACTAAATATTGGGCTATCATGCTCAGTCCTAATACTATGCATGGTTTGTGTTGTTGAACTAAGTTTATCACCTTCTTTGTAAAATACATATTTATATTCGTCAATAAATTTTTTTAATTCCTGCTTTTCCTCAAAGTTTAAACTCTCGTCTACTAATTGGCTCATATGCGTTGAGTTACAATATTCTAGATTTTGAATTTCTTCATATTCATATAAACATGCTATTTCTGTACCTTCTTTAAAGTAATTTTCAAAAAATATTTTCCTTTCGTTTATTTCCATAAATCCTTCTTCTAAATTTAATTTTGCTCCTATAGGTTTTAATAAGTTTTGGCCTATTATTCCCACAAATTTATTATTTCGTATTTTCATCAACTTCCATGCCATTGTAGCCTCATCTTCGTTGAACTCTACTGGCAATTCAGTTATAATTTCATTTTTTATAATATTTTCATAATTCAAGGATTTTATTCTTATTGGAACCTTCATTAAAATTCTAGGAATTTCTAATAGTTGTGACTCATCAAGTATACTTGTTGTTGAACCACTGTCTATTAGAATTTTAAATTGTTTATTATGCATTGTTATTTTTACTATTGGAAGTGTTTCTTCTTCCCGGTTATGGTAAAATTTACCTCTTCATGTCTAATCTCTGTATTGTTTATGTCCATATCTTCTTGTCTGGGCCTATTATTGTCATAATTGTTATTCCTATACTGTCCTGAATTTTGGGGTCTTTGATTATTATGATTAAAATTTGCTTGATGGTTATTTCTATTAAATCCGAATCGAAAATTATTTGAATTTGCGTTTCCAAATATTCTGTGATTATTTTGTCTAACTTGTTCTGAAGATATTCTATCGTGTTGCGGCCTAAAATTGTTATTGACATTATTTTGTCTAAATAAGTTGTTGGGATGCAAATTATTTCTAAAAGGATTCCGATTTAGATTTTGATTAAAATTATTTTGATTTGATTTTGGTATATTTTGATATTTAATTTGTTCAGGGATTTTTCTTATCATATTATTACTTTCTAGCAGGTCAAAAGCCTCCATCATATTATTTGGTTGGCTTGCAATCACTATTGCCTTTTGGCTAGGTGACAATGTGTTTTTAAATGATTCTAAAGCTATTTTTTCATTATTTTTTTGAGTATAGACATTATCGGGCTCAAGTTGAGTTTTTGTTTGTAACTCTTGCAACAAATTATCAATTTTATTATAATTCCTAATTGTGTCGTTTTCATTGACACTATTTATTTCTGTCACTAACTTAAGATATGATTTTTTAACACCAAATTGTCTTACCAGCTGTACTTTTATGTCTGTCCAAGGTGCAAGATGTTGTAGACTATTTATTGCTCTCAAAGCCTCGCCTTGAATTTTTTGGTGCACCACAAAAACTGCCTGTTCCATGTAGATTGGATCCTGGATTCTCTCAAGTAAATACTCCATCGATGATATAAAAAGAGCCAGGTTGTCTGATGATCCTTTAAATGGGTTAATCATCCTTAATTCTTTTAGATAGAATTTTTGCTGTTCTGCCCAAACTGCATGTTGAACTGGGTCCATCGGAGCTTGTGCTCTTGCTTGAGCTTGAACTTCGGCTAATTGCGCTTGCTGATTTGCAAGTGCAACCTGTTGAGCTTGATGTTCTGCGGCGTTCATTTTATTTATATTTTCCTCTTGTATTTTAAAAATTCTTTCTCTTAGTTTCCGCAAGTTTTTCATTCACTTATATTTTTATTTAAAAGTTATTATTATTATATTTTTTTTTTCACCTGCTTGTCTTTTGCATAGACACTTTGTCTTTTTCGTAGACACTATATTTTCCGTTGACACTTAATTATTGTTTTGTTTACTTATCTCTCTGTGAGGATGCGTGTATTAAAAAAAAATTTTTTATGAACACTTAAGTATACAATAATTTTGTTCTCCTGGTACGAGATTGTTTTGTTCACTAAAACACTTCAGCGTTATTAATTTTCACAAAACAATTTAATTTCGATCGTTGAATAATGTTTTAGATAATGTACGTTGTACTTTAATCCGCACCAAAATTCTACCGGTTAAAAAAAAAATTTATTTTCTTTTCGGTCCAATCACTGAATCTCATCTATTCATTAATTTTCGTTTAACTTCTTAGTGAGATCCTACCGACTGCGCCAATTTTATATTTGATCCTCCGGGATCACTTTTTAAAAAAAAAATTAAAAAATAAAAACTCAAACACAATTTTTATTCAAACTTTTAAATCTTTTATTCAATCATTATTAAAGCCTCAGATCCCTTACACTGGTGGGGGGAAATCATTGGCTGAACGTTGAGATGAGAACTACAAAATTGAACTGGCTCAAGTATCTTTATGCAAGCCCTTTTTGTGTATTATAATTTGTCTATGCAGTGATGCTGCAAATGATACAAATATACATTGGTTTATTTTATGATGATTCAAAAGGGTTGAATCATTTACAATCTTTGTTTGGATAGATTTTCTTTGTTTAGATTCGTTTTCGATCGTTGACGATCTTTGTTTATACTAATTTAATGGAGATACTTTATTGGATAAATTTTATTATACTCAAGCAAATATGCTTGGTATGCTTTAATTAATATTTATGTTTGGAAGTAATTTTATTATATTCAGGCAAATATGCTTGGTGGGCATTTAATATTTTAAGCGATATGAAATACGCTTGGTATGGTTTGGTTGTTATGATTGGGAAGCAATTCTATAACTGGGGCATTGGCATACTAGATATAATAAGTCAATGTCCGGGGGTGCTTAAACTCAGGGAATTCTCGAGCCTTAGCTTTTGGAGAGGATAAAACCTGTGCTAACAAATTCTTTTTTATTATTTTCAATACTTCAAATATAACACTACTGCCAAGCTTTCTCACTAAGCCCCGTGGTCGTTTTGTTCATCCAATTTCACCGGGTTTTGTAAAAAATCGCAACTATTGTCGATTATAAAATACACACATAGAGATATTCGTATTACCGTTCGACTCAGTTATACATAAATATATCTTCTAATTATAATTAATTAACGGCTTAAAGGAACCACGACAAGTGTAACCCTGTCCAAACATATCGGGCAAATAAAAATCAAAACAAAATTTGTTTTGATTTTAATTATTAATAATCGCGGTAAGTTCGCAAAAATTCAATTTCATTTATAGTGTCTCAGTACCACGATAAAAAAAGTCTTAAATATCAAATTATTACCAGTTTTATTTTAAATCCTCTATGAGTAACCAGAACCATTTTCAGTTTCAAGAATTATATTTAAAAATGTGCATATACTAAGGTAAGTAGTATTAATAAGACAATAAACTTTTTTTTTTTAATTTATAGAGCCTAAAAACTCCTTAAAATTTTATTAAATAAAATACTTTTTTATGATTAAATACAATTAACATTTGAAAAAGGTAATAAAGATGATGATGACGATGACTAAACCTGGAAAGTTTTTTCACTTCATTCAACAAAAAATGCCTAAAATACTTTACCTCCACCACTCGCTTGTATAGACGAGTAGTAGATTACATAGGGTGAGCTTGTTTTCTACATTCACCTGCAACTAAATACCCAGTTTTTTCGTAATAATCGGTCATTTTGGAAGGACATTGTGTTTCCTTATTGTTGGTTAATAGATAAATTATGGGGAAAGCAGCAGGCGCTTATTTTCTTTTTCGCTCTATCTGGGTTGCAAAATATTGTTTTCGATAAACACAGCCTCCTTCAACTCAAAATACCAATGAGGGTTCAACGCACCGCCTTGCTCTGCTAATTCTGTAATTGCATATCCGTTCTTCGTTTGCAATCTTCTTCGTTATTGAAGAAATTTTCCTTGAATACCTTTTTTATTGGCTTCCATGTCATTCAACTATAAGTTATATTAGATATTTATTTTAAAATTTAATTTCTAATAAGTTAGAACTGCTTACATTCGTAGCATAACGACTTTTTGTCTGCCTGTTCTGCAGATATGGCTTAATGCGTATAACTATCAATAAAAATACAGATGCAGAGGGCATTACTGTCTTTACTAATAAATCATCCTGGTCTTCTTGATTATTATTTTGAAAATTAATTTTTACTTAAAAGCAATTTTAATAACTCGCAAAACTTTTTTCACTTTTTTTGCTAACTGTCACAACTTGTCAATTGTTTTTGACAGCTTACAGAACTCTCCGCAAATATTTGTATGCTGTGGTTTTCGTTAGCATTTCGCTCTCCAAGTGGAGACCATTGAAAATTTTCGTATCAGCAGCGTACTAGGCTTTAAAAACAATATTTCATTAACGAAATAAAAGTTTTTTTTCATACATTGAAGTATTTTATGATAAAAGTAACAAAACTGTGTATTTTATTCTTCTATGCTTCATAAAATATTCCATAACAGATTTTAGCATGCTGAATATCAAAATTTTTTTAACAGATTTCAAAGCAGATTTAGCATGCAGAATACCAAAATTTACTTAAATTTTAAATTTTACTTAAATTTAATTAAATTTTCTCTTTAATCAAACCAGTTGGAGCCTCGAATAAAGCGGTGAAGTCGGCGAATTTCACTGTGTCTAAGATCACTGGTGTCGTCGAAAAAGTATGCCCCCCAGGTGTAATTTTCGTCCTTGGGAGAGAGCAGGACATGAACAAAGAAGATGGGAGATAGTCTTCTCTTCCTCCTTGTCCTCCTCGTCCATGCACCTTCTGCAAAAGTCATTGGAGAAAACTCCAAGTCTTTTGGCGTGTCTACCAATTAAACAGTGTCAGGTGACAACACCTATTACGGAGCCAAGATGTTTCCTGCTCAAAGAAAGTAAACTTTTTGAGCGTCTTGGGTCTATTACTGACCAGATTTGTCGGGTAGCCAGGCACGTAGTGATGTTTGACTATCTAAAATTTATTTGTTTTATGGAGTTTTGATGTAACAATAGTTTGCTTGTAGCGATAGGGATACCGATTTCTTCCATTTTCGGTATAATAGGTATTTGGGTACATCTTCTGGCGAGTTCATCGGCTTTGCAGTTTCATCTCCCTGAGAGATGATCGACAGTTGCGGCCAGTTATAGATTGTGTGGAAACAGCGCCAAGTGATTTGAGGGCTGTTTGACTGTCAGAGAATATGCGAATATCACATTTACGAGTAGATATCACGTTTTCCCTTAGCCAGGAAAACACCGGTTTAATCGCCAGAATTTCCGCTGGGAAAACGCTACAATGGTCAGGGAGGCGGAAAGAGACAGTAAGATTTAGTCTGTCTGAGTACACAACACTGCCCACTCCCTCTTCGGTTTTCGAACCGTCCATATAAGAGTGGGCTGACTCATCTTTTAAGAACCTCTCATCCTCTCAATCTGATTTTGGTGGGATGGTAACTTGGAAGTTCTTGTCGAAGATAAGCTAGTGTGTGGTGTAGTCGGATCGTCCTAGTTCTTCTCCGACCTTGTTCGGAATATTAGAATGGCCTATCGAATTGCTAGTCCATTGAGAGATGGCTTTAAGGCGAATAGCTGTACTCGCAGCCACTTGCTTGCTAAAAATGTTGAGGGCTTTAAAGTTTAGTATTATGTCAAGGGCAGCCGAGGGTGTAGAGCACTAATATATAAGCTGTCTGACCCTTGGACCTTATTTAATTTGTCACAATATGTGACTTTGTCCAATGCAGTCCACCATACTGCTACCCCATAAGTAAGTATCGGTCAAACGACCGCTGTGTACAACCAAGGGGTAATCTGTGGGGATAAGTCCCATTTATGTCCTATGGCTTTTTTGCAAGAGAAGAGTGCAACTGTTTCTTTTCTTACTCTTTCTTGTATATTAGAATTCGAACTTAGCTTTTTGTCTAGTATGAGACCTAGATATTTGGATTCATCTGAGAAGATCAGTCGGGTACAAGTTGGGGAATTTTATATTTCCTAGTGAAGAGGACAAGGTCTGTCTTGGTCGGGATAATATCCAGACTACATTTGTTTGCCCAAATTTTTAGTCGATTGAGAACATTTTGCATTACGTCTTCTAGAGTTGGAGCGTGCTTTCCTGTTACAACAATGACATCATCATCGGCATTTGCTTTTACCTTATATTCCTCTGCTTTCATGTCTATCAGCTTTTCGTTTACCACTGTGTTCCATAGAAGTGGGGATAAAACACCACCTTGTACATACCTTACATACCTTCTTTCTGAGTAGTGCCCCAGGGTTGAGTTTATTACTCTGCTGCCTAACATGAGACTAATCAGCTCTGTCAATGAGTCGGATACCTTAAGGTTTCTCAGCGCTGTGATTATTTTCACCTTACTAACGTTGTTGAAAGCAGCCACAATATCTAGGAATGTTACCAGAATGTACTCTTTATGGTGCAATGAATATTCTATGTTTTCTACCAGCGTGTGTAAGGCGGTTTCAACCGATTTTTCCTTACAGTACGCGTGTTGAGCAGTAGAAATGAGATTGTGGTTTATTGAACTGAGTAAATGAATTTCTATCAGTTTTTCAAGAGTTCTTAAAAGGAAATAAGATAAACTGATCGGTCTGAGGTCCTTCGGATTTACATGAGTACTTTTGCCAACTTTGAGAATGAAGATGACCTTAACTTCTCTCTAGAGTAAGGAGATGTACGTTAGGTAAAGGCAACCATTTAGAATAACCTCCAGGATAGGTATGAATATACCTGAGGTTATCTGGAGTTCGGCAGGTATTATGCCATCTGGTCCCGCCGGCTTATAAGGATCGAAGCTTTTAATTGCCCAAAGTAGCTTTTCCCTTGTAATCAGACTAAGATTCTTATTATTTTTATAGCCCGTCATTGATTCTTCTTTCCTGAAAATTTTTTGTGACCTACCCGGGAAATGGGTCTCTAGTAGCAGTGATAGCGACTCTTCGCTTGAGTTGGTCCATACCCCGCTAGCTGTTTTTAAAATGCTAGGCATCGGTGGATTTTTCGAGAGGATTTTTCTTAGTCTAGAGGCTTCAGAAGTGTCTTCAATGCTTTCACAGAATTTTCTTAATGAAGTTATTTTGCCACTCCTCAGCTGTTTTTTGTAGATTTAAATGGACTCTTTGTACGAGTCCCAATCTGAGTTTTGTCTTGATTTTCTTGAGCGATGCTAGCCCTGAATTACACCAACGGGGTTTTTGTTTTCCTCTTATATGAATAGGAGGACAGAATATGTACATTGATCTATTTAGGGCGAGGGTTAAGACCATTACTTTTCATCAAGGTCGCTGTTTTCTTGGGTATCGTGAGAAGGGAGGGACTAATTAGTTTATCGAACATAGTACCCAGTTAGTTTTCCGATGATTAAGGAATGTTGGTTTCTTATTAACTTTTTCATCTAAGCAGAACTGGATGTATCTATGACAAGAGAACGAATGTTCCTTTGATACTTTGCAATCCAGAATCTTTTGATGAATAACATCAGTGACGAAAATAATGTCTAAGACCTCCTGTCGTTTCTTGGTGATGAACGTCGGATCATTCCCAATGATACTTACAATTAAGTTAGTACTGGGTATAAAATCAAAAAGTGACTCATCTCTTTCATTTATATTTGTACTGCCCCCAACGGTGTGGTGGGCGTTTGCGTCACACCCGATTATCAGACACATTTTCTGCCCTTCAGCCATCGAAATAAGCTCCCTCAGCTTGCCGCCAGGAAGAGGGCCAAGGTGGTCATGGCCAAGGTATGCAAAAGCTATCAAGTACACATCATTTCTGGTTTGCACCCTTGCCCCTTTAGATCTCGATCGCTGAAGTTAGGAAGTAAATATGCATTGATATTACTTTTTACCAATATGCAGGATATGGGTTCACCTTTATCCAATGCATGCAGCAGGTAGTATCCTGGGGTCCTGAGTTCTTGAATTTTGGATCCAACGATCCAGTGTTCATGGATCAGGAGGACGTCTTCCTATTTGTTGTCCAGCGGGAGAAGAAGGGAGGCCGAGGTCAGTTTGGAGTGTTGGGTGTTAATCTGACCTAACTGTACCATTTTGGTTACAGTCAGCTGGACCAACACTCACCACTGTTCCTTCGGAGATTTTATCAGACTCAGAGTCCGAGCGTAGTAGCTGTTCTTCATCGCCAAGAGTTTCGTTTGTGGAGACAATTACATCCATGTCGGAGTGTTCGTCGACGATAGGAACCAAAATAGGTGATTGTGAAACTGACGAACCCGCGAAGGAGGTGCACGGTATATCTTCTTCCGTCCTTGGAAATCCTGGTTTCGTGCAGGTGGAGGTACAATGTGTACACTGTCCTCATTTTTTTTTAGATTTTTAAAGTAATGGTCGACCATTGTGCACTTTTTGGGTTCCTATTCGCTTCGACGTTAAGTCTCCACTGGTGCTGATGTTGAGAATGCCTTTGGCCAAGACTATGATTGTAGCTCTCACTATCCTCTCGGCGTTCCGTCTATCCTTGCTTAATTGCACCCTTCACGGTGGGAGCGCGGTTGTAAGTCGCAGTCCCACTAACACCAGGAAGCGGATCCTCCGTGTCGTGCAAGGGACTACCCTGACTAAGGGTGATACCAACCGTCTGGCCATTCCCGGAGCCATCGTAGTCCCCCTCCATACGTAAGAGGTTTTGAGAAGGCGTTGGGGGTGGAAGGTCTACCAGTAGGTGTACTCTTTGGGTGAGGTTTGACCACCTTTCCACAAACAGCCGCGTCTAGACCAATAGACAATTCACTCCCCCCGGATGGCGTGTACACCATTCGAGAGTAGTTGTCGTCTCAAGGTTCATTCAGCTACGTTTTTTGTTTTTCTTTTTATTATTATTTTTGTTTTGTACCTTGTGTGCTCTTGTCACTGGCGACTCATTCTCTTTCGATGCCAAGCCCGCGCCGGCAGCCATGACTTCTACCGACTTTCAAACGTATCGATTTTTCTCTTTATTATTGTACAAATCCATATTCTATTTTCAAGTTTTCTAACATTGAGGTTATTTTGGAGTTATTTTGGTTAGCAGGAATCAGCAGCTGGATTGCTGGATATCCCTGCATTAAGCCTCCCCACCACGACAAGGTCAACTCCATAAGGTAAGCGAATATACCTAAATATGATATCTGCTATGAGGCACAAAACTGTAAGCAAGCCAATATCTGATATTTTTCTTGGAAATCTAAGGAAGAACTTTTAAGTCTTGAAAAATGATCGCACATTTATAAAGATATTGGAAGAAAATTTAATTTAAATGACGAAGTGCTAAATGCTTGGAAAACTATTGACCCTGCCTTTTTAAAACTAAATTTAAACACAAAAAGTATTTGGTCCTACTTTACAATTCTTGTTTCAAAATTGTCTCATCTATTTGAGTGCGAAAAGATGAAAATGTTTTTCTAGTTGATTCAAAAACGTGTTGCATTTAGCTATATAAACTAATAAAGAATATTAATAAACGAATGTCCGTTAATATTACAAAATTTATGTAGACCCTCTAGGGGCGAATGCTGAAGAAAATGTCTTGGGGGGGAGGAGTTGGGTGCAATTTAAAAAACTATATTACCTGGGCGAAACGCATATTAATTTGGACTAAAGGTCGCAAAAAATAAAAAACTCAATTAAAATCATAATTACAGTCCACAAAATAAGGAACAAAAACAATACCTAGGTATGTAGATGCGTTTGTATTGTTTTTGTTTTTGCATTTATTCTTAAATTTAAACAAGCCAGACCACGGGTATTATTTGCTAGGTGTCTGAATTCCACCGAATTCCCCTAGAAGAATATAATTCACAGTGCTTTAAAGCTGTAAATATTATTTGTGTCGGTAGCCATCGACTAATATATTGCGTCTTAGAAAGGTACTACCGCATCTAACTGATGAGCCCATCTGTAGTACCTGGGCAAAACCCATATTAATTTGGACTAAAGGTCGCAAAAAATAAGAAACTCAAAAAAACTCAATTAAAATTATATTACCTAAATATTAACGAACAATTTGTTTTGTTATGTACTAGCCGAACGGTGCTCGCTAGGCTTGGCAAGCTTTTAATATATTTTTAATAGGACTAAGAGCATACCAAATTTTCAATGAGACTGACCGCAATTTCTTCTATATTATTACATAACAAAAAATGTATTCATACTTTCATAACCAAATAAAGATTTGTATGTTCTCTCACTGAAACAGTTTTCAAAAAACTAGACGTTCGAACATGCATATTTCAAAGCTTCTGGATAAACAATATTAGTAAAACTGGATGTAATTACTTTCACAAAGAAGAAAATACTGATTATTTTTGCGCCAACTCTTGAATAAGTTGCATAACTTTGACCATAAAAAAAAACACTTTCCCTAAGATCCTTTTGCACTGAAAGATGTCATTTAAAAAAGTGTATTACATGGTCTCACATTATCCAGGAATTTCCTAGATTGTGAATGATCTCCATTAGGCATCATACTTTTTAAATGTTCAGGTGGATCGGCTGTAGCAGAAATGCTTACTTTGGCATTAGCACAACCCATGCTATTAAATTCCTTAACCCATTTTTTGGCTTTGCAAAAATTTATAAATTTTTCCTATATCTGTTATTTTATTGATAGAACAAGGATGAGGAAACTGTGGTACATAATTAAAAGCCACTCTACTCCCCAAAAACTGATTAAGGCCTGAAATCAGTATCGTTCTTCTACGTGTCGACTTTCATTGTCTGCATTTCAACGTAGACAATCGGTCGACAATTTTTAATATTATATTATATTTTATATTTAATGTTATTTTATATTATTATATTTAATATTTTTGACATCTTAAGCCTCATAAATAAAATCATTCCGAAAACGCTTTGCTTTAATTATAGACACGTTGTTTTTGATTACTTCCGTAAAAATATAAGTTTCAAGCAATAAATTATAATATTTTCTTTTAACATAAGTTTAAAACGCGTGGGTGCTATTTAGATGTCTTGCCGACCTAAAAACAAAATGCATTTGAAAAGTTAGGTATAGGTTGTTTCTTGGTGAAGACCATTAATAAATACTCAGCTCTTTGCACAACGTGCAACAAAACTTTGCAAACTGCTGTTGAAAACCGTCTTTGTAGGCACAGGTAACGGAAAATGTTATTATTATCTAAATATTGGTTTCAAAACTAAAACCTTTGCTTACATTTTGCAATGGGAATCGATGCATACCTCAAACAAGGACATCCAATAGCGTAATATTTTAAACATTTAAACCGTACTTCAAGTGAGTTTTAAAAAAATGGGAGTCGAATTTAAAAATGAGTTTTAAAATTTTGGAAGTTTGAAACGACAAAAAGTACCTATATTTTAACGTTAAAAAGGTTGTCTAACTCTAAACAGAAAAAAACGCTTCCTTATCTTTCTTAACTTTTTACAGTTGACGTTTGACATTTCATAACAAAAAATTAAAGAAAAACGTTTTCTGAAGGAAAAGATTATAATGTTTTTGTCCTTGCTTAGAAAGTCCGATCAAATCCGTTCGACAAATTTGAGGACCTCCAATTTTATTCAAGATAAATATTCGAATATGAAAAACAATGGTATGATTTTAGTTTGGGATTACAGCCAATTCCTCTTGTTTAACAATTTTGTTTTTTTATCTGAAACGAATTATATGTGAAAAGCTTTTTCTGAAATATTAAAATTTTATAAATTTATTAATATATTTTCTGTTTTCCGGTGTTTATGTTAATTTTCGTTCTGTTCCAACAAAAGTTTGATTAACGTAGCCCTAAAGACCTAATTTCACTAGAAGAGTTGCTTAGTGAGTTTAAGATTAAGACAAAGTTATACAAGGGCTGGCAACTACATGACTTCTTTAACTACAGTTGGTTTTATTCTCTGAACGAGGACTGTTTAAAATTTTGGTGTCCGAATAAGTTAAACACAAATATCCACTGAATCGAAAAAACGAAGGTAAACGTGAAAAAATAAATTACGTAATTACTAAATCGATTAAAATCAACGAGTTGCATAGCGTTTCATTTGTCGATGCTGGAAGTCAGTACACCTTAACACATAAGTCATTTGCAAAAAATTTTGACAAAATCTCAAATTGTAACGATTCGTTCATTGGTTTCGCAGGAGCTAAATACGTTTGCACAAGCAAAGTAACGGTAGATCTTGAGATTGATGGTAACGTCTTTAATACTGATCTCCTCATCGTCGGGGACAACTTTACAAATGAAGACATCTTCGGTAAGGTTAGGTTATATTGGCTGTAAGCTGTTAAAAGTAACTAACTAACACACTTAGTCCAAAAAGAAAGAAAAGGAGGAGAGAATTAATG
The DNA here is from genome assembly GCA_910595825.1 of Philhelius pedissequus. Taxonomy (NCBI): domain Eukaryota; kingdom Metazoa; phylum Arthropoda; class Insecta; order Diptera; family Syrphidae; genus Philhelius; species Philhelius pedissequus. The sequence continues at coordinate 150,547,679 of OU343160.1, forward strand.
TCTAATTGTGCTAGTTCATTAATGTCACTGAAGAAGTAGTCTCATAGAAGAAGTCTTTGTCTGTTGGACAGTGCAGGCCATGTACAGAGGGGACGAAGAATGGTTTCCTCCTCCTCCTCATCTAAACAGCTTCTGCAAAAGTCGTTTGCGAGCACGCCGAGTCTTGCAGCATGTTACTTATGTCCTTGTCCTTGATGGCGCCTATAATGCAGCTAATGTGCAGTCTGCAAAGAGAGGTCAAAGCTTTGGGCATTTAAGATCCAGCTTTCCCCAAACCTATTTTGTCGCTAGACATGTGTTACCACTAGTCCACCTAAGATTTGCCCTCTCCATAGCATTTAGCCCTAGCATAAATTTACATGTAGCGATTGAAATACCCAGGTTACTGTAGTCAATTGAAATGGGTAATGTTGTTCCTTGCTTAGCGAGTTCGTCGGCCCTGCAGTTCCCCGGAACACCCCTGTGCTCTGGCACCCATCATATGTAAATGCTGAACTGTCCCGGCATCTCTTTGAGAGATGATAGAAGATTGAATCCAGAAATTTCAACGCTGCCTGCCTGTCGGAGAAAATGTTGATATCCCTTGCAGATATCACGTTTTCTTTAAGGATAGAACCTCATGAATGGCCATTAATTCCGCTTGGAACACGCCTAAATGGTTAGGAAACATCCAAGAAAACATAATCCTCTCACTGTGAGAGGATTGAGGTGAGACATTTTGTGTCGTGAAGGTAATATACTCATCATCGAAGGGGATGACTGTCGCATATACTCTGTTGGCAAACTCCAAATTTGTCCACACTTAACGCAGACTAAAGCAGATGATTTACAAAATCTGCCATCATCGCATCGCCGCAGCTTCACCAAAAATATCGCGGAGTTGGGCAGATGTACCATCGCAAAAATGAGCTTTAGCATTAAAACCAATTAACCCACAACTTTGAAACCGTACCGCATAGCAATCACCAAGAGATTGGTAGTAGCGGATACGATTACGGAACTCATGCTATACAATATAATTCGCCGTTCAAACTCACCGTATACGTCACCAATTGTCCGGGTGGAAAAAAGAAATGCCACACATCCACTCAAAATAGCACACCCTATGCCAATAATGGAGGAACAATTTGCCCAATTAGCCGGTAAACAGAAGATATATTGCATTACAATGACGCAGGACCCATTCCATTTGGCTTACTGCACATCGAACGTTTTGCATTTGAAGGTAACACTCACGTTTTGGCAATATCCGATGCGTTTAGCAAATTCATTGTTGTTAAAACCGTCAAAAATACAAAAACTGCCCCGCTATTGACGTTTTAAATGAAGTTACCGCCTATTTGGGTTTGCCATCGCGTGTCACCACCGATCGAGTCTTTCCATCGAAGGCATTTGAAATCTGTTGCGATCACAATAACATTCAACATATAAAAAATGCTGTGCGAGCACTGAAAGTCAACGGACAGGTAGAACGAGCCAATGGAATAATATTGTCCTATCTCCGAACGACCATCGACAATGCTAAAGATTGGGACCGAAACATGACAAATTTGCAAAGGACTGTAAACTCGCAAGTTTACAGAACTTCATTGAACTTAAAAAACAAAATGTACATCGGTATCTCCTCTTAAATCCTCCCTTATTTTCGTAATGCCCGCACTGTGCTTATTCATATTAAGGGTTGTGAAAACCCCTTTAGTGTGCTCGGAATTATAAAAAAAAAATAATTAAACGATGGGTTTTACGCCGAATGAGCTCATTTTCGACTTTCAGCTCAAAAACATAACACAGAAACGATATTTCGTAGCCTTACAAGATGACATCCGCGAAGGACAAGGTTCTCCGAGTTCGAGTCAGAAACGAGAACGACTTAAAGTAAACATATCGAACCAGTGTGCTACCAAGAGCCGATGTGGTTGTGTTCCAATACTATCCAGCCGCCTCTGCTGCACTACGAAAACTCGAGCCAAGATTCCGTGGCCGGTATGTCGTTTTCCTTAGGAAACCGTGTGACTTAGGGAATGACCGTTATCTTATAGAAGATCCACCATGTATGCAACTTACTCCCCTTAAGTTTCGTTCCGTTTATGCGTCGGATAAAATGAAACCTTGGTGCCGCAATCTCATAGAATTACGTAAAAGCGATGAACCAGACATAGCGTCGAATGAACCGCCGATTGTTTGCAAAGAATACAACGTAGATTTGGATGTACCGCAGACTGTTAGCGATGAGACCGACTTAGTGCCGAATGTACTGCTGCCAGAAATCGAAGTCGATTTGACGTCAGAATTGGCTGAATGTCACTCCAGCACAGATACCCAAATGATGGGTACCGCATATATTCGCCATTGGCCATTGCCTAGCCGAGCAAGAGAAGTAATATTTTTGCTGTTCATAACCGGTCGTCACTCGAACAAATTAGAATTATATTGTCGATTATAATATACCTTTAATATGTATTACCGTTCGATCAGTTATTCATAAATAGATTTTATTTTAATTTCAAATGTACGCCTTCTGGCTTTTATTTATTAAAAACTAGCGGAACCCAGCGAACGTTGTTGACTGATTGATAGATTGATTTTTTGTTTTTATTTCTTTTTAAGCTATGAATATGTAAAATTTTGTTTATAGTATTATAAATAAGAACAATTTAGGAAGTGAGTAATATTAAAAAATCAAGAATTTTACACATTGTTCTTCATAACTCATGCATTAACATAGCAACAAAAAGAGAATAAAATGAAAAATTCTTTAGCCTGGCTTAAACCAGGACTAGTTGCGAATGATCCATTAATAACTTTAAATTACAAATACAAAAAATAATCAAGTAAATTTAGAGTGTTGAAAGCCGCAGCTTAAAAAAGCAATTATTCTGCCTATGAAATTTTAAAACATTTTCAATTTCCATGTAATCAAGGTTGAAAAGCCATGATTTTATTGGTCGTAAAACATCTTAAGCTCCTGATGGCAGTTGGAAGCTTATTAAAAACTGTAGGAGCAACAAATGAAAAGAAATTCCTGTAATGGTTTTTTCTTAATAAGTGTCAGTACGTAATTCCTTGAATTTAATCTTAAGTTGTAATTAGCATTATCGTGAATAGAAAGAAAACCACTTCTTAAAAAAAAAGCCTTAAGGCTTTAAAGAAGTAAAGATATCTTCGAGGAAGAATTTTCAACTGTCGAAATAAAACTAAACTACCTGAAAAACGATTTTGTTTGGAAATAAAACGTATTATGTGTTTCTGTGCAATGAATATAGGCTTAATTTTATTGAAGTATATAACTCCCCAACATGTAATACCATACAGAATCTAAGAATGTACAATCCCATAATAAATCATAAGAAATTGCTTAAATTATAAAGTTGTCTAGTGCAATTCAACAAATACTTTTTTAATCTTTCCGTATGTTTAAGCCAATTCATTCTACTTCCAGAAGAATTCCAAGATAATTGAAAGATTGGACAATATCAATTTTAAAACAGTTCATAAAGCATTGTTCGTTTGAATTACAAAATCCAGAGGAAGAAATTTCATTAATGAATATTTTATGGCATAGACAATCTTATGTGTGATAGACAAAACTACAATCAACAATTGTTGTTTCGCTTTTTCATCCACCAAGCGAGTATGTTTCTTACGATTTGTGTTTCGTTAGCTAATTAAATTAAACTCTCGGTATACAAATAAATTCAAAATCATTTAGTTGCATTGAAAAGAAATTAAGTAAGTTTTTGGTAAACTGCGTTTTTCGATTTATTTTTTCCTGTGAAAATAAATAAAGAAGATGGATTGCCGACTTGCGAAAGTGATATAGAGTTGCCCATGCGCGAAACATGGAAACTGACTTCCAACGACTGGCTCTGAGATTTATTTGTAGTGATCGCAAAGGCCAGAAGCACGGTTTTTGCAACAGTTTTAGCTCGGATGTCAAGTCTGTTGGAATCATCTGGTTAAGTGGAATCAAAATGTTCTCTCTTCTGTATTTTTCCCTCATAATTGTAGCATCGATGACGGTTTTAAACAGCTAGTCTTATTCCTTTGCACAGCCGAGGTTAATTAATATTACGCAACATGATGATGACTTAGTCTGCTTTCAGTTGCAAATTTTGAGGTGGTAATTTGGGCAATTCTAGTAAATTCAAATTAGTTGACTACTGCATCCTGGTTAATAACTGTGTCGAGACTGTCCCAGTATGAAATATTGAGCCATCGTATTGGGATCATCTACATCTTTGTTTACTGCCGCCCATATTACTCCTTCACTCAGTCCGATATGGCTCTTGAATTTTTGGAGTATGTTTGGAAAAACATGGCGAATAAGCTTTTCCTTGGATTCAGCCAGCTATCAGAAATATGTGGGTAATATTATAAATCCAGTTCAGATGTCACCTGCGAGTTTGCCTTTGCCAATACTTTACAGTTAGCTCGAAAAAGCATCTGCATTCCGGTATTGTTGAAAAACACTCGCATGTTAACTGGAGAATAGTGAAATTCCACTGGATAACAGTCAAATATCGTGCACTGTTTGCACCATGCAATGACATTTAACTATTTCAGATTTAGAGAGAGTGAGACGGTATTTCCCCTCTCACTCGTTCACAGATTCTTACCTGAAAAAGGGCCTAAAAATACTAAAGGCGGCTTTTGAGATTACATGAATCGGCACTTTTGGGGATGAACTTTTAAGGGATCGCCGACTCAACAGAATTCGAAAGCCATTGAACAATCTAGACAGTTCGAGAAAGGTTCGGACAAATCGGAGGAAATCCATAGAACATTCCAGAAAGTTAGAGAAAATAAAATCCATTTAATCGGAATCATATGCTGTAGTTGTGTGCATACACGCGGTAACACAGAGAAACCAAAATGAAATGAAGAAATGTGTGAACAAAACACATTTTTAGACTACTAAATCATTGAGGATCATGTAAGTGACATTTTTGGTCATAACTCCGGTTCTAGACATCTAGCCATCGGGCAGCTAACAGATTACCTATATCCACTGCCCAATATGTCATAAGATCTTCTAAAAATTGCATTCAAATCGATCGGGCCGAAAATAAGTAGTTCGCGCACAAATATAATTGGATTGTTCTTTATATATAAGAATTACTATTTCTATCTTCTCACAATATTAAAATTACTTATATAATACATGAATAGTGAGTGTAAACTTTATTTTTATAATGGTTATAATACTAAATATAGCTAATTTATAATTTGTTTTGTCATAATAAATTTCCCCTGAGAAATCCAGCAAGCCATGCCTAAAGTTTCGGGAATGCTAATGTAAACAAATAGTTTCATTACTAAAACTACAATGGTCAAAAAAGCCTATCTCTTCCACTTAGTTGAAATGCTTGTATATATTTTTCAACAGAATATACTATAAAAAGGGGTAGCAATCGCGGGGGCACCTATAGTCTTCAAATTCGTTTTCTCAAAATGAGTGTGAGAGTTTTGAGGATATGGATAGGATGAATGAATAGGATATGAACGGACTTTATTTTTATAACAATAACTAACCACCTCAAAGTATTGTTTAAAGAAAGAAACTCAATATTATAACTTTTTAGTTCAAATGGAAGGGAACTTGCTAGAGCAATTTAACTTTCAAACTTTTTACTTTCAACTTTTTAGAAAGGTTAAACCAGCATAGTTTTAGTTTTGAAAGCGCAGGTGTAAAGTTGGTTATAATTAACATTACCACTTCAAACAATAAATAAAATAAACGACTGGATCGCACGTACTTGCTCCTATGTTCGATTACATTATATGCAAAATATTCTTAACGGAAACGGTTAAATCTATTTTTAAAGTCGTTTTTCACTTAATTTCTTATATAAAAAAATATATTTAATAATATAAATTCAAAAACAAAATTTCAGAAAAAATCGTCCACAATTTTCCGAAATATTGAATTTAAAAAAAAATATTTTTTTTTTTTTAAATCCAAAAAAACTATTTTTCGAAACTTTTGAAATGCAGTATTATTTAGAATTAGAAGGAGCTTCTGTGTAAAAATTTTGATCGAAATCCGTTAAGCCGTTTATGAGAAAGTCGAAGATCAATAAAATGGTTGTATGGCAGGTACCGTTAGTAACAAAATATATATATATATAAATATATATATTTTGTTGGGCCAAAATGTAGACCATACCCAAAGTAGTACACACACCAATTTTTATTAAAATCGTAAGGGCTGTTTTTGAGATAATTAAGATGGTAGAAAAATTTGTATGGCAAGTACCGTTATTTTTGCGGCTAAAACAACGATTCAAAAATTTATTTTGGATAATCACCTAAAACGCTTAAATACTAAGTTTTAATGAAATCTCTTCAAGGCTGTAGAGAGTTGTACAGACAGACGGAATTGCGGGACCCACTTTTTTGGTGTTCTCCATTATCATAATGTCAACTGGCCCTATTGTACCTACATATATCGCAAGTAAAAATCGTAGTAGATTTGACCCAAAAAGTGAAGTAAATTCGAAAAAAGGGAAGTAGATTCCAAAATCATGATTTTAATAATATATTTAATTCCAAATTAGTTGTATGTACTTATCAACATCAACAGGACATTGGAAAGGCTTATGGAAATAGTATTACGAATAACCTTGCCGAAATATGTGCATCTCCTTCTTCAATTTTTTTTTTGGGCGGGGGGGGGGGGTGGGGGTGAATCTTGATTGCCAGAGCTCTTTTGGAAAAAAATATAAGTGTTATATTTGTGCCCTCGAATTTTTATCCACATTCTTGAATACTTCAAAATATCTTTACATAGTGTATTTGGCAATAAATCACATTCAATTGTCAGACTTCAACACAGACAGACAGGAATGCAGGTAAAACCAAACGTTACTTGTTTGAAATAAAATTAAAAGGAAGACAATAATAAACGTCAGAATATTGTAATTTTTGTTTTGTTAAAAGTAAAGTTAGTTGCAATTTATTCTTTTGAAACGTGAATCTCGGCTTACATGAAAGAGTGTAAAACATTTTTTAAATAATTTTTTTTTCTTAACTCTGCGCCCCCACAAGCAATTTTTATTTTTGTTCTTATGTCAGCAATTATTGCAGACATTTTTATTTGTTCGTTCAGTGGGCAAATCATTTCATGAAATCTTATTGACAATCAGAGTGCCAAGCAAGACAAAGATGGGAAGCTTTCGTACATTTTGCCCTCCAAAACCCATTTGTTTACATTATTGTATTTGTAAAAAGATACACATGTAAATCTAAAAAGAGCACAATAGTCAGTCGAACTGACATTAGACGTCAAATTATTTCTTTATTTATTTACACAGAGATGGTCAAAAATAAATACTGCAATTGATTACGTAAAATAATTCATTTCATGAAATTTGTTGTCTGCATTGGAAATTTCCATTGCATCTTTGGTTTTATGAAAGAAATTATTACTTGTGGAGGCGCAGGGTAAAGTAGATTCAAGTTTTTTTTCTTTAAATTGAAGTGGATTAAAAATGTATTTCCAAAAGTGATGTAGATATAAAGAATTTAGAAGTAATGCGAAGTAGGGCACTTATTTTAATTTTTTTTTCCTGAAATTGAAGTAAATTGTTATCGCTGGTTACAATAAAAGATAGTGAATTCTAATTGGGGTAGTGGAATAATAAAGCGATTATTTTTGTACGTGTGTGATTAATTGTAAATAGAATAATACGAAGATGTTATCTAAAGTAAAAGGTTTTCTTTGCTAGCCTTAAAAAAATAGTGTCAGAAAAGTGAATTGTCGGTGGATTAAGAAAAGAAAAAAATTTTATTTTGCATTGCAAATACAAAGAGTGATCGTGTATAACAAAAAATTGTATAGACTCTGAACGATTTAAATTTGGCTGAACTTCATGCAGAACTAAAGAAACGAGGTCTTCCTACAGCTGCATCGTAAAATAACCTTATTATCCTGTTGCCAGATTAGAGACCAGTTATAGCGATCAGGAAAAAAGTTCTAATGAATAATTTATGATAATTTAACGCGTTTAAAAATACAAATGCTACACTAATCTATTACGAATAACTAGGAATTTTGTTTTGCAAAAAAAATTTGCAATATAACAATTATTTTTTGTGAAAAATGTATTTAATTATTTTTCTGAGGAAAATTCATATTTCGTGCCAGCTGATTGCCATTTGACACAAAATGGAACAAATCATTCAAATGATTTGGGTTCCAATTTCTCTCCTTCCATTGACAGAATTGTGGGCGAAAAATATTTCGTGTGTGTTTCAATCAGGAAAACTAGATGGCAGACTAGATGTGAGGTTTGCCAACTGACATAATTTTCCTGTTTGCTATAAACGACCATGAGGAAAGAATATTCACTTTCATACTGTTTCAACTTTTCCTGATCGCTATAACTGGCCCCTTAGTTAAGACAAAAAGAAGAAAATCCAGACACATTTCAATTCGACATTAAAATGCTGGAAGAACAAGAAAGTATTGGTTTTGACTTCTCATTTCTTAAATATCATGGCTATTATTTTCATTAAGTTTGACGAAAAAAGGACCAAACAAGGGGAACAGCTTGAAGAACAACGGAACGAGCAAACAAATGATCTTCCCAAACGATTAGAGGAATAGTGGTTCTAGGAAGATAAGAGACAATTAATCGAAGGTAACCTAGATAGATTTGAGAACGAATTCGTAACTCTTGGGAAAGAAAGCCGTCCAAAAGCGATTTTCACACACATCCGAATATACTTAACATGTTTTGTCAATCTTTTTATTTATGGTTAAGGAAGAGGCAGGGGCGGCGTAAATCTGGGTACACTACACTCTTGCCTTTATGAAATATTTTAGGGAACAGAATTAGATTTACATACACTCTAAGAATAAATCGCGTAAAACTTGTTGCCTACCATAATTGCAGTATTTTTACACATGTATTAATTTTAAACATTTAATGTGTAAATGTTAAGAATCTTGCGTGTAATTTCAAATAAAGATTTAAACTAAAAATGTGTATTTCTACATCAAAGATGTTTAAACTTACTGTATATATACATAATGTATGTTTAAAATTCAACACAATTTAAGCAAACGTTTTTATATATAAGCCTAAAATGTGTAAATTTAAATTTTTTATGTTCAAATTTATAGAGTAGTTCGACAAGCATTGTGTCAGCTTTCAACAAAATTATGTATGACAACGCTTAAAATTAGAATTATATGATTTACCCACTTCATAAATTGTTAACCGCATGCGCCCAATTATATTTATCTGCTTCTTTCTCTTTTCTTATTGGAGAGCAAAATATTTTATATTCTGTTTTCGCCAACGCCAACGGTCTTATTACAAACTTGCAAGCGTATAGTCATCGTCACAAACGAATTGCAAATGTACACATAAAATGTGTAACTTACATTAAATGGTAGTTAAGATAAGCATTGATTGTTTAAGTACAGATACTACATGTGTAGTTATCATCACCATCATCGAGTCCTCCCGGTCTACAGCAAGGTATTTTAGCTGTGGGCACGTCGTTATCTGGGATTCTGTTTCTGCTGAGACAGTTGATTTCCATGTTGTTCTTGGTCTTCCAACCAGCCGTGCACTTTGAGGATTCCATTCAAAGGACTGCTTTCCAATTTCATCGTTTGGTTTCCTCAGTGTGTGACCAATCCACTGCCATTAACGCTTCCTTATTCCGACGTCCAGCCGCTCTTGACTTGTCCTGCGCCACAATTCCTGATTTGCTATAATTTGTGGCCACCGAATCTTAAGATATGCCTTCAATATTCTCGAAATGGTAGACGTGACTTTCCAGGTTTCGCAAGCATATAACAGCACGGATTTGACATTGGATTCGAAGAATCTCAACTCAGAGTACCGGAGGCAGCACAAGACTTATTAATTCTACATTTAACGTCCAGATCTGTACGCCATTTGCAGAAACAATGCTGCCAATGTAGTTAAACTCACTTCTTGCACTGGTGTCTCCTATTAAATAATTCGCTGCTGTGTGGAGCGACCAGTGAGCATTATTTTGTCTTTTTGCAGTTTATTCTAATTCCACTCAACTCTCCCTTCTCTTGCAGTTTTTGGCCCATCCCGTTAAGCCTATTGATGTTGGTTGCCAGGAGACATATGCCATCGGCATAGTCTAAGTGACTGAGTCTTTCAAACAGTCTCAATTGAATGCCCTGTCACCGCTCCGTTTTACAAACACTGGCCGTCAATACGTCGTCCATCGCCAGCAGAAAGAGAATTGCTGATAGAACAACTTGCCTCACACACCGTTAAACTACGAAGGAGTCGGATAGCTGACCATTGTGTAGAACAAAACACCTTGCGTTGTTGTAGGACTCTTTAATAATGGCAACGATCTCCATATACATTCTCGGTTAACTCGATCGAAGGCCTTTTCAAAATCCACGAACATGAGGTAAAGCGGTGATTGAAATTCCATCGACTGCTCGAGGACGATACTTTTTATAAGGTGTTTGAATTTAAACAATATTTATTTCAAAATAATCATTGTGGGTGTAATGTGTAAGCATTATTAGTTTAATACTGAACAAAGGTTATTGAAATGTACACAGAGGATGGAAATTTCCAACAAATGTTTGTAATATCCAACATAATGTGTTCAATTTGTTATTTTTAATAAATACTCAACTTGCCTACTTTTACACTAAAAATTACATACAATTTCATGGTAAATTTACACACAGTTTTTAGAGTGTAATAAGTGTAATATGTTATTATTATTTTTTGTTTGGAATTAATTTTGTTTGGAATTAATGTATTTTGTGAGCTTAAATTTTGTTATTCATTTAAAAATTGCAATTTTTTTTAATTAATTGTGAAAATCCACTAGAGCGAATTCTAAAAATGGAACGTTCTCGTTTGAAAAGGCACATGTTTAACCGACCAAGCTCCAAAATAAATCAAATGCAATTAAATATGATATATGTATGTATGTGTTTTTATTGAGACTAAAGGCGGCTTTACATGGATCTGCATCTGCAGACTTGAAGAAAAGTAGAGCGGGTCCATAATATAAAACAAACATAAAAGTAAGGCAGGGTTCAAACTAATAATTTACTCGAACTCTGCTATAGCTTATTTGTCACATCTCACAATCACATGCTCTTAGCGTTCAGGTGTGTAGTTTTGAGAAGAAAATGTTCGCTATTTTCGTTGTTTTTAAGCACACTGACGTGAAATGTTAAAGAAAAATTTAAAATCACTTTTTTGTTAGATATTAAATAATTTAATAGACGATTTCTTGTATTTAGCTAAATTGCGCACGTCTGTACTTGGCGGATGCCAGATGAAAACCTCCAATTAAATCTGAAATGACTTGCACAAATCAAAAATGTAAAAAAATGGGTCAGTAAACTGGCGGGTTTCTTCACTGGCACGACCCGAAATTTCGAGGGTTGCCAGTGATGGGACTGCGTCAGTACACTGACGCTCTTGTCAGAAAAGTGTGAGAGTAGTCCCATTAGTCAGTGACTACTTATCATACTAGCCATTTTTTGCGTCGTACACTGGAGCGATTTAGGTTGGTCAGACAATTGTCAGTGTACTGCCACCCTCACTGGCGTCCCAAAACTGCCTATCGCACTAGACATGACTCTACTGACGATGTTGTGACGTAACTTCGACGTCACAGCCCGGCAGTGGTCAGTGAATTCACTGGCAGTGTGATATAGGCTTGAGTGCGTACTGTTATCTGATTCTAAGTTCGTGGACATACTTAATACTTATCATAGTCATACATTTTTGTTTTATTATTATAAGTATCTGACGGGAAGTAGGATAGTTTACCATATATGATTTCGTAAGGTGAATACCCAGTGTCTATTCATTCATTATCATTGACATTTGATAATAAGAATTCTTTGAGTGTCCGATGATTTCTTTCAAGTGCACCTATTGTTTGGTGGTGGTATGGGGAACAGAATGTTTGTTTTACTTTTAAAAGTGAAAATACGCTGGTCATAAGTTTGTTATTGAATTCTGAACCTTTATCTGATTTCAGAATCTTAAAGTGTTCATACTTAGAATACATTTTTGCACGACAGTCTTTGCTGTTGTTGTTTCTTTTGATGTTATAGGGTATGTGACGACGAATTTAGTCAGTTCACATTGCATGGTTAAGATATATCTTTTTTCATTTGATATTCGTAATGGTCCGACTGTGTCAATTGACACCACCTCAAAATTATTGCACATGAATCACGATTTATTATGAAGTGCTTTAATATGTGACGCATATTTCGCTATACGTATCTTTGTTTTAATTTTATTAGGGTTTTCCGAATACATAAATGACGGTAGGAGGATAGTTGTGAAATTCATCTATTAGTGTGTATTTCGTTATGGCATTAAGTGTTGGTTTGGTGGCGGTAGAGTCCTTTGGGGTGAGTTTGCGCAGCGAGGAAGTGTACGCACATTAATTTATTGGACAATGACAATTAATATTAAGTATCTATAAATGCGCAATTAACAAGATGTCTGTATTTTGTTTAGATCAGTTCTTGTTGGCAATATAAATATGTTTGTTTTGTGAAGGGAAGCCAAACAAATAAAGGTTAGTTTTACTAAGATATTTTCGTATGCCTGCAACATATTTTGGAAATATCCTGAAAAATTTTGTCAAACAATGCCAAATTGATAACGCTAAACATCTTACGAGTTTGGCTTTAAGCCAGCGTTGGGCTGCGGAGGAAGTTGGAATAAGTGAATGTGCGCTTAGAAAACGCCTCAAGCTAAACAATACGGCCAGTTCTATTAGTCACTTCAAAACGACATTTTCTCCTGAACAGGAAAGAGGAATGGAAGTTTCGGTTAGGTTAGGTCGAAGTGGCTTTGAGCGTTGCAGCTGACACATATATACCAGAGTTTGGAGCATTTCAGGTCAAGTTTTGACCAGAACTGTTTTGTCGTCAGACAGGTGGTTTTATTCTTCCATCTTAAGTTTGTCCTTTCTAAAGCATCTTGCTTCAGCATTAACTTATATGTAGCGATGGGTATACCTATATTTGCCTCTTCAGGTTCCAGTTTTGGCAAGTTCATAAGCCTTATATTTCCATGGGATATCCCTGCGACATGACACCCAACATAGGTGAATATTGAACTGCTGTGCCATCTCCATAAGAGATGAACGGCAGTTGACAACAGTTATGAAGTTTGTAGAGGACGATTCCAGAGATTTAAAGCCACCTGGCTATCGGAGAAGATACGGATATCAGTAGCTAATTTAACGTTTTCTTTGATCCAGGAAAGGACTTCTCAAATTGCCATGATTTCCGCCGGGAATACGCTACAATAATTACGAACACGGCAGGAGATAGATTTCAACAATGATTTGCAAATGGCTGGACGTGGTTGGGTTCAAAGCTTTCTTAAGCGACATAAAATAATTTTCTCCTGCACTTCTTTTTTTTTGTTTAAAAAAACTATTTATACTAAAAACCATATGAAAATTAATTTTGTGGTTTCTCAACAACAATTGCCAACTGACATAATTTTCCTGTTTGCTATAAACGACCATCAAAAAGAATATTCACTTTCATACTGTTTCAACTTTTCCTGATCGCTATAACTGGCCCCTTAGTTAAGACAAAAAGAAGAAAATCCAGACACATTTCAATTCGACATTAAAATGCTGGAAGAACAAGAAAGTATTGGTTTTGACTTCTCATTTCTCAAATATCATGGCTATTATGTTCGTGAAGTTTGACGAAAAAAGGACCAAATAAGGGGAAAGGCTTGAAGAACAACGGAACGAGCAAGAAAATGATCTTCCCAAATGATTAGAGGAATAGTGCTTCTAGGAAGATAAGAGACAATTAATCCAAGGTAACCTAGATAGATTTGAGAACGAATTCGTAACTCTTGAGAAAGAAAGCCGTCCAAAAGCAATTTTCACACACACTCGAATATACTTAACATGTTTTGTCACTCTTTTTATTTATGGTTTAAAAAGAGGCAGGGGCGGCGTAAATCTGGGTACACTACACTCTTGCCCTTAAGAAATATTTTAGGGAATAAAATTAGATTTACATACACTCTAAGAATAAATCGCGTATTTTTGTTATTATAAAGTGAGGAAACTTGTTGCCTACCATAATTGTAGTATTCTTACACATGTATTAATTCTAAACATTTAATGTGTAAATGTTAAGAATCTGGCGTGTAATTTCCAATAAAGATTTAAACTAAAAATCTGTATTACTACACCAAAGATGTTTAAACTTACTGTATATATACATAATGTATGTTTAAAATTCAACACAATTTAAGCACACGTTTTTATATATAAGCCTAAAATGTGTAAATTTAAATTTTTTATGTTCAAATTTATAGAGAAGTTCCACAAGCATTGTGTCAGCTTTCAACAAAATTATGTATGACAACGCTTAAAATTAGAACTATATGATTTACCCACTTCACAAATTGTAAACCGCATGCTTTCTTATTGGAGAGCAAAATATTTTATATTCTGTTTTCGCCAACGCCAACGGTCTTTTTACAAACTTGCAACCGTATAGTCATCGTCACAAACGAATTGCAAATGTACACATAAAATGTGTAACTTACATCAAATGGTAGTTAAGATAAGCATTGATTGTTTAAGTACAGATACTACATGTGTAGTTATCATCATCATCATCGAGTCCTGTAACCCCGATTGGGGCATAGGGCGTCAACAAAACGTCTCCATCCCTCCCGGTCTGCAGCAAGGTATTTTAGCTGTGGTCACGTCTTTCTCTGGGATTCTGCTTCTGCTGAGACAGTTGATTTCCATGTTGTTCTTGGTCTTCCAACCAGCCGTGCACTTTGAGGAATCCATTCAAAGGACTGCTTTCCAATTTCATCGTTTAGTTTCCTCAGTGTGTGACCAATCCACTACCACTAACGCTTCCTTATGCCAACGTCCAGCCGCTCTTGACTTGTCCTGCGCCACAATTCCTGATTTGCTATAATTTGTGGCCACCGAATCTTAAGGATATGCCGTAGACAGCGATTCACAAAAGCCTGCAATTTTCTCGAAATGGTAGACGTGACTTTTCAGGTTTCTCAAGCATATAACAGCACCGATTTTACATTGGATTCGAAGAATCTCAACTCAGAGTACCGGTGGCAGCACAAGACTTATTAATTCTACATTTAACGTCCAGATCTGTACGCCATTTGCAGAAACAATACTGCCAATGTAGTTAAACTGACTTCTTGCACTGGTGTCTCTTATTAAATAATTCGCTGCTGTGTGGAGCGACCAGTGAGCATTATTTTGTCTTTTTGCTGTTTATTCTAATTCCACTCGACTCTCCCTTCACTTGCTGTTCTTGGCCCATTACGTTAAGCCTATTGATGTTGGTTGCCAGGAGACATATGCCATCGGCATAGTCTAAGTGACTTAGTCTTTCAAACGGTCTCCATTGAATGCCCTATCACCGCTCCGTTTTACCAACACTGGCCGTCAATACGTCGTCCATCGCCAGAAGAAAGAGAATTGGTGATAGAACCCCTTGTCTCACACAACGTTGCACTACAAAGGAGTCGGATAGCTGACCATTGTGTAGAACAAAACACCTTGCGTTGTTGTAGGACTCTTTAATAATGGCAACGATCTCCATATACATTCTCGGTTAACTCGATCGAAGGCGTTTTCAAAATCCACAAATATGAGGTAAAGCGGTGATTGAAATTCCATCGACTGCTCGAGGACGATACTTTTTATAAGGTGTTTGAATTTAAACAATATTTATTTCAAAATAATCATTGTGGGTGTAATGTTTAAGCATTATTAGTTTAATACTGAACAAAGGTTATTGAAATGTACACAGAGGATGGAAACTTACAACAAATGTTTGTAATATCCAACATAATGTGTTCAATTTGTTATTTTTTATAAATACGCAACTTGCCTACTTTTACACTAAAAATTACATACAATTTCATGGTCAATTTACACTCAGTTTTTAGAGTGTAATTTGTTATTATTATTTTTTTTGGAATTAATTTTGTTTGGAATTAATGTATTTTGTGAGCTAAAATTTTGTTATTCATTAAAAAATTGCAATTTTTTTTAATTAATTGTGAAAATCCACTAGAGCGAATTCTAAAAATGGAACGTTCTCGTTGGAAAAGGCACATGTTTAACCGACCAAGCTCCAAAATAAATCAAATGCAATTAAATATGATATATGTATGTATGTATTTTTATTGAGACTAAAGGCGGCTTTGCATTTATCTGCATCTGCAGACTTGAAGAAAAGTAGAGCGGGTTTATAATATAAAACAAACATTAAAGTAAGGCAGGGTTCAAACTAGTAACTTACTCGAACTCTGCTATAGCTTATTTGTCACATCTCAAAATCACATGCTCTTAGCGTTCAGGTGTGTAGTTTTGAGAAGAAAATTTTCGCTATTTTCGTTGTTAAGCACACTGAGGTGAAATGTTAAAGAAAAATTTGAAATTACTTATTTGTTAGGTATTAAATAATTTAATACACGATTTCTTGTATTTAGTTAAATTGCGCACGTCTGTACTTGGCGGATGCCAGACGAAAACCTCCAATTAAATCTGAAATGACTTGCACAAATCAAAAATGTAAAAAAATGGGTCAGTATACTGGCGGGTTTCTTCACTGGCACGACCCGAAATTTCGAGGGTTGCCAGTGATGGGACTGCGTCAGTACACTGACGCTCTTGTCAGAAAAGTGTGACAGTAGTCCCATGAGTCAGTGACTACTTATCATACTAGCCATTTTTTGCGTCGTACACTGGAGCAATTTAGGTTGGTCAGACAATTTTCAGTGTACTGCCACCCTCACTGGCGTCCCAAAACTGCCTATCACACTAGACATGACTCTACTGACGATGTTGCGACGTAACTTCGACGTCACAGCCCGGCAGTGGTCAGTGAATTCACTGGCAGTGTGATATAGGCTTGAGTGCGTACTGTTATCTGATTCTCAGTTCGTGGACATACTTAATACTTATCATAGTCATACATTTTTGTTTTATTATTATAAGTATCTGACGGGAAGTAGGGTAGTTTACCATATATGATTTCGTAAGGTGAATACCCAGTGTCTATTCATTCATTATCATTGACATTTGATAATAAGAATTACTTGAGTGTCCGATGATTTCTTTCAAGTGCACCTATTGTTTGGTGGTGGTATGGGGAACAGAATGTTTGTTTTACTTTTAAAAGTGAAAATACGCTGGTCATAAGTTTGTTATTGAATTCTGAACCTTTATCTGATTTCAGAATCTTAAAGTGTTCATACTTAGAATACATTTTTGCACGACAGTCTTTGCTGTTGTTGTTTCTTTTGATGTCATAGGGTATGTGACGACGAATTTAGTCAGTTCACATTGCATGGTTAAGATATATCTTTTTTCATTTGATATTCGTAATGGTCCGACTGTGTCAATTGACACCACCTCAAAATTATTGCACATGAATCACGATTTATTATGAAGTGCTTTAATATGTGACGCATATTTCGCTATACGTATCTTTGTTTTAATTTTATTAGGGTTTTCCGAATACATAAATGACGGTAGGAGGATAGTTGTGAAATTCATCTATTAGTGTGTATTTCGTTATGGTATTAAGTGTTGGTTTGGTGGCGGTAGAGTCCTTTGGGGTGAGTTTGCGCAGCGAGGAAGTGTACGCACATTAATTTATTGGACAATGACAATTAATATTAAGTATCTATAAATGCGCAATTAACAAGATGTCTGTATTTTGTTTAGATCAGTTCTTGTTGGCAATATAAATATGTTTGTTTTGTGAAGGGAAGCCAAACAAATAAAGGTTAGTTTTACTAAGATATTTTCGTATGCCTGCAACATATTTTGGAAATATCCTGAAAAATTTTGTCAAACAATGCCAAATTGATAACGCTAAACATCTTACGAGTTTGGCTTTAAGCCAGCGTTGGGCTGCGGAGGAAGTTGGAATAAGTGAATGTGCGCTTAGAAAACGCCTCAAGCTAAACAATACGGCCAGTTCTATTAGTCACTTCAAAACGACATTTTCTCCTGAACAGGAAAGAGGAATGGAAGTTTCGGTTAGGTTAGGTCGAAGTGGCTTTGAGCGTTGCAGCTGACACATATATACCAGAGTTTGGAGCATTTCAGGTCAAGTTTTGACCAGAACTGTTTTGTCGTCAGACAGGTGGTTTTATTCTTCCATCTTAAGTTTGTCCTTTCTAAAGCATCTTGCTTCAGCATTAACTTATATGTAGCGATGGGTATACCTATATGTGCCTCTTCAGGTTCCAGTTTTGGCAAGTTCATAAGCCTTATATTTCCATGGGATATCCCTGCGACATGACACCCAACATAGGTGAATATTGAACTGCTGTGCCATCTCCATAAGAGATGAACGGCAGTTGACAACAGTTATGAAGTTTGTAGAGGACGATTCCAGAGATTTAAAGCCACCTGGCTATCGGAGAAGATACGGATATCAGTAGCTAATTTAACGTTTTCTTTGATCCAGGAAAGGACTTCTCAAATTGCCATGATTTCCGCCGGGAATACGCTACAATAATTACGAACACGGCAGGAGATAGATTTCAACAATGATTTGAAAATGGCTGGACGTGGTTGGGTTCAAAGCTTTCTTAAGCGACATAAAATAATTTTCTCCTGCACTTCTTTTTTTTTGTTTAAAAAAAACTATTTATACTAAAAACCATATGAACATTAATTTTGTGGTTTCTCAACAACAATTGCCAACTGACATAATTTTCCTGTTTGCTATAAACGACCATCAAAAAGAATATTCACTTTCATACTGTTTCAACTTTTCCTGATCGCTATAACTGGCCCCTTAGTTAAGACAAAAAGAAGAAAATCCAGACACATTTCAATTCGACATTAAAATGCTGGAAGAACAAGAAAGTATTGGTTTTGACTTCTCATTTCTCAAATATCATGGCTATTATGTTCGTGAAGTTTGACGAAAAAAGGACCAAATAAGGGGAAAGGCTTGAAGAACAACGGAACGAGCAAGAAAATGATCTTCCCAAATGATTAGAGGAATAGTGCTTCTAGGAAGATAAGAGATAATTAATCCAAGGTAACCTAGATAGATTTGAGAACGATTCGTAACTCTTGAGAAAGAAAGCCGTCCAAAAGCAATTTTCACACACACTCGAATATACTTAACATGTTTTGTCACTCTTTTTATTTATGGTTTAAAAAGAGGCAGGGGCGGCGTAAATCTGGGTACACTACACTCTTGCCCTTAAGAAATATTTTAGGGAATAAAATTAGATTTACATACACTCTAAGAATAAATCGCGTATTTTTGTTATTATAAAGTGAGGAAACTTGTTGCCTACCATAATTGTAGTATTCTTACACATGTATTAATTCTAAACATTTAATGTGTAAATGTTAAGAATCTGGCGTGTAATTTCCAATAAAGATTTAAACTAAAAATCTGTATTACTACACCAAAGATGTTTAAACTTACTGTATATATACATAATGTATGTTTAAAATTCAACACAATTTAAGCACACGTTTTTATATATAAGCCTAAAATGTGTAAATTTAAATTTTTTATGTTCAAATTTATAGAGAAGTTCCACAAGCATTGTGTCAGCTTTCAACAAAATTATGTATGACAACGCTTAAAATTAGAACTATATGATTTACCCACTTCACAAATTGTTAACCGCATGCTTTCTTATTGGAGAGCAAAATATTTTATATTCTGTTTTCGCCAACGCCAACGGTCTTTTTACAAACTTGCAACCGTATAGTCATCGTCACAAACGAATTGCAAATGTACACATAAAATGTGTAACTTCCATCAAATGGTAGTTAAGATAAGCATTGATTGTTTAAGTACAGATACTACATGTGTAGTTATCATCATCATCATCGAGTCCTGTAACCCCGATTGGGGCATAGGGCGTCAACAAAACGTCTCCATCCCTCCCGGTCTGCAGCAAGGTATTTTAGCTGTGGTCACGTCTTTCTCTGGGATTCTGCTTCTGCTGAGACAGTTGATTTCCATGTTGTTCTTGGTCTTCCAACCAGCCGTGCACTTTGAGGAATCCATTCAAAGGACTGCTTTCCAATTTCATCGTTTAGTTTCCTCAGTGTGTGACCAATCCACTACCACTAACGCTTCCTTATGCCAACGTCCAGCCGCTCTTGACTTGTCCTGCGCCACAATTCCTGATTTGCTATAATTTGTGGCCACCGAATCTTAAGGATATGCCGTAGACAGCGATTCACAAAAGCCTGCAATTTTCTCGAAATGGTAGACGTGACTTTTCAGGTTTCTCAAGCATATAACAGCACCGATTTTACATTGGATTCGAAGAATCTCAACTCAGAGTACCGGTGGCAGCACAAGACTTATTAATTCTACATTTAACGTCCAGATCTGTACGCCATTTGCAGAAACAATACTGCCAATGTAGTTAAACTGACTTCTTGCACTGGTGTCTCTTATTAAATAATTCGCTGCTGTGTGGAGCGACCAGTGAGCATTATTTTGTCTTTTTGCTGTTTATTCTAATTCCACTCGACTCTCCCTTCACTTGCTGTTCTTGGCCCATTACGTTAAGCCTATTGATGTTGGTTGCCAGGAGACATATGCCATCGGCATAGTCTAAGTGACTTAGTCTTTCAAACGGTCTCCATTGAATGCCCTATCACCGCTCCGTTTTACCAACACTGGCCGTCAATACGTCGTCCATCGCCAGAAGAAAGAGAATTGGTGATAGAACCCCTTGTCTCACACAACGTTGCACTACGAAGGAGTCGGATAGCTGACCATTGTGTAGAACAAAACACCTTGCGTTGTTGTAGGACTCTTTAATAATGGCAACGATCTCCATATACATTCTCGGTTAACTCGATCGAAGGCGTTTTCAAAATCCACAAATATGAGGTAAAGCGGTGATTGAAATTCCATCGACTGCTCGAGGACGATACTTTTTATAAGGTGTTTGAATTTAAACAATATTTATTTCAAAATAATCATTGTGGGTGTAATGTTTAAGCATTATTAGTTTAATACTGAACAAAGGTTATTGAAATGTACACAGAGGATGGAAACTTACAACAAATGTTTGTAATATCCAACATAATGTGTTCAATTTGTTATTTTTTATAAATACGCAACTTGCCTACTTTTACACTAAAAATTACATACAATTTCATGGTCAATTTACACTCAGTTTTTAGAGTGTAATTTGTTATTATTATTTTTTTTGGAATTAATTTTGTTTGGAATTAATGTATTTTGTGAGCTAAAATTTTGTTATTCATTAAAAAATTGCAATTTTTTTTAATTAATTGTGAAAATCCACTAGAGCGAATTCTAAAAATGGAACGTTCTCGTTGGAAAAGGCACATGTTTAACCGACCAAGCTCCAAAATAAATCAAATGCAATTAAATATGATATATGTATGTATGTATTTTTATTGAGACTAAAGGCGGCTTTGCATTTATCTGCATCTGCAGACTTGAAGAAAAGTAGAGCGGGTTTATAATATAAAACAAACATTAAAGTAAGGCAGGGTTCAAACTAGTAACTTACTCGAACTCTGCTATAGCTTATTTGTCACATCTCACAATCACATGCTCTTAGCGTTCAGGTGTGTAGTTTTGAGAAGAAAATTTTCGCTATTTTCGTTGTTAAGCACACTGAGGTGAAATGTTAAAGAAAAATTTGAAATTACTTATTTGTTAGATATTAAATAGTTTAATACACGATTTCTTGTATTTAGTTAAATTGCGCACGTCTGTACTTGGCGGATGCCAGACGAAAACCTCCAATTAAATCTGAAATGACTTGCACAAATCAAAAATGTAAAAAAATGGGTCAGTATACTGGCGGGTTTCTTCACTGGCACGACCCGAAATTTCGAGGGTTGCCAGTGATGGGACTGCGTCAGTACACTGACGCTCTTGTCAGAAAAGTGTGACAGTAGTCCCATGAGTCAGTGACTACTTATCATACTAGCCATTTTTTGCGTCGTACACTGGAGCAATTTAGGTTGGTCAGACAATTTTCAGTGTACTGCCACCCTCACTGGCGTCCCAAAACTGCCTATCACACTAGACATGACTCTACTGACGATGTTGCGACGTAACTTCGACGTCACAGCCCGGCAGTGGTCAGTGAATTCACTGGCAGTGTGATATAGGCTTGAGTGCGTACTGTTATCTGATTCTCAGTTCGTGGACATACTTAATACTTATCATAGTCATACATTTTTGTTTTATTATTATAAGTATCTGACGGGAAGTAGGGTAGTTTACCATATATGATTTCGTAAGGTGAATACCCAGTGTCTATTCATTCATTATCATTGACATTTGATAATAAGAATTACTTGAGTGTCCGATGATTTCTTTCAAGTGCACCTATTGTTTGGTGGTGGTATGGGGAACAGAATGTTTGTTTTACTTTTAAAAGTGAAAATACGCTGGTCATAAGTTTGTTATTGAATTCTGAACCTTTATCTGATTTCAGAATCTTAAAGTGTTCATACTTAGAATACATTTTTGCACGACAGTCTTTGCTGTTGTTGTTTCTTTTGATGTCATAGGGTATGTGACGACGAATTTAGTCAGTTCACATTGCATGGTTAAGATATATCTTTTTTCATTTGATATTCGTAATGGTCCGACTGTGTCAATTGACACCACCTCAAAATTATTGCACATGAATCACGATTTATTATGAAGTGCTTTAATATGTGACGCATATTTCGCTATACGTATCTTTGTTTTAATTTTATTAGGGTTTTCCGAATACATAAATGACGGTAGGAGGATAGTTGTGAAATTCATCA